>ONZH01013041.1:0-43970 GCA_900303285.1 Rhinella marina | reverse complement strand
CTATTGTCTCATTGGAGGGCGGAGCTGGACAGTGGCTCCTCGGCCAGAATGGCGGACTGTATGCTTACTTGCTAATGCAATGACGGGCGTAATGTTGACATCAGGCTGTCTGGTGATTACTGGATATCCATGCTTCCTCGCTACCAGGACAAATTGGGGGTATGTTTTCCTTTTGCAAAAATGGAGGCCAAATTACAATATTACCAGGAAACACTGTGTGCACAGCTTATGGCAACAAGACGTCTTCCCCCAGCGTGTTTGAAAGGGAGGCCCCTCTATGCCCCCCATAGAGACACCCATCTCTCTCCTCCACATGCAGCATTAGCAACAACCATTTCAGTATCTTCAACATGATGGAGCAGTTTTTCCACGTGCTGCACAAAGGCTGAGCCAGTCAGCAAGCAGACAGTTCCCACCTCAATGCCCAGGTTCGGGCCAGTCTCTGGCACATATCCTCTTCCCTGACCCCATGGAGCAGAGGCCTGCACTGGCACAGCACGCTTTCTATCTTCTCTCTTGCCCAGCCTCCAGTGTTATATTGGAAAGGGTTATCAGAACTGCAGGGGGTGTGGTGACACCCAAACGGACCAAGTTGTCCTCTGATAGTGTCCAAAGGAGGATTTTCACACTTTTTCAATACAACAGATCGGCCTTGTTGACGCTGCCCCATCTTGCTACTGTTTCTGCCTGCCTCCATCATGTCAC
Source organism: Rhinella marina (assembly GCA_900303285.1). Taxonomy (NCBI): domain Eukaryota; kingdom Metazoa; phylum Chordata; class Amphibia; order Anura; family Bufonidae; genus Rhinella; species Rhinella marina. The sequence continues at coordinate 43,265 of ONZH01013041.1, read as the reverse complement.
TGCCGCCATCATGCTACTACTGTGGCCTGCCGACCATCATCTTCTGTATGGCTGCTGCTGCCTCCATCATGCTGCTGCCTTTCTGCCAACATTTACCGTATGGCTGCTACTCCCCTACTGATAACGCTATGAACCAAAGCATCTGCCAGTACTACCACCGGTACTACTATTACACATAGACAGTTGACCTCCTGCCTTGTATGTTCCATGCTATGCTGCTTCTGCTGCTGCTACTTTTTCGACCATGTGCCGCTACGTGTTTCCCCACAGCTGTGTATGTCAGTGTCACTCATCATTTACCATTGCTGTCATTGAGTTCCAGAACTTGGGGAGGAGGAAAAAAATCATAAAAAATAAAGAAAATTAGATAGTCCTGGGAGACTCGAGGGGGTTTATACCTATTACAAGGGCCATTGGAGCAACTTTAGTTTGGCCCAAATTAATTTGTGTCCAAACCGAACTTTTTAAAAAATTCAGTGAACCTGAACCAAACTGAATCTTGAGTGGTTCGCTCATTTGTAGAGTTGAGCAGGATTTTTTATTTGTTTGTTACTGGAGGAGACGGATCGTCCTTGTGCCTTGGGCAGGTGACCTGAATCAACTTTGTCTTGATTTCACATTTGGTGTCCAGTAGATTGATTACTGGTGGCCAGTTGTCCTGTACCTGGTGTCCAGTTGTCCTGTGCCCGGTGTCCAGTTGTCCTGAGCTTGTTGTCCGGTTGTCCTGTGCCTGGTTTTCAGTTGTCCTGTGCCTGGTGTCCAGTTGTCCTGTGCCCGGTGTTCAGATGTCCTGTGCCCGGTGTCCAGTTGTCCTGTGCCCGGTGTCCAGTTGACATGTGCCCGGTGTCCAGTTGACATGTGCCCAGTGTCCAGTTATCCAGTGCCCGGTGTCCGGTTTTCCAGTGCCCGGTTGTCCTGTGCCCAGTGTCCGGTTGTCCTGTGTCTGGTGTCCGGTTGTCCTGTGCCCGGTGTCCAGTTGTCCAGTGCCTGGTGTCTGGTTGTCCTGTGTCTGTTGTCCGGTTGTCCTGTTTCTGGTGTTCAGAATTTCTCCATGTAGTCGATGTTATTTAGTCACATCTGCTTCTAACATGACATAAACCTCGTGTGCTTGGCTTCTGTGGCCTCCCTGCTTATTGCTCCTGATTTCCCTTGTGTGATGAGTAGATAATCAGTTGTCTGTAAGGGTTTCCTGCTCAGAGGGTCTGCAGCAGCCTCTCCAGAGACTCCGTACTTATATATATACTCTGCCCCTCTCCTAGATCTTCCATACTGTGAGCACATAGCGCAGTGGGTGAGTACAGGGGCCACAATGGGAGGGTCATGTGAAGCAGGGAGAGACCGAGGGGCTCACTGTATAGTATTATACATGGGGGTCACCCCCGTCTATCACTGCCTGGAATTACACTGAGGGGAGCATTATATGGAGCTGGGATATCGCAGGACTGGTTATAGTGAAGAATTTACAGTCAGACATGGAGTCGTCATCATTGTAATACTGACCGATTATAATGTATTACACTCAGATGTATAATCAGTAGTTATATTATGGGATCTGACTGTCATATTATACGGATCTGACTGTTATATTATAGGATCTGACTGTTATATTATAGGATCTGACTGTTATATTATAGGGTTTGACTGTTATATTATAGGATCTGACTGTTATATTATAGGATCTGACTGTTATATTATAGGATCTGACTGTTATATTATACGGATCTGACTGTTATAAGATCTGACTGTTATATTATATGGATCTGACTGTTATATTATATGGATCTGACTGTTATATTATAGGGTTTGACTGTTATATTATAGGATTTGACTGTTATATTATACGGATCTGACTGTTATATTATAGGCTCTGACAGTTATATTATAGGCTATTACTGTTATATTATAGGATCTGACTGTTATGTTATAGGATCTGACTGTTATATTATACGGATCTGACTGTTATATTATAGGCTCTGACTGTTATATTATAGGATCTGACTGTTATATTATAGGGTTTGACTGTTATATTATAGGATCTGACTGTTATATTATAGGATCTGACTGTTATATTATACGGATCTGACTGTTATATTATAGGCTCTGACTGTTATATTATAGGCTCTGACTGTTATATTATAAGATCTGACTGTTATATTATAGGATCTGACTGTTATATTATAGGGTTTGACTGTTATATTATAGGATCTGACTGTTATACAGAAGTGAGTATTATATTATATGGATCTGACTGTTATATTATACGGATCTGACTGTTATATTATAGGCTCTGACTGTTATATTATAGGCTCTGACTGTTATATTATAGGATCTGACAGTTACATTATAGGATCTGACAGTTACATTATAGGATCTGACTGTTATATTATAGGATCTGACTGTTATATTATAAGATCTGACTGTTATATTATAGGATCTGACTGTTATATTATAGGATCTGCCTGTTACATTATAAGATCTGACTGTTATATTATAGGATCTGACTGTTACATTATAGGATCTGACTGTTATATTATAGGATCTGAATGTTACATTATAGGATCTGACTGTTACATTATAGGATCTGATTGTTATATTATAGGATCTGACTGTTATATTATAGGATCTGACTGTTATATTATAGGATCTGATTGTTATATTATAAGATTTAACTGTTATATTATACGGATCTGAATGTTATATTATAAGCTCTGACTGTTATATTATAGGATCTGACTGTTATATTATAGGATTCCAATGTTATATTATAGGATCTGAATGTTATATTATATGGATCTGACTGTTATGGATCTGACTGTTATATTATAAGATCTGACTGTTATATTATATGGATCTGACTGTTATATTATAGGATCAGACTGTTATATTACAGGATCTGACTGTTATATTATAGGATCTGACTGTTACATTATAGGATCTGACTGTTATATTATAGGATTTAACTGTTATATTATAGGATCTGAATGTTATATTATACTGATCTGACTGTTATATTATAGGATTTAACTGTTATATTTATGGGATCTGAATGTTATATTATATCTGACTGAGGATCTGACTGTTATATTATAGGATCTGACTGTTATAGGATCTGACTGTTATATTATAGGATCTGACTGTTATATATAGATCTGACTCTTATAGGATCTGACTGTTATATTATAGGATCTGACTGTTATATTATAAGATCTGACTGTTATATTATAGGATCTGACTGTTATATTATAGGATCTGACTGTTATATTATAGGATTTGACTGTTATATTATAGGATCTGACTGTTTTACGGATCTGACTGTTATATTATAGGATCTGACTGTTATATTATAGAATTTGACTGTTATATTATAGGATCTGACTGTTATATTATACGGATCTGACTGTTATACGGATCTGACTGTTATACGGATCTGACTGTTATATTATAGGATCTGACTTTTATATTATAGGATCTGACTGTTATATTATAGGATCTGACTGTTATATTATAGGATTTGACTGTTATATTATAGGATCTGACTGTTATACGGATCTGACTGTTATATTATAGGATCTGACTGTTATATTATAGGATCTGACTGTTATATTATACTAATCTGACTGTTATATTATAGGATATGACTGTTATATTATAGCATCTGACTGTTATATTATAGGATCTGACTTATATTATACGGATCTGACTTATATTATACGGATCTGACTGTTATATTATAGGATCTGACTGTTATATTATAGGATCTGACTGTTATAGGATCTGACTGTTATATTATAGGATCTGACTGTTATATTATAGGATTTAACTGTTATATTATAGGATCTGAGTGTTATATTATACTGATCTGACTGTTATATTATAGGATCTGACTGTTATATTATAGGATCTGACTGTTATAGGATCTGACTGTTATATTATAGGATCTGACTGTTATATTATAGGATTTAACTGTTATATTATAGGATCTGAGTGTTATATTATACTGATCTGACTGTTATATTATAGGATTTAACTGTCATATTATGGGATCTGAATGTTATATTATATGGATCTGACTATAATATTATAGGATCTGACTCTTATAGGATCTGACTGTTATATTATAGGATCTGACTGTTATATTATAGATCTGACTGTTATATTATAGGATCTAACTGTTATATTATAGGATTTGACTGTTATATTATAGGATCTGACTGTTTTACGGATCTGACTGTTATATTATAGGATCTGACTGTTATATTATAGAATTTGACTGTTATATTATAGGATGTGACTGTTATACGGATCTGACTGTTATATTATAGCATCTGACTTTTATATTATACGGATCTGACTGTTGTACGGATCTGACTGTTATACGGATCTGACTGTTATATTATAGGATCTGACTTTTATATTATAGGATCTGACTGTTATATTATAGGATTTGACTGTTAAATTATAGGATCTGACTGTTATACGGATCTGACTGTTATATTATAGGATCTGACTGTTATATTATAGGATCTGACTGTTATATTATACTGATCTGACTGTTATATTATAGGATTTGACTGTTACATTATAGGATCTGACTGTTATATTATAGGATCTGACTGTTATAGGATCTGACTGTTATATTATAGGATCTGACTGTTATATTATAGGATCTGAATCTTATATTATATAATCTGACTGTTATATTATAGGATATAACTGTTATATTATAGCATCTGACTGTTATATTATAGGATCTGACTTATATTATACGGATCTGACTTATATTATACGGATCTGAATGTTATATTATAGGATCTGACTGTTATATTATAGGATCTGACTGTTATAGGATCTGACTGTTATATTATAGGATCTGACTGTTATATTATAGGATTTAACTGTTATATTATAGGATCTGAATGTTATATTATATGGATCTGACTGTAATATTATAGGATCTGACTCTTATAAGATCTGACTGTTATATTATAGGATTTAACTGTCATATTATGGGATCTGAATGTTATATTATATGGATCTGACTGTAATATTATAGGATCTGACTCTTATAGGATCTGACTGTTATATTATAGGATCTGACTGTTATATTATAGGATCTGACTGTTATATTATAGGATTTGACTGTTATATTATAGGATATGACTGTTTTACGGATCTGACTGTTATATTATAGGATCTGACTGTTATATTATAGGATCTGACTGTTATATTATAAGATCTGACTGTTATATTATAGGATCTGACTGTTATATTATAGGATCTGACTGTTATATTATAGGATTTGACTGTTATATTATAGGATCTGACTGTTTTACGGATCTGACTGTTATATTATAGGATCTGACTTTTATATTATAGGATCTGACTGTTATATTATAGGATCTGACTGTTATATTATAGGATTTGACTGTTAAATTGTAGGATCTGACTGTTATACGGATCTGACTGTTATATTAAAGGATCTGACTGTTATATTATAGGATCTGACTGTTATATTATACTGATCTGACTGTTATATTATAGGATTTGACTGTTACATTATAGGATCTGACTGTTATATTATAGGATCTGACTGTTATAGGATCTGACTGTTATATTATAGGATCTGACTGTTATATTATAGGATCTGAATCTTATAGGATCTGACTGTTATATTATAGGATATAACTGTTATATTATAAGATCTGACTGTTATATTATAGGATCTGACTGTTATATTATAGGATCTGACTGTTATATTATAGGATTTGACTGTTATATTATAGGATCTGACTGTTTTACTGATCTGACTGTTATATTTTAGGATCTGACTGTTATATTATAGAATTTGACTGTTATATTATAGGATCTGACTGTTATACGGATCTGACTGTTATATTATAGCATCTGACTTTTATATTATACGGATCTTACTGTTATACGGATCTGACTGTTATACAGATCTGACTGTTATATTATAGGATCTGACTTTTATATTATAGGATCTGACTGTTATATTATAGGATTTGACTGTTATATTATAGGATCTGACTGTTATACGGATCTGACTGCTTATATTATAGGATCTAACTGTTATATTATAGGATCGACTGTTATATTATACTGATCTGACTGTTATATTATAGGATTTGACTGTTTACATTATAGGATCTGACTGTTATATTATAGGATCTGACTGTTATAGGATCTGACTGTTATATTATAGGATCTGACTGTTATATTATAGGATCTGAATCTTATAGGATCTGACTGTTATATTATAGGATCTGACTGTTATATTATAAGATCTGACTGTATATTATAGGATCTGACTGTTATATTATACGATCTGACTGTTAATTATAGCATCTGACTGTTATATTATACGGATCTGACTGTTATACGGATCTGGACTGTTATATTATAGATCTGACTGTTAAATTGTAGGATCTGACTGTTTTATGCGGATCTGGACTGGTTATATTAAAGGATCTGGACTGTTATATTATAGGATCTGGGACTGTATGATTAGGTACTGATCTGGACTGTTATATTATAGGATTTGACTGTTACATTATAGGGATCTGACTGTTATATTATAGGATCTGACTGTTATAGGATCTGACTGTTATATTATAGGATCTGACTGTTATATTATAGGATCTGAATCTTATAGGATCTGACTTTATATTATAGGATATAACTGTTATATTATAAGATCTGACTGTTTTAATTTAGGATCTGACTGTTATATTATAGGGATCTGACTGTTATATTATAAGGATTTGACTGTTATATTATAGGATCTGACTGTTTTACTGATCTGACTGTTATATTTTAGGATCTGACTGTTATATTATAGAATTTGACTGTTATATTATAGGATCTGACTGTTATACGGATCTGACTGTTATATTATAGCATCTGACTTTTATATTATACGGATCTTACTGTTATACGGATCTGACTGTTATACAGATCTGACTGTTATATTATAGGATCTGACTTTTATATTATAGGATCTGACTGTTATATTATAGGATTTGACTGTTATATTATAGGATCTGACTGTTATACGGATCTGACTGTTATATTATAGGATCTAACTGTTATATTATAGGATCTGACTGTTATATTATACTGATCTGACTGTTATATTATAGGATTTGACTGTTACATTATAGGATCTGACTGTTATATTATAGGATCTGACTGTTATAGGATCTGACTGTTATATTATAGGATCTGACTGTTATATTATAGGATCTGAATCTTATAGGATCTGACTGTTATATTATAGGATCTGACTGTTATATTATAAGATCTGACTGTTATATTATAGGATCTGACTGTTATATTATACGATCTGACTGTTATATTATAGCATCTGACTGTTATATTATACGGATCTGACTGTTATACGGATCTGACTGTTATATTATAGGATCTGACTGTTATATTACAGGATCTGACTGTTATATTATACTAATCTGACTGTTATATTATAGGATATGACTGTTATATTATAGCATCTGACTGTTATATTATAGCATCTGACTGTTATATTATAGGATCTGACTGTTATAGGATCTGACTGTTATATTATAGGATCTGACTGTTATATTATAGGATTTAACTGTTATATTATAGGATCTGAATGTTATATTATACTGATCTGACTGTTATATTATAGGATTTATCTGTTATATTATGGGATCTGAATGTTATATTATATGGATCTGACTGTAATATTATAGGATCTGACTCTTATAGGATCTGACTGTTATATTATAGGATCAGACTGTTATATTATAGAATTTGACTGTTATATTATAGGATCTGACTGTTATACGGATCTGACTGTTATATTATAGCATCTGACTTTTATATTATACGGATCTTACTGTTATACGGATCTGACTGTTATACGGATCTGACTGTTATATTATAGGATCTGACTTTTATATTATAGGATCTGACTGTTATATTATAGGATTTGACTGTTATATTATAGGATCTGACTGTTATACGGATCTGACTGTTATATTATAGGATCTAACTGTTATATTATAGGATCTGACTGTTATTACCTGACTTTATACTTAGGATCTGACTGTTACATTATAGGATCTGACTGTTATATTATAGGATCTGACTGTTATAGGATCTGACTGTTATATTATAGGATCTGACTGTTATATTATATGATCTGAATCTTATAGGATCTGACTGTTATATTATAGGATCTGACTGTTATATTATAAGATCTGACTGTTATATTATAGGATCTGACTGTTATATTATAGGATCTGACTGTTATATTATAGGATTTGACTGTTATATTATAGGATCTGACTGTTTTACGGATCTGACTGTTATATTATAGGATCTGACTGTTATATTATAGAATTTGACTGTTATATTATAGGATCTGACTGTTATACGGATCTGACTGTTATATTATAGCATCTGACTGTTATATTATACGGATCTGACTGTTATACGGATCTGACTGTTATACGGATCTGACTGTTATATTATAGGATCTGACTGTTATATTATACTAATCTGACTGTTATATTATAGGATATGACTGTTATATTATAGCATCTGACTGTTATATTATAGGATCTGACTTATATTATACGGATCTGACTTATATTATACGGATCTGAATGTTATATTATAGGATCTGACTGTTATATTATAGGATCTGACTGTTATAGGATCTGACTGTTATATTATAGGATCTGACTGTTATATTATAGGATTTAACTGTTATATTATAGGATCTGAATGTTATATTATACTGATCTGACTGTTATATTATAGGATTTATCTGTTATATTATGGGATCTGAATGTTATATTATATGGATCTGACTAATATTATAGGATCTGACTCTTATAGGATCTGACTGTTATATTATAGGATCAGACTGTTATATTATAAGATCTGACTGTTATATTATAGGGTCTGACTGTTATATTATAGGATCTGACTGTTATATTATAGGATTTGACTGTTATATTATAGGATCTGACTGTTTTACTGATCTGACTGTTATATTTTAGGATCTGACTGTTATATTATAGAATTTGACTGTTATATTATAGGATGCTGACTGTTATACGGATCTGACTGTTATATTATAGCATCTGACTTTTATATTATACGGATCTTACTGGTTATACGGATCTGACTGTTTATACGGATCTGACTGTTATATTATAGGATCTGACTTTATATTATAGGATCTGACTGTTATATTAAGGATTGACTGTTATATTATAGGATCTGACTGTTATACGGATCTGACTGTTATATTATAGGATCTAACTGTTATATTATAGGATCTGACTGTTATATTATACTGATCTGACTGTTATATTATAGGATCTGACTGTTACATTATAGGATCTGACTGTTATATCATAGGATCTGCCTGTTACATTATAAGATCTGACTGTTATATTATAGGATCTGACTGTTACATTATAGGATCTGACTGTTATATTATAGGATCTGACTGTTATATTATAGGATCTGAATGTTACATTATAGGATCTGACTGTTACATTATAGGATCTGATTGTTATATTATAGGATCTGAGTGTTATATTATAGGATCTGACTGTTATATTATAGGATCTGATTGTTATATTATAAGATTTAACTGTTATATTATAGGATCTGAATGTTATATTATACGGATCTGAATGTTATATTATAAGCTCTGACTGTTATATTATAGGATCTGACTGTTATATTATATGGATCTGACTGTTATGGATCTGACTGTTATATTATAAGATCTGACTGTTATATTATATGGATCTGACTGTTATATTATAGGATCAGACTGTTATATTATAGGATGTTGACTGTTATATTATAGGATCTGACTGTTACATTATAGGATCTGACTGTTATATTATTATAGGATTTAACTGTTATATTATAGGATCTGAATGTTATATTATACTGATCTGACTGTTATATTATAGGATTTAACTGTTATATTATGGGATCTGAATGTTATATTATATGGATCTGACTGTAATATTATAGGATCTGACTGTTATAGGATCTGACTGTTATATTATAGGATCTGACTGTTATATTATAGGATTTGACTCTTATAGGATCTGACTGTTATATTATAGAATCTGACTGTTATATTATAAGATCCTGACTGTTATATTATAGTATCTGACTGTTATATTATAGGATCTGACTGTTATATTATAGGATTTGACTGTTATATTATAGGGTCTGACCTGTTTTACGGATCTGACTGTTATATTATAGGATCTGACTGTTATATTATAGAATTTGACTGTTATATTATAGGATCTGACTGTTGTATTATAGCATCTGACTGTTATATTATACGGATCTGACTGTTATACGGATCTGACTGTTATATTAGAGCATCTGACTGTTATATTATACGGATCTGACTGTTATACGGATCTGACTGTTATACGGATCTGACTGTTATATTATAGGATCTGACTTTTATATTATAGGATCTGACTGTTATATTATAGGATCTGACTGTTATATTATAGGATTTGACTGTTATATTATAGGATCTGACTGTTATATTATACGATCTGACTGTTATATTATAGCATCTGACTGTTATATTATACGGATCTGACTGTTATACGGATCTGACTGTTATATTATAGGATCTGACTGTTATATTACAGGATCTGACTGTTATATTATACTAATCTGACTGTTATATTATAGGATATGACTGTTATATTATAGCATCTGACTGTTATATTATAGGATCTGACTGTTATAGGATCTGACTGTTATATTATAGGATCTGACTGTTATATTATAGGATTTAACTGTTATATTATAGGATCTGAATGTTATATTATACTGATCTGACTGTTATATTATAGGATTTATCTGTTATATTATGGGATCTGAATGTTATATATATGGATTGACTGTAATATTTATAGGATCTGACTCTTATAGGATCTGACTGTTATATTATAGGATCAGACTGTATATTTATAGAATTTGACTGTTATATTATAGGATCTGACTGTTATACGGATCTGACTGTTATATTATAGCATCTGACTTTTATATTATACGGATCTTACTGTTATACGGATCTGACTGTTATACGGATCTGACTGTGATATTATAGGATCTGACTTTTATATTATAGGATCTGACTGTTATATTATAGGATTTGACTGTTTATATTATAGTATCTGACTTGTTATCGGATGCTGACTGTTATATTATAGGATCTAACTGTTATATTATAGGAATCTGACGTGTTTGATCTGACTGTATTATAATCTGACTGTTACCATTGATCTGGCTTATAATGATAGGATCATCTGTACTAGTGTGACTTAATTATAGGATCTGACTGTTTATATGTGAATTAAGGGATTCTTGACTGTTATTATAGGGATCTGACTGTTATATTATAAGATCTGACTGTTATATTATATGGATCTGACGTATCTGTATAGGATCTGACTGTTATTAATTAGGATTGGTTATTATAGGATTCTTGAACTGTTATATTATTAGGATTGACTGTTATATTATCTGACTGTTTTTTACGGATCTGACTGTTATATATAGGATCTGACTGTTATATTATAGAATTTGACTGTTATAATTATAGGATCTGACTGTTATACGGATCTGACTTGTTATATTATAGCATCTGACTGTTATATTATACGGATCTGACTGTTATACGGATCTGACTGTTATACGCGATCTTGACTGTTATATTATAGGATCTGACTGTGTATAATTATTACTAATCTGACTGTTATATTATAGGATATGACTGTTATATTATAGCATCTGACTGTTATATTATAGGATCTGACTTATATTATACGGATCTGACTTATATTATACGGATCTGAATGTTATATTATAGGATCTGACTGTTATATTATAGGATCTGACTGTTATAGGATCTGACTGTTATATTATAGGATCTGACTGTTATATTATAGGATTTAACTGTTATATTATAGGATCTGAATGTTATATTATACTGATCTGACTGTTATATTATAGGATTTATCTGTTATATTATGGGATCTGAATGTTATATTATATGGATCTGACTAATATTATAGGATCTGACTCTTATAGGATCTGACTGTTATATTATAGGATCAGACTGTTATATTATAAGATCTGACTGTTATATTATAGGGTCTGACTGTTATATTATAGGATCTGACTGTTATATTATAGGATTTGACTGTTATATTATAGGATCTGACTGTTTTACTGATCTGACTGTTATATTTTAGGATCTGACTGTTATATTATAGAATTTGACTGTTATATTATAGGATCTGACTGTTATACGGATCTGACTGTTATATTATAGCATCTGACTTTTATATTATACGGATCTTACTGTTATACGGATCTGACTGTTATACGGATCTGACTGTTATATTATAGGATCTGACTTTTATATTATAGGATCTGACTGTTATATTATAGGATTTGACTGTTATATTATAGGATCTGACTGTTATACGGATCTGACTGTTATATTATAGGATCTAACTGTTATATTATAGGATCTGACTGTTATATTATACTGATCTGACTGTTATATTATAGGATCTGACTGTTACATTATAGGATCTGACTGTTATATCATAGGATCTGCCTGTTACATTATAAGATCTGACTGTTATATTATAGGATCTGACTGTTACATTATAGGATCTGACTGTTATATTATAGGATCTGACTGTTATATTATAGGATCTGAATGTTACATTATAGGATCTGACTGTTACATTATAGGATCTGATTGTTATATTATAGGATCTGAGTGTTATATTATAGGATCTGACTGTTATATTATAGGATCTGATTGTTATATTATAAGATTTAACTGTTATATTATAGGATCTGAATGTTATATTATACGGATCTGAATGTTATATTATAAGCTCTGACTGTTATATTATAGGATCTGACTGTTATATTATATGGATCTGACTGTTATGGATCTGACTGTTATATTATAAGATCTGACTGTTATATTATATGGATCTGACTGTTATATTATAGGATCAGACTGTTATATTATAGGATGTGACTGTTATATTATAGGATCTGACTGTTACATTATAGGATCTGACTGTTATATTATAGGATTTAACTGTTATATTATAGGATCTGAATGTTATATTATACTGATCTGACTGTTATATTATAGGATTTAACTGTTATATTATGGGATCTGAATGTTATATTATATGGATCTGACTGTAATATTATAGGATCTGACTGTTATAGGATCTGACTGTTATATTATAGGATCTGACTGTTATATTATAGGATTTGACTCTTATAGGATCTGACTGTTATATTATAGAATCTGACTGTTATATTATAAGATCTGACTGTTATATTATAGTATCTGACTGTTATATTATAGGATCTGACTGTTATATTATAGGATTTGACTGTTATATTATAGGGTCTGACTGTTTTACGGATCTGACTGTTATATTATAGGATCTGACTGTTATATTATAGAATTTGACTGTTATATTATAGGATCTGACTGTTGTATTATAGCATCTGACTGTTATATTATACGGATCTGACTGTTATACGGATCTGACTGTTATATTAGAGCATCTGACTGTTATATTATACGGATCTGACTGTTATACGGATCTGACTGTTATACGGATCTGACTGTTATATTATAGGATCTGACTTTTATATTATAGGATCTGACTGTTATATTATAGGATCTGACTGTTATATTATAGGATTTGACTGTTATATTATAGGATCTGACTGTTATACGGATCTGACTGTTATATTATAGGATCTGACTGTTATATTATAGGATCTGACTGTTATATTATACTAATCTGACTGTTATATTATAGGATCTGACTGTTATATTATAGCATCTGACTGTTATATTATAGGATCTGACTTATATTATACGGATCTGACTTATATTATACGGATCGGAATGTTATATTATAGGATCTGACTGTTATATTATAGGATCTGACTGTTATAGGATCTGACTGTTATATTATAGGATCTGACTGTTATATTATAGGATTTAACTGTTATATTATAGGATCTGAATGTTATATTATACTGATCTGACTGTTATATTATAGGATTTAACTGTTATATTTTGGGATCTGAATGTTATATTATATGGATCTGACTGTAATATTATAGGATCTGACTCTTATAGGATCTGACTGTTATATTATAGGATCTGACTGTTATATTATAAGATCTGACTGTTATATTATAGGATCTGACTGTTATACGGATCTGACTGTTATATTATAGCATCTGACTGTTATATTATACAGATCTGACTGTTATACGGATCTGACTGTTATACGGATCTGACTGTTATACGGATCTGACTGTTATATTATAGGATCTGACTTTTATATTATAGGATCTGACTGTTATATTATAGGATCTGACTGTTATATTATAGGATTTGACTGTTATATTATAGGATCTGACTGTTATATTATAGCATCTGACTGTTATATTATAGGATCTGACTGTTATATATTATAGTATCTGACTGTTATATTATACGGCTCTGACTGTTATATTATAGGATCTGACTGTTATATTATAGGATCTGACTGTTATATTATACGGATCTGATTGTTATATTATAAGATTTAACTGTTATATTATAGGATCTGAATGTTATATTATACGGATCTGAATGTTATATTATAAGCTCTGACTGTTATATTATAGGATCTGACTGTTATATTATAGGATCTGATTGTTATATTATAGGATCTGACTGTTATATTATACGGATCTGACTGTTATATTATAGGATCTGACTGTTATATTATAAGGATCTGACTGTTATATTATATGATCTGACTGTTATATTATACGGATCTGACTGTTATATTATAGGATCTGACTGTTATATTATACGGATCTGACTGTTATATTATACGGATCTGACTTATATTATACGGATCTGAATGTTATATTATAGGATCTGACTGTTGTTTTATACGGATCTGACTGTTATATTATAGGATCTGACTGTTACATTATAGGATCTGACTGTTATATTATAGGATCTGAATGTTATATTATAAGATCTGACTGTTACATTATAGGATCTGACTGTTATATTATAGGATCTGACTGTTATATTATAAGATCTGCCTGTTACATTATAGGATCTGACTGTTATTTTATAGGATCTGATTGTTACATTATAGGAACTGACTGTTATATTATAGGCTCTGACTGTTATATTATAGGATCTGACTGTTATATTATACTGATCTGACTGTTATATTATAGGATCTGACTGTTATATTATAGGATCTGACTGTTATATTATAGGATCTGACTGTTATATTATACTGATCTGACTGTTATATTATAGGATCTGACTGTTATATTATAGGATCTGACTGTTATATTATAGGAACTGACTGTTATATTATAGGCTCTGACTGTTATATTATAGGATCTGACTGTTACATTATAGGATCTGACTGTTACATTATAGGATCTGACTGTTATATTATACTGATCTGACTGTTATATTATAGGATCTGACTGTTATATTATAGGATCTGACTGTTATATTATAGGAACTGACTGTTATATTATAGGCTCTGACTGTTATATTATAGGATCTGACTGTTACATTATAGGATCTGACTGTTACATTATAGGATCTGACTGTTATATTATAGGATCTGACTGTTATATTATAGGATCTGACTTTTACCTTGTATTTTAATTAACATTTGGGTACAGCTGTTAATGTTTTTCAGGAAGCCAGTACTACAGTATGACTTCAGCGTCATTGGAAAATAAGTGCTGTGTGACTGGGGTATGATTGCTGTGTGTCCATGGAGATGAGGACGCTGGCCGCGCATGTCGCCGGCTCCTCTCCCCGTCTCCTTATTGGGATGCCAGCGGTGCTGCAGGGAGGGAGTGCGCCGCTGACTCCCTGTTACAGTACCCTCCTCCTTCACAAGGGTCATTCATTGGAGCCGGCTTTTCTGGGTGTGACAAATGAAATTTTCTAATTAACCTAGCAGCATGAATCCTACTCGCTGGCACCCAAGACCTTTCTTCTGGACCAAAAGCCCTCCAGTGAACTAAATATTCCAATGAATTACAAATCTCTCTCACATCAAGAATTCTAGATACCTCGTATTCTAGCTGGCCCGCAAACCTCCACTGGTGACGGAGGTTCTTGCGAAGGGGATTCCAGCGACACATACTTTTTGAGTAAGGATTTGATAAACACATTATGAATTCCAAAAGAGTCAGGTAACAGTAACTGAAAAGACACAGTGTTAACAATGTCAATAATTTCATAAGAACCAATAAATCAAGGTGTAAATTTCCCAGAAGGTACCTTAAGACACAAGTTCTTGGTGGATAACCACACCTTGTCTCCCAAGCCAAAACTTACACCCTGCAAGCGCTTTTTGTCAGCATGAATTTTTTGGGCTTTCTTCAGTTTCGACTGAACCTGGGCCCAGACTGTGCACAGTTCTTTTACTACCGTATCAACTTCCGGATTCAGGAAAGAAAAAGGAGAAAAGGAACCAAATCGCGGTTGAAATCCAAAGTTACAAAAGAAAGGGGACAAACCAGTACATGATTGTTAATGGCAAATTCAGCCAAGGGCAAGTGCTTCACCCATTGATGTTGGTTTTCAGAAACGTAGCCCCTCACATATTGTTCCAAAGACTGATGTAGACGTTGAGTTTGACTATTGGTTTCGGGATGAAAGGCCGAAGAGAAAGACAAAGAAATATTGACTTTACGACAAAAGATTCTCCAAAATTTTGAGATGAACTGAACGCCCCTATCTGAAACAATATTTTCCGGGATTTCATGTAATCGTACAATGTGAACAAGAAAAAGAGAAGCTAAAGTCTTTGCGTTGGGCAACTTTGACAGGGGAATGAAATTACACATTTTGCTAAACCTGTCAACAATTACCCGCACAATATTCTTACCCTCAGAAGCTGGTAGATCAGTAATAAAATCCATTGAGACATGCGACCATGGTCTACTAGGGATGGACAAAGGTCGCAAAGGGATGGACATCTCTGGACAAAGTGGGCTACTAATAATATCTGAATACTAGTTCCTTTGTGCCACTGATGCGCAGATGACCACTAAAAACAGAATTGTGGCACTCACCTAAGAGCCGGAGACGCAAATGTCCTGGGACAAACAATTTATTTTTAGGAGACTGTACTGGAGCCAAGTGTTGTCCCGCAGTGATCTCGGTTGTTATATCAGAGGAGACCGAAGCTACCTGCCGGCAAAATAGATTCAGGTAGCACATCAGGAGACTGAAAGGCACAAAAACTTCGAGATAAGGCATCCGCTATGACATTCTTACTTTCTGGCCTGAAAGTAATGCAAAAGTTAAAACGTGTGAAAAACAACGCACATCTAGCCTGGTTAGCTGACTCAAAAAACGTTAAATTCTTATGATCAGTAACCGCCGTGACTCAATGCTGAGCCCCCTCCAAAAAGTGACGCCACTCCTCAAAGACCCATTTAATAACAAGTAACTCCCGACTTCCAATGTCATCATTTCTTTAAGCCGGAGAGAACTTATGACAGAAAAAGGCACATGGTCTCAGGTTAGTAAGGGTTGGTGACCCTTGAGAGAGCACTACCCCCACCCCATCCTCGGAAGCATCAACCTCAACCACAAATGGTCTCTCTTGGTCAGGTTGAATCAACACCGGGGCTTCGATGAAACACTTCTTAAGTGTCTCAAAAGTCTCTATGGCCTCTGGCAACCAATTAACCAGATCTGCCCCCTTCTTGGTCATTAAGAGGTTTAGCAATTACTGAAAATTTTTTAATGGATTTACGATAATAATTAGAAAACCCTAAAAAACGTTGCAACGCTTTGAGAGAGGAGGGTCAAACCTAGTCCAAAATAGCCTGCACCTTCCCAGGATCCATCATGAAGGATTGGGGTGTGAGGATTTAACCCAAAAATGATATTTTCTGGACTCCAAATACACATTTTTCACCTTTAATGAACAATCGGTCTCCCGAAGAACCTCCAATACCTGTCTGGTGTGTACAATATGGGAATACCAATCAGGTGAATACATTAAAATATCATCTAGATGGACAATAACAGAGTTTCCAATATTGATTCTTAATAGTGATTTAGTTTAACTCCCTGTAATCAATAAAGGGTCTCAAGCCACCGTCCTTTTTTCTCACAAAGAAAAAACCCATCCCCATAGGGGACACCAAGGGTCTAATATGCCCTTTTTGTAGACTTTCCTTCAAGTAATCCCTCATAGATTGCTGCTCCGGAGCAGACAAATTATAAATACGACCTTTAGGATACTTAGAACCCTGAACAAGATCGATGGCACAATCATAGGGCCTATTAGGGGGAAGGAGATCAGAATCAGTCATAGAAAAAAACATCAGAAAAATCTGTGTTATAATTAGGAAGAATTTTTGACTCGGTAGTGACACCAGTTTGAATAACAGGTAGACAGCAGGAATCACATTTCAATCCACTTTTCTCCAATTCGCCCGTGGACCAGTTAATGACTGGATTATGTTTCTGGAGCCAAGGCATACCAAGAACTATCTCCACGGGTAAATTTTATAATAAAAAAAGAGCAACACTTAGTATGAAGAGCCCCTAAAGTCATAGTCAGCATAGGAGTACAATATTCCACAGTCCCACCGACTAAGGGAATGGAATCTACTGCTATAATATGGATGGGGTTAGCAGGAGACAAAATAGACACTCCTAGAGAAAAGATAAAATTATGGCCAATAAAATGAGAGGCAGAACCAGATTCAATAAATGCTTCCAACCTGATGATACACATCACTTCCGGAATTCAGTGCAATACTCCTCCACGAGTCTGCTACCTTGACTAAGGTACATTAACTGAGATTCCGCCAAAGTCGATCTATCTGGTTCATGGTACAACGTACCCAACGCCTGAAAAAAACAACTCAACGGTAGCAAGACATGGAGAATCCCCAGGAAGAGAGTAAGCCCATTCTTGTGTGTCTCCCTGCAGCAAAGAGATAATAATACCAACTCTTTGTCCGAAGTCCGAGTCCGAAGAATGTGGACGCAAGCGGAAATAAAGCCTGCAGCTATCTCTAAATGCCTAAAAAATGCTTCCGGACCCTAGAAAAACGATCGGGCAGTTTGACATGGGGTTCTAAATACTGAAGGGGAGCTGCAGGTAATGGTGGAGTCTGGAGCGTCTCCTGCTGCTGTAGCCTTTCTGCCAGATCCTGCACCATCTGACCAAGATTCTGCATTTGGTCAGTTAGGACTCGCATGGGATCCATAATTTTTTGGTAAGGCCTGTGATTCACGAAGGGGAGCCCTGAGAGTCCATCCACACCGTTGTCCCTGCCTTATTGCATGACCAAACCTACGTAGCAGTCCACAGCTGGACAGCGGTCCCTAGCTTAACTAAGCACTGAGACTTAAAGGGAAGGGAACAATGGGAGACAAATAACAAACAAAAGACAAAACAACACAGAAATGTAACGTTACCAAGCCGAGGTCCAATACCGAGAAAGCGATCAAATCCAAATCAGAGACACAAACCGGAACCAGGGGAAGCCAAAAGTCAAAAGCCGAGATGTAGCATCAGTCAAAAAGGGTCAAGCAAGGTCAAGGTCGAGGTTCACAAGTATAATCTATCCAAACGATAGTGTGGCAATATCCAAGTAAATCTGTGGTGTGATTGCTGTGTAACTGGGGTATGATTGATGTGTGACTGGGGTATGATTGCTGTGTGACTAGAGTAGGATAGCTGTGTGACTTGGGTATGATTGATGTGTGTCTGGGGTATGATTGCTGTATGACTCAATTATGATTGATGTTTTACTGGAGTTTGGGGTATGATTGATGTGCTACTGGAGGATGATTGCTGTGTGACTGGGGTATGATTGATGTGTGACTGGGGTAGGATTGATGTGTAACTGGGGTATGATTGATGTGTGTCTGGGGTACGATTGCTGTGTGACTAGAGTAGGATTGCTGTGTGACTTGGGTATGATTGATGTGTGCCTGGGGTATGATTGCTGTGTGACTGGAGGAGAGTAATTCTTTACCAGTTACAGTACATATAGCAGTGACTGGGAATAGCCACATGACTGCCTTGGTCTCCATTCACTTCTACTGGAGTCCAACTGATCAGACATGAAAGCTGCAGTGTGAAGCTGTGTTCTCCTCCGTGTCCAGGACACATAATATACATTGTATAACACACGCTACAGGGAAGGAATGGGGGATGTCACCACTCCTCCAGAACAGGACGTAATGACCTGTAATAGTTTACAGTCCATTTCAGGACCAGAACCATCCAGACATTACATGGAGAACCCTCTTATATCAGAGAGAACTGTGCAGTGCTTCATTCTTCTTTCATTCACCCACAGATGACAGACGATTACTGGGGTCCCATCAATCAGACATCATGTGATCAGCTTACTTTTGGGGGACATTTCCAGCCAATAGGATCTGTGCAGAGCTCTCTCATAATATCTCCTCTGCCAGCTAAAGACTTGAGATCCATCATCAATCTTAATTGCTATATTTCTAGGTTCTTCCCCATGTTGTCAGTGCCTCCCCAGATCCAGAGAATGATGGGCCACGCATTTCATTTCTTTCCTAGTGGTTGATGCGCTTTGTTGCGACCAATGCTCCTCCTCAACACCAGCTCCCACATGCCGTCCTTCTTCCTCCTGATTGGAATCCCCGGGCTGGAGGATCTTGGCATTTTGACGTCTATTTCCTTCTGCCTCCTCTATATCTTGTCTGTCCTTGGAAACTCCTCAATGTCCTATATAATCTGGACTGAGAAGACCCTCCATGGACCCATGTACTTCTTCCTGGCTATGCTGGCGCTCAATGACCTGGCCTTTTCCAGCTCCACTGTCCCAAAGATGCTGAAAATCTTCTGGTGGAACGATGGCCTTATCGACGCTTCTGCTTGTCTCACCCAGATGTTTTTTGTCCACTTCCTGGCAGTAATTGAGTCAGGAATCTTGACCGCCATGGCGTATGACCGGTACATCGCCATCTGTTCCCCGCTCAGATACACGTCCATCCTCACTTTTGTTGTTTTGGAGAAAATCGCGGGTGCCATTCTTGTCAGAGCCTTTGTCACCATTTTTCCCATTCCAGTACTGGTCAGTAGGTTGCACTATTGCGGTGGACATGTTGTGCTGCACTCATACTGTGACCACATGGCCGTGGTGAATGTGGCTTGTGGAGATACGAGAGTGAACAGTATTTATGGCCTTGTGTTGTCTCTTTCTGTCACCGGTTTTGATCTGTTGTTTATTGGACTTTCTTATACAATGATCTTAAGGGCCATATTTAGGTTGCCGTCCAGGGCGGCTCGCCAGAAGGCGATTGGAACGTGCACCTCTCACATTTGTGTCATTATCGCGGCCTATCTGCCTGGAATATTTACCTTTGTGTCTTATAGGTTTGGACAGAAGACAATTCCACATAATGTCCACATCTTCCTAGCAAACATCTACATTTTGTTCCCAGCATTTTTAAACCCAATAATCTATGGTGTGAAGACAAAGCAAATTCGAGACTGTGTCCTGAAGAAGCTCCAGGTCAACCAGAAGCGTATATAGACCTCAAAGCTGCACATCCTGAGATGTGGCACTGATAAGACATTTACTGTAGTTCACATCCTCAACTCAGACATCCAATACATCATTTTGAAAGTCCCAACCCCCATTCCTCATGGGAGGGCTTTAGGATGAAAATGACCACACCCACAAGCTGCCAATCCTATCTATGTGGATGAAGAAAGCAAAATGTAAATTATAACTTTTGTATGTAAATAAATCAGTGGTTTCTGAATACAAATTTGCCAAAGTGACGTACACAGTGGAGTCCTATTATTCTGACCAGCAGCTAGTCTCCAGAGTAACCTCTGTGTGTAGCACGTAGAGCAGCTAGACGGGCCCAGAGTGACTCTGTAAGGTGCTGGTAGGTTGTCACAGGTATCTGAAGCCATGCTGACTGCAGTGCATCTCACAACTGATAGGGGGGGCTGGGGGTATCCAATGAGAGAACACGACCATAGAGATGGTCCCACAGCTGCTAAATTGGGTTCAGGTCCAGGAAATTAGGGGGCCAGGGTAGTACTTGGGAGTCTTGGTCATGCTCGTCCAACCAATGTCAGACATTTCTAGTTGTGTGACACGTCGCTTTGTCTTACTGGAAGATCCCATCCGCCCCAGGGAAGACAATCAGAATGTATGGGTGTACATGATCTACCCAGATCAGTTGGGAGCGCCTTCTACATGAATGAGAGGACCCAGAGAATGCCAGGAACACCTTCCCCAGACCATAACGTTGCCCCCACCAGCTTGTGTTCCTCCAGCAATGGCTGCAGGGTGTCTGTTTTCTGATGTTTCTCACCTGCCAAAGTCTATCCTTTCCATGAAGCAGAAAACGTGACTCATTGGAGAGTCCAATCAGCAGAGGTCCAATACCGATAGTGCAGTGAAAAGTGAAGCCTTTTCAGCCAATGTCACTTAGTTATCAGAGAAGCAGTGACCGTCCGCCTGCTCCGGAGCCCCATATGAAGTAGGGTTCATTGAGCTGTTGTGTTACACACAGGTCTGGTGCCCATTAGTTCATTTTGGAGGTGAGCTGCTCCACTGTAGTGTGTCGGACCACCCTTCTGGACCTTCGTAACCGACATTCATCTCTCACATCAATGGCACGTGGTGCTCTGCATTCTCCACGTCGATTATTCACAATGGTGCTGTTAGCCCATTCCCGATACACTTTCTCCACAGCAGGAGAAAACAGTTCACACTGCGAAGGTTCAGAAATACCGCAGGCCGGGGCCCAAAAGCCAATATTCATCCCTTCATGTAACTCTGATAAATCACTCATTTTACCCATGACAACAACAAGGGCTATGTGTACAGACAGCCTATCACACCTTATATACCCACCAAGGGATATGTGTACAGACAGTCTATCACATCTTATATACCCACCTAGGGATATGTGTGCAGACAGTCTATCACATCTTATATACCCACCGAGGGATATGTGTGCAGACAGCCTATCACATCTTATATACCCACCGAGGGATATGTGTGCAGACAGCCTATCACATCTTATATACCCACCGAGGGATATGTGTGCAGACAGCCTATCACATCTTATATACCCACCGAGGGATATGTGTACAGACAGCCTATCACACCTTATATACCCACCGAGGGATATTTGTGCAGACAGCCTATCACACCTTATATACCCACCGAGGGATATGTGTGCAGACAGCCTATCACACCTTATATACCCACCGAGGGATATGTGTGCAGACAGTCTATCACATCTTATATACCCACAGAGGGATATGTGTGCAGACAGCCTATCACATCTTATATACACACCGAGGGATATGTGTGCAGACAGCCTATCACACCTTATATACCCACCGAGGGATATATGTACAGACAGCCTATCACACCTTATATACCCACCAAGGGATATGTGTGCAGACAGCCTATCACACCTTATATACCCACCGAGGGATATGTGTGCAGACAGCCTATCACACCTTATATACCCACCGAGGGATATGTTCGCAGACAGCCTATCACACCTTATATACCCACCGAGGATATGTGTGTAGACAGCCTATCACATCTTATATACCCACGAGGGATATGTGTGCAGACAGCCTATCACATACCTTATATACCCACCGAGGGATATGTGTGCAGACAGCCTATCACACCTTATATACCCACTGAGGGATATGTGTGCAGACAGCCTATCACATACCTTATATACCCACCGAGGGATATGTGTGCAGACAGCCTATCACACCTTATATACCCACCGAGAGATACGTGTACAGACAGCCTATAACACCTTATATACCCACCGAGGGATATGTGAACAGACAGCCTATAACACCTTATATACCCACCGAGAGATACGTGTACAGACAGCCGATAACATCTTATATACCCACCGAGGGATATGTGTGCAGACAGCCTATCACATCTTATATACCCACCGAGGGATATGTGTGCAGACAGCCTATCACACCTTATATACCCACCGAGGGATATGTGTGCAGACAGCCTATAACACCTTATATACCCACCGAGAGATACGTGTACAGACAGCCTATAACACCTTATATACCCACCGAGAGATACGTGTACAGACAGCCTATAACATCTTATATACCCACCGAGGGATATGTGTGCAGACAGCCTATCACATCTTATATACCCACCGAGGGATATGTGTGCAGACAGCCTATCACACCTTATATACCCACCAAGGGATATGTATGCAGACAGCCTATAACACCTTATATACCCACCGAGGGATATGTGCAGAAAGCCTATCACATCTTATATACCCACTGAGGGATATGTGTACAGACAGCCTATCACATCTTATATACCCACCAAGGGATATGTGTACAGACAGCCTATCACATCTTATATACCACCGAGGGATATGTGTACAGACAGCCTATCACATCTTATATACCCACCGAGGGATATGTGTGCAGACAGACTATCACACCTTATATACCCACCAAGGGATAATGTGTGCAGACAGCCTACCACACCTTATATACCCACCGAGGGATGTGTGTACAGACAGCCTATCACACCTTATATACCCACTGAGGGATATGTGTGCAGACAGCCTATCGCACACCTTATATACCACTGAGGGATGTGTGTACAGACAGCCATCACACCTTATATACCCACCGAGGGATATGTGTACAGACAGCCTATCACATCTTATATACCCACTGAGGGATATGTGTGAAGACAGCCTATCACACACCTTATATACCACCGAGGTATATGTGTGCAGACAGCCTACCACACCTTATATACCCACCGAGGGATATGTGTGCAGACAGCCTATCGCACATCTTATATACCCACCGAGGGATATGTGTGCAGACAGCCTATCACACCTTATATACCCACCGAGAGATATGTGTGCAGACAGCCTATCACACCTTATATACCCACTGAGGTATATGTGTGCAGACAGCCTATCACACCTTATATACTCACCGAAGGATATGTTTGCAGACAGCCTATCACATCTTATATACCCTCCAAGGGATATGTGTGCAGACAGCCTATCACACCCCTTATATACCCACCGAGGGATATGTGTGCAGACAGCCTATCACACCTTATATACCCACCAAGGGATATGTGTGCAGACAGCCAATCACACCTTATATACCCACCGAGAGATATGTGTGCAGACAGCCTATCACCTCTTATATACCCACCAAGGGATATGTGTGCAGACAGCCTATCACATCTTATATACCCACCGAGGGATATGTGTGCAGACAGCCTATCACACCTTATATACTCACCGAAGGATATATGTGCAGACAGTCAATCACACATCTTATATACCCACCGAGGGATATGTGTGCAGACAGCGTATCACACCTTATATACCCACCGAGGGATATGTGTGCAGACAGCGTATCACACCTTATATACCCACCGAGGGATATGTGTGCAGACAGCCTATCACACCTCATATACCACCAAGGGATATGTGTGCAGACAGCCTATCACACACCTTATATACCCACTGAGGGATGTGTGTACAGACAGCCTATCACACCTTATATACCCACCGAGGGATATGTGTACAGACAGCCTATACATCTTATATACCCACTGAGGGATATGTGTGCAGACAGCCTATCACACACCTTATATACCCACCGAGGTATATGTGTGCAGACAGCCTATCACACCTTATATACCCACCGAGGGATATGTGTGCAGACAGCCTATAACACCTTATATACCCTCCAAGGGATATGTGTGCAGACAGCCTATCGCACATCTTATATACCCACCGAGGGATATGTGTGCAGACAGCCTATCACACCTTATATACCCACCGAGGGATATGTTTGCAGACAGCCTATCACATCTCATATACCCACCGAGGGATATGTGTGCAAACAGCCTATCGCACATCTTATATACCCACCGAGGGATATGTGTGCAGACAGCCTATCACACCTTATATACCCACCGAGAGATATGTGTGCAGACAGCCTATCACACCTTATATACTCACCGAAGGATATGTGTGCAGACAGTCAATCACACATCTTATATACCCACCGAGGGATATGTGTGCAGACAGCGTATCACACCTTATATACCCACCGAGGGATATGTGTGCAGACAGCGTATCACACCTTATATACCCACCGAGGGATATGTGTGCAGACAGCCTATCACACCTCATATACCCACCAAGGATATGTGTGCAGACAGCCTATCACACACCTTATATACCCACTGAGGGATGTGTGTACAGACAGCCTATCACACCTTATATACCCTCCAAGGGATATGTGTACAGACAGCCTATCACACCTTATATACCCACTGAGGGATATGTGTGCAGACAGCCTATCACACACCTTATATACCCACTGAGGGATGTGTGTACAGACAGCCTATCACACCTTATATACCCACCGAGGGATATGTGTACAGACAGCCTATCACATCTTATATACCCACTGAGGGATATGTGTGCAGACAGCCTATCACACACCTTATATACCCACCGAGGGATATGTGTACAGAAAGCCTATCACATCTTATATACCCACTGAGGGATATGTGTGCAGACAGCCTATCACACCCCTGATATAACCACCGAGGTATATGTGTGCAGAAAGCCTATCACACCTTATATACCCACCGAGAGATATGTGTGCAGACAGCCTATCACACCTTATATACCCTCCAAGGGATATGTGTGCAGACAGCCTATCGCACATCTTATATACCCACCGAGGGATATGTGTGCAGACAGCCTATCACACCTTATATACCCACTGAAGTATATGTGTGCAGACAGCCTATCACACCATATATACTCACCGAAGGATATGTGTGCAGACAGCCTATCACATCTTATATACCCTCCAAGGGATATGTGTGCAGACAGCCTATCACACCTTATATACCCACTGAGGGATATGTGTGCAGACAGCCTATCACACCTTTATATACCCAGCGAGGGATATGTGTGCAGACAGCCTATCACATCTTATATACCCACCGAGAGATATGTGTGCAGACAGCCTATCACACCTTATATACCCACCGAGGGATATGTGTGCAGACAGACTATCACACCTTATATACCCACCGAGGGATATGTGTGCAGACAGCCAATCACACCTTGTATACCCACCGAGAGATATGTGTGCAGACAGCCTATCACCCCTTTTATACCCACCAAGGGATATGTGTGCAGACAGCCTATCACACCTTATATACCCACCGAGGGATATGTGTGCAGACAGCCAATCACACCTTATATACCCACCGAGAGATATGTGTGCAGACAGCCTATCACCCCTTATATACCCACCGAGGGATATGTGTGCAGACAGCCTATCACACCTTATATACCCACCGAGGTTTATGTGTGCAGACAGCCTATCAAACCTTATATACTCACCGAGGGATATGTGTGCAGACAGCCTATCACACATCTTATATACCCACCGAGGGATATGTGTGCAGACAGCATATCACACCTTATATACCCACCAAGAGATATGTTTGCAGACAGCCTATCACCCCTTATATACCCACCGAGGGATATGTGTACAGACAGCCTATCACATCTTATATACCCACTGAGGGATATGTGTGCAGACAGCCTATCGCACATCTTATATACCCACCGAAGGATATGTGTGCAGACAGCCTATCACATCTTATATACCCTCCAAGGGATATGTGTGCAGACAGCCTATCACACCTTATATACCCACTGAGGGATATGTGTGCAGACAGCCTATCACACCCCTTATATACCCAGCGAGGGATATGTGTGCAGACAGCCTATCACATCTTATATACCCACCGAGAGATATGTGTGCAGACAGCCTATCACACCTTATATACCCACCGAGGGATATGTGTGCAGACAGCCAATCACACCTTATATACCCACCGAGAGATATGTGTGCAGACAGCCTATCACCCCTTATATACCCACCAAGGGATATGTGTGCAGACAGCCTATCACACCTTATATACCCACCGAGGGATATGTGTGCAGACAGCCAATCACCCCTTATATACCCACCGAGGGATGTGTGTACAGACAGCCTACCACACCTTATATACCCACTGAGGGATATGTGTGCAGACAGCCAATCACCCCTTATATACCCACCGAGGGATGTGTGTACAGACAGCCTACCACACCTTATATACCCACTGAGGGATATGTGTGCAGACAGCCTACCACACCTTATATACCCACTGAGGGATATGTGTGCAGACAGCCTATCACACACCTTATATACCCACTGAGGGATGTGTGTACAGACAGCCTATCACACCTTATATACCCACCGAGGGATATGTGTACAGACAGCCTATCACATCTTATATACCCACTGAGGGATATGTGTGCAGACAGCCTATCACACACCTTATATACCCACCGAGGGATATGTGTACAGAAAGCCTATCACATCTTATATACCCACTGAGGGATATGTGTGCAGACAGCCTATCACACCTTATATACCAACCGAGGGATATGTGTGCAGACAGCCTATCACACCCCTGATATAACCACCGAGGTATATGTGTGCAGAAAGCCTATCACACCTTATATACCCACCGAGAGATATGTGTGCAGACAGCCTATCACACCTTATATACCCTCCAAGGGATATGTTTGCAGACAGCCTATCACACCTTATATACCCACCGAGGGATATGTTTGCAGACAGCCTATTACATCTCCTATACCCACCGAGGGATATGTGTGCAGACAGCCTATCGCACATCTTATATACCCACCGAGGGATATGTGTGCAGACAGCCTATCACACCATATATACTCACCGAAGGATATGTGTGCAGTCAGCCTATCACATCTTATATACCCTCCAAGGGATATGTGTGCAGACAGCCTATCACACCTTATATACCCACTGAGGGATATGTGTGCAGACAGCCTATCACACCCCTTATATACCCAGCGAGGGATATGTGTGCAGACAGCCTATCACATCTTATATACCCACCGAGAGATATGTGTGCAGACAGCCTATCACCCCTTTTATACCCACCAAGGGATATGTGTGCAGACAGCCTATCACACCTTATATACCCACCGAGGGATATGTGTACAGACAGCCAATCACACCTTATATACCCACCGAGGGATATGTGTGCAGACAGCCAATCACACCTTATATACCCACCGAGAGATATGTGTGCAGACAGCCTATCACCCCTTATATACCCACCGAGGGATATGTGTGCAGACAGCCTATCACACCTTATATACCCACCGAGGGTTATGTGTGCAGACAGCCTATCAAACCTTATATACTCACCGAGGGATATGTGTGCAGACAGCCTATCACACATCTTATATATCCACCGAGGGATATGTGTGCAGACAGCCTATCACACCTTATATACCCACCAAGAGATATGTGTGCAGACAGCCTATCACCCCTTATATACCCACCGAGGGATATGTGTACAGACAGCCTATCACATCTTATATACCCACTGAGGGATATGTGTACAGACAGCCTATCGCACATCTTATATACCCACCGAAGGATATGTGTGCAGACAGCCTATCACATCTTATATACCCCTCCAAGGGATATGTGTGCAGACAGCCTATCACACCTTATATACCCACTGAGGGATATGTGTGCAGACAGCCTATCACACCCCTTATATACCAAGCGGGGGATATGTGTGCAGACAGCCTATCACATCTTATATACCCACCGAGAGATATGTGTGCAGACAGCCTATCACACCTTATATACACACCGAGGGATATGTGTGCAAGACAGCCAATCACACCTTATATAACCACCGAGAGATATGTGTGCAGACAGCCTATCACCCTTATATACCCACCAAGGGATATGTGTGCAGACAGCCTATCACACCTTATATACCCACCGAGGGATATGTGTGCAGACAGCCAATCACCCCTTATATACCACCGAGGGATGTGTGTACAGACAGCCTATCACACCTTATATACCCACTGAGGGATGTGTGTACAGACAGCCTATCACACCTTATATACCCACTGAGGGATATGTGTGCAGACAGCCTATCACACACCTTATATACCCCCTGAGGGATGTGTGTACAGACAGCCTATCACACTTATTATACCCACTGAGGGATATGTGTGCAGACAGCCTATCAACACCTTTATATACCCCACTGAGGGATGTGTGTACAGACAGCCTATCACATCTTATACCCACCGAGGGATATGTGTACAGACAGCCTATCACATCTTAATATACCCACTGAGGGATATGTGTGCAGACAGCCTATCACATCTTAATACCCACTGAGGGATATGTGTGGCAGACAGCCTATCACAACCTTATATCCCAGCCGAGGGATATGTGTACAGACAGCCTATCAAATCCTTATATACCCCACTGAGGGATATGTTGTGCAGACAGCCTATCACACACCTTATATTACCCACCGAGGGAATATGTGTACCAGAAAGCCTATCACACCTTATATACCCACCGAGGGAATGTGTGCAGACAGCCTATCACACCTTAACCCGGGATGTGCAACTATCCCCTGATAACCACCGAAGGGTAATATGTGTGCAGAAAGCCTATCACACCTTATATACCCACCGAGAAGATATGTGTGCCCAGACAGCCTATCAACACCTTATAATCACCCTCCAAGGGATATGTTTGGCAGACAGCCTATCACACCTTATATACCCACCAAGGGATATGTTGCAGACAGCCTATCACACCTTATATACCCACGAGGGATATGTGTGCAGACAGCCTATCCACCTTATATACCCACCGAGGATATGTGTGCAGACAGCCTATCACACCCTATATACCCACCGAGGGATATGTGTGCAGACAGCCTATCACATCCCTTAATACCACCGAGGATATGTGTGCAGACAGCCTATCACACCTTATATACCCACCGAGAGGATATGTGTGCAGACAGCCTATCACACCTTAATATACCCACCGAAGGGATATGTGTGCAGACAGCCTATCACATCTTATATACCACCGAGGGATATGTGTGCAGACAGCCTATCACACCTTATATACCCACCGAGGGATATGTGTGCAGACATCCTATCACACCTTTATATACCCACGCGAGGATATGTGTGCAGACAGCCTATCACATCTTATATTACCACCGAGGGATATGTGTGCAGACAGCCTATCACATCTTATATACCCACCGAGGGATATGTGTGCAGACAGCCTATCACACCTTATATACCCACGAGGGATATGTGTGCAGACAGCCTATCACACCTTATATACCCACCGAGGGATATGTGTGCAGACAGCCTATCACCCCTTATATACCCACCGAGGATATGTGTGCAGACAGCCTATCACACCTTATATACCCACCGAGGGATATGTGTGCAGACAGCCTATCACACCTTATATACCCACCGAGAGATATGTGTGCAGACAGCCTATCACCCCTTATATACCCACCGAGGGATATGTGTGCAGACAGCCTATCACACCTTATATACCACCGATACCTACCCACCGAGGGATATGTGTGCAGACAGCCTATCACACCTTATATACCCACCGAGGGATATGTGTGCAGACAGCCATATCACATACACCTTATATACCCACCAAGGAGATATGTTTGCAGACAGCCTATCACACCCTTATATACCCACCGAGGGATATGTGTACAGACAGCCTATCACATCTTATATACCCACCTGAGGGATATGTGTGCAGACAGCCTATCGCACATCTTATATACCCACCGAAGGATATGTGTGCAGACAGCCTATCACATCTTTACCCCAAGGATATGGACAGCCTTCACTAACCCAAGGGATATGTGTGCAGACAGCCTATCACACCTTATATACCCACTGAGGGATATGTGTGCAGACAGCCTATCACACCCCTTATATACCCAGCGAGGGATATGTGTGCAGACAGCCTATCACATCTTATATACCCACCGAGAGATATGTGTGCAGACAGCCTATCACACCTTATATACCCACCGAGGGATATGTGTGCAGACAGCCATCACACCTTATATACCCACCGAGAGATATGTGTGCAGACAGCCTATCACCCCTTATATACCCACCAAGGATATGTGTGCAGACAGCCTATCACACCTTATATACCCACCGAGGGATATGTGTGCAGACAGCCAATCACCCCTTATATACCCACCGAGGGATGTGTGTACAGACAGCCTACCACACCTTATATACCCACCGAGGGATGTGTGTACAGACAGCCTATCACACCTTATATACCCACTGAGGGATATGTGTGCAGACAGCCTATCACACACCTTATATACCCACCGAGGGATGTGTGTACAGACAGCCTATCACACCTTATATACCCACCGAGGGATATGTGTACAGACAGCCTATCACATCTTATATACCCACTGAGGGATATGTGTGCAGACAGCCTATCACACACCTTATATACCCACCGAGGGATATGTGTGCAGACAGCCTATCACATCTTATATACCCACTGAGGGATATGTGTGCAGACAGCCTATCACACCCTTATATAACCACCGAGGGATATGTGTGCAGACAGCCTATCACACCTTATATACCCACCGAGGATATGTGTGCAGACAGCCTATCACACCTTATATACCCACCGAGGGATATGTGTGCAGACAGCCTATCACACCTTATATACCCACCGAGGGATATGTGTGCAGACAGCCTATCACATCTTATATACCCACCGAGGGATATGTGTGCAGACAGCCTATCGCACTATACCCCGGGATATGGAACCTATCACCCACCGAGGGATATGTGTGCAGACAGCCTATCACACCATATATACTCACCGAAGGATATGTGTGCAGTCAGCCTATCACATCTTATATACCCTCCAAGGGATATGTGTGCAGACAGCCTATCACACCTTATATACCCACTGAGGGATATGTGTGCAGACAGCCTATCACACCCTTATATACCCAGCGAGGGATATGTGTGCAGACAGCCTATCACATCTTATACCCGGTATGGACCCCACCTGACCGAGGATATGTGTGCAGACAGCCTATCACCCCTTATATACCCACCGAGGGATATGTGTGCAGACAGCCTATCACACTTATATACCCACCGAGGGATATGTGTACAGACAGCCAATCACACCTTATATACCCACCGAGGGATATGTGTGCAGACAGCCTATCACACCTTATATACCCACCGAGGATATGTGTGCAGACAGCCTATCACACCTTATATACCCACCGAGGGATATGTGTGCAGACAGCCTATCACACCTTATATACCCACCGAGGGATATGTGTGCAGACAGCCTATCACACCTTATATACCCACCGAGGATATGTGTGCAGACAGCCTATCACCTTATATACCCCCAGGATATGTGCAGACAGCCTATCACATTATATACCCACCGAGGGATATGTGTGCAGACAGCCTATCACACCTTATATACCCACCGAGGGATATGTGTGCAGACAGCCTATCACATCTTATATACCCACCGAGGGATATGTGTGCAGACAGCCTATCACACCTTATATACCACCGAGGGATATGTGTTGCAGACAGCCTATCACATCTTATATACCCACGAGGGATATGTGTGCAGACAGCCTATCACATCCTTATATACCCACCAAGGGATATGTGTGCAGACAGCCTATCACACCTTATATACCCACCGAGGGATATGTGTGCAGACAGCCTATCACACCTTATATACCCACTGAGGGATATGTGTGCAGACAGCCTATCACATCTTATATACCCACCGAGGGATATGTGTGCAGACAGCCTATCACATCTTATATACCCACCGAGGGATATGTGTGCAGACAGCCTATCACACCTTATATTACCCACCGAGGGATATGTGTGCAGACAGCCTATCACACCTTAATATACCCACCGAGGGATATGTGTGCAGAAGCCTATCACATCTTATATACCCACCGAGGGTATGTGTGCAGACAGCCTATCACATCCTTATATACCCACCGAGGGATATGTGTGCAGACAGCCTATCACACCTTATATACCCACCGAGGGATATGTGTGCAGACAGCCTATCACACCTTATATACCCACCGAGGGATATGTGTGCAGACAGCCTATCACACCTTATATACCACCGAGGGATATGTGTGCAGACAGCCTATCACACCTTATATACCCACCGAGGGATATGTGTGCAGACAGCCTATCACACCTTATATACCCACCGAGGGATATGTGTGCAGACAGCCTATCACCACCTTATATACCCACGAGGGATATGTGTGCAGACAGCCTATCACACTTATACCCCGAGGGAATGTGCAGACAGCCTATCACACTTAATACCCACCGAGGGATATGTGTGCAGACAGCCTATCACATCTTATATACCCACCGAGGGATATGTGTGCAGACAGCCTATCACACCTTATATACCCACCGAGGATATGTGTACAGACAGCCTATCACATCTTATATACCCACCGAGGGATATGTGTGCAGACAGCCTATCACACCTTATATACCCACCGAGGGATATGTGTGCAGACAGCCTATCACACCTTATATACCCACCGAGGGATATGTGTGCAGACAGCCTATCACACCTTATATACCCACCGAGGGATATGTGTGCAGACAGCCTATCACATCTTATATACCCACCGAGGGATATGTGTGCAGACAGCCTATCACACCTTATATACCCACCGAGGGATATGTGTGCAGACAGCCTATCACACCTTATATACCCACCGAGGGATATGTGTGCAGACAGCCTATCACACCTTATATACCCACCGAGGATATGTGTGCAGACAGCCTATCACATCTTATATACCCACCGAGGGATATGTGTGCAGACAGCCTATCACACCTTATATACCCACCGAGGGATATGTGTGCAGACAGCCTATCACACCTTATATACCCACCGAGGGATATGTGTGCAGACAGCCTATCACATCTTATATACCCACCGAGGGATATGTGTGCAGACAGCCTATCACATCTTATATACCCACCGAAGGGATATGTGTGCAGACAGCCTATCACACCTTATATACCCACCGAGGGATATGTGTGCAGACAGCCTATTCACATCTTATATACCCACCGAGGGATATGTGTGCAGACAGCCTATCACACCTTATATACCCACCGAGGGATATGTGTGCAGACAGCCTATCACATCTTATATACCCACCGAGGGATATGTGTGCAGACAGCCTATCACACCTTATATACCCACCGAGGGATATGTGTGCAGACAGCCTATCACATCCTTATATACCCACCGAGGGATATGTGTGCAGACAGCCTATCACATCTTATATACCCACCGAGGGATATGTGTGCAGACAGCCTATCACATCTTATATACCCACCGAGGGATATGTGTGCAGACAGCCTATCACACCTTATATACCCACCGAGGGATATGTGTGCAGACAGCCTATCACACCTTATATACCCACCGAGGGATATGTGTGCAGACAGCCTATCACACCTTATATACCCACCGAGGGATATGTGTGCAGACAGCCTATCACACCTTATATACCCACCGAGGGATATGTGTGCAGACAGCCTATCACATCTTATATACCCACCGAGGGATATGTGTGCAGACAGCCTATCACACCTTATATACCCACCGAGGGATATGTGTGCAGACAGCCTATCCACCTTATATACCCACGAGGATATGTGTGCAGACAGCCTATCACACCTTATATACCCACCGAGGGATATGTGTGCAGACAGCCTATCACATCTTATATACCCACCGAGGGATATGTGTGCAGACAGCCTATCACACCTTATATACCCACCGAGGGATATGTGTGCAGACAGCCTATCACACCTTATATACCCACCGAGGGATATGTGTGCAGACAGCCTATCACACCTTATATACCCACCGAGGGATATGTGTGCAGACAGCCTATCACATCTTATATACCCACCGAGGGATATGTGTGCAGACAGCCTATCACATCTTATATACCCACGAGGGATATGTGTGCAGACAGCCTATCACATCTTATATACCCACCGAGGGATATGTGTGCAGACAGCCTATCACACCCTTATATACCCACCGGAGGATATGTGTGCAGACAGCCTATCACACATCTTATATACCCACCGAGGGATATGTGTGCAGACAGCCTATCACACCTTATATACCCACCGAGGGATATGTGTGCAGACAGCCTATCACACCTTATATACCCACCGAGGATATGTGTGCAGACAGCCTATCACACTCTTATATACCCACCGAGGGATATGTGTGCAGACAGCCTATCACACCTTATATACCCACCGAGGGATATGTGTGCAGGACAGCCTATCACACCTTATATACCCACGAGGGATATGTGTGCAGACAGCCTATCACACCTTATATACCCACCGAGGGATATGTGTGCAGACAGCCTATCACACCTTATATACCCACCGAGGGATATGTGTGCAGACAGCCTATCACACCTTATATACCCACCGAGGGATATGTGTGCAGACAGCCTATCACACCTTATATACCCACCGAGGGATAATGTTGTTGGCAGACAGCCTATCACACATCTTAATATACCCACCGAGGGATATGTTGTACAGACAGCCTATCAACCACCACCCTCATATTACCTACCGACGGGATATGTGTACAGACAGCCTATCACACCTTATATACCCACCGAGGGAATGTGTGTCAAGCAGCCTATCACACACTTATATACCCACCGAGGGATATGTGTGCAGACAGCCTATCACACCTTATATACCCACCGAGGGATATGTGTGCAGACAGCTATCACCTTATATACAAGGATTTTGCAGACAGTATCACACCTTATATCCCGAGGGATATGTGTGCAGACAGCCTATCACATCTTATATACCCACCGGGGATATGTGTGCAGACAGCCTACAATTATATACCCACGAGGGATATGTGCAGACAGCCTATCACACCTTATATACCCACCGGAGGGCATATTGTTGCAGACAGTCTATCACAACCTTATATACCCACCGAGGGAATTGTGCTGCAGGGACAGCCTATCACCACCTTATATACCACCGAGGGATATGTGTTGCAGACTAGTCTATCACATCTTTATATACCCACCGAGGGATATGTGTGCAGACAGCCTATCACACCTTATATACCCACCGAGGGATATGTGTGCAGACAGCCTATCACACCTTATATACCCACCGAGGGATATGTGTGCAGACAGCCTATCACACCTTATATACCCACGAGGGATATGTGTGCAGACAGCCTATCACACCTTATATACCCACGAGGATATGTGTGCAGACAGCCTATCACATCTTATATACCCACCGAGGGATATGTGTGCAGACAGCCTATCACATCTTATATACCCACCGAGGGATATGTTGCAGACAGCCTTCACCTTATATACCACCAGGATATGTGTCAGACAGCCTATCATCTTATATACCCACCGAGGGATATGTGTGCAGACAGCCTATCACACCTTATATACCCACCGAGGGATATGTGTGCAGACAGCCTATCACATCTTATATACCCACGAGGGATATGTGTGCAGACAGCCTATCACATCTTATATACCCACGAGGGATATGTGTGCAGACAGCCTATCACATCTTATATACCCACCGAGGGATATGTGTGCAGACAGCCTATCACACCTTATATACCCACCGAGGGATATGTGTGCAGACAGCCTATCACACCTTATATACCCACCGAGGGATATGTGTGCAGACAGCCTATCACATCTTATATACCCACCGAGGGATATGTGTGCAGACAGCCTATCACACCTTATATACCCACCGAGGGATATGTGTGCAGACAGCCTATCACACCTTATATACCCACCGAGGGATATGTGTGCAGACAGCCTATCACACCTTATATACCCACCGAGGGATATGTGTGCAGACAGCCTATCACACCTTATATACCCACCGAGGGATATGTGTGCAGACAGCCTATCACACCTTATATACCCACCGAGGGATATGTGTGCAGACAGCCTATCACACCTTATATACCCACCGAGGGATATGTGTGCAGACAGCCTATCACACCTTATATACCCACCGAGGGATATGTGTGCAGACAGCCTATCACACCTTATATACCCACGAGGGATATGTGTGCAGACAGCCTATCACACCTTATATACCCACCGAGGGATATGTGTTGCAGACAGCCTATCACACCTTATATACCCACGAGGGATATGTGTGCAGACAGCCTATCACATCTTATATACCCACCGAGGGATATGTGTGCAGACAGCCTATCACACATCTTATATACCCACCGAGGGATATGTGTGCAGACAGCCTATCACACCTTATATACCCACCGAGGGATATGTGTGCAGACAGCCTACACACCTTATATACCCACCGAGGGATATGTGTGCAGACAGCCTATCACACCTTATATACCCACCGAGGGATATGTGTGCAGACAGCCCTATCACATCTTATATACCCACCGAGGGATATGTGTGCAGACAGCCTATCACATCTTATATACCCACGAGGGATATGTGTGCAGACAGCCTATCACACCTTATATACCACCGAGGGATATGTGTGCAGACAGCCTATCACACCTTATATACCCACCGAGGGATATGTGTGCAGACAGCCTATCACACCTTATATACCCACCGAGGGATATGTGTGCAGACAGCCTATCACACCTTATATACCCACCGAGGGATATGTGTGCAGACAGCCTATCACACCTTATATACCCACCGAGGGATATGTGTGCAGACAGCCTATCACACATCTTATATACCCACCGAGGGATATGTGTGCAGACAGCCTATCACACCTTATATACCCACCGAGGGATATGTGTGCAGACAGCCTATCACATCTTATATACCCACCGAGGGATATGTGTGCAGACAGCCTATCACACCTTATATACCCACCGAGGGATATGTGTGCAGACAGCCTATCACACCCCCTTATATACCCACCGAGGGATATGTGTGCAGACAGCCTATCACATCTTATATACCCACCGAGGGATATGTGTGCAGACAGCCTATCACACCTTATATACCCACCGAGGGATATGTGTGCAGACAGCCTATCACACCTTATATACCCACCGAGGGATATGTGTACAGACAGCCTATCACACCTTATATACCCACCGAGGGATATGTGTGCAGACAGCCTATCACACCTTATATACCCACCGAGGATATGTGTGCAGACAGCCTATCACACACCTTATATACCCACCGAGGGATATGTGTACAGACAGCCTATCACACCTTATATACCCACCGAGGGATATGTGTGCAGACAGCCTATCACACCTTATATACCCACCGAGGGATATGTGTGCAGACAGCCTATCACATCTTATATAACCCACCGAGGGATATGTGTGCAGACAGCCTATCACACTTATATACCCACCGAGGGATATGTGTGCAGACAGCCTATCACACCTTATATACCCACCGAGGATATGTGTGCAGACAGCCTATCACACCTTATATACCACCGAGGGATATGTGTGCAGACAGCCTATTCACATCTTATATACCCACCGAGGGATATGTGTGCAGACAGCCTATCACATCTTATATACCTCCGAGGGAATTGTGTGCAGACAGCCTATCACACCTTATATACCCACCGAGGGATATGTGTGCAGACAGCCTATCACACCTTATATACCTCACCGAGGGATATGTGTGCAGACAGCCTATCACACCTTATATACCCACCGAGGGATATGTGTGCAGACAGCCTATCACACCTTATATACCCACCGAGGGATATGTGTGCAGACAGCCTATCACATCTTATATACCCACCGAGGGATATGTGTGCAGACAGCCTATCACATCTTATATACCCACCGAGGGATATGTGTGCAGACAGCCTACCTATCACACCTTATATACCCACCGAGGGATATGTGTGCAGACAGCCTATCACACCTTATATACCCACCGAGGGATATGTGTGCAGACAGCCTATCACACCTTATATACCCACCGAGGGATATGTGTGCAGACAGCCTATCACACCTTATATACCCACCGAGGATATGTGTGCAGACAGCCTATCACACCTTATATACCCACCGAGGGATATGTGTGCAGACAGCCTATCACACCTTATATACCCACCGAGGGATATGTGTGCAGACAGCCTATCACACCTTATATACCCACCGAGGGATATGTGTGCAGACAGCCTATCACACACCTTATATACCCACGAGGGATATGTGTGCAGACAGCCTATCACACCTTATATACCCACCAAGGGGATATGTGTGCAGACAGCCGTATCACCATCTTATAAACTCCACCGAGGGATGTGTGCAGACAGCTCACCATTATATACCCACTGAGGGATATGTGTGCAGACAGCCCTATCACATCTTAATATACCCACCGAGGGATATGTGGTGCAGAACAGCCTATCACACCCTTATCATACCCACCGAGGGATATGTGTGCAGACAGTCCTATCAACCTTTATATAACCCACGAGGGATATGTGTGCAGACAGGCCTATCACACCTTATATACCCACCGAGGGATATGTGTGCAGACAGCCTATCACACCTTATATACCCACCGAGGGATATGTGTGCAGACAGCCTATCACACACCTTATATACCCACCGAGGGATATGTGTGCAGGACAGCCTATCACACCTTATATACCCACCGAGGGATATGTGTGCAGACAGCCTATCACATCTTATATACCCACCGAGGATATGTGTGAGACAGCCTATCACACCTTATATACCCACCGAGGGATATGTGTGCAGACAGCCTATCACACCTTATATACCCCACCGAGGGATATGTGTGCAGACAGCCTATCACATCTTATATACCCACCGAGGGATATGTGTGCAGACAGCCTATCACACCTTATATACCCACCGAGGGATATGTGTTGCAGACAGCCTATCACACCTTATATACCCACCGAGGGATATGTGGTACAGACAGCCTATCACACCTTATATACCCACCGAGGGATATGTGTGCAGACAGCCTATCACACCTTATATACCCACCGAGGGATATGTGTGCAGACAGCCTATCACACTTATACCCCGGGATTTGAACCTATCACTTATCCCACCGAGGGATATGTGTGCAGACAGCCTATCACACCTTATATACCCACCGAGGGATATGTGTGCAGACAGCCTATCACACCTTATATACCCACCGAGGGATATGTGTGCAGACAGCCTATCACATCTTATATACCCACCGAGGGATATGTGTGCAGACAGCCTATCACACCTTATATACCCACCGAGGGATATGTGTGCAGACAGCCTATCACACTTATATACCCACCGAGGGATATGTGTGCAGACAGCCTATCACATCTTATATACCACCGAGGATATGTGTGCAGACAGCCTATCACATCTTATATACCCACCGAGGATATGTGTGCAGACAGCCTATCACACCTTATATACCCACCGAGGGATATGTGTGCAGACAGCCTATCACACCTTATATACCCACCGAGGGATATTGTGCAGACAGCCTATCACATCTTATATACCCACCGAGGGATATGTGTGCAGACAGCCTATCACACCTTATATACCCACCGAGGGATATGTGTGCAGACAGCCTATCACACCTTATATACCCACGAGGGATATGTGTGCAGACAGCCCTATCACACCTTATATACCCACGAGGGATATGTGTGCAGACAGCCTATCACACTCTTATATACCCACGAGGGATATGTGTGCAGACAGCCTATCACACCTTATATACCCACGGAGGATATGTGTGCAGACAGCCTATCACACCTTATATACCCACCGAGGGTATGTGTGCAGACAGCCTATCACATCTTTATATACCCACGAGGGATATGTGTGCAGACAGCCTATCACACCTTATATACCAACGAGGGATATGTGTGCAGACAGCCTATCACATCTTATATACCCACCGAGGGATATGTGTGCAGACAGCCTATCACATCTTATATACCACCGAGGGATATGTGTGCAGACAGCCTATCACACCTTATATACCCACCGAGGGATATGTGTGCAGACAGCCTATCACACCTTATATACCCACCGAGGGATATGTGTGCAGACAGCCTATCACACCTTATATACCCACCGAGGATATGTGTGCAGACAGCCTATCACATCTTATATACCCACGAGGGATATGTGTGCAGACAGCCTATCACACCTTATATACCCACCGAGGGATATGTGTGCAGACAGCCTATCACACCTTATATACCCACCGAGGGATATGTGTGCAGACAGCCTATCACACCTTATATACCCACCGAGGGATATGTGTGCAGACAGCCTATCACATCTTATATACCCACCGAGGGATATGTGTACAGACAGCCTATCACACCTTATATACCCACCGAGGATATGTGTGCAGACAGCCTATCACATCTTATATACCCACCGAGGGATATGTGTACAGACAGCCTATCACACCTTATAT
The DNA here is from genome assembly GCA_900303285.1 of Rhinella marina. Classification (NCBI taxonomy): domain Eukaryota; kingdom Metazoa; phylum Chordata; class Amphibia; order Anura; family Bufonidae; genus Rhinella; species Rhinella marina. Next base: position 467 of record ONZH01013041.1, on the reverse strand, counting down.
ACCCACTGAGGGATATGTGTGCAGACAGCCTATCACACCTTATATACCCACCGAGGGATATGTGTGCAGACAGCCTATCACACACCTTATATACCCACGCAGACAGCCTATCACACCTATACCCACCGAGGGATATGTGTACAGACAGCCTATCACATCTTATATACACGAGGGATAGTGTGCAGACGCCTATCACCACCTTATATACCCACCGGGGATATGTGTGTGAGACGCCTATCACATCTTATATACCCACGAGGGATATGTGTGCAGACAGCTATCACCCCTGATATAACCACCGAGATAGTGGTGCGAAAGCCTATCACACTATATACCACCGAGAGATTATGTGTGCAGACAGCCTATCACACCATTATAGCCCTCCGAGGGAAGGACAGATATGTGTGTGCAGACAGCTATCGCACCTTATATCCACCGAGGGATATGTTGCAGACAGCCTATCACAC
>ONZH01013040.1:0-21511 GCA_900303285.1 Rhinella marina | reverse complement strand
TAAAATGTAAAAACAACTCAAACACATGCAGAAGCCTTAAAATGCCCAAATTGTTGGCGCTTGAGATGTCAGTGACCCGACCTGGCCCAGTGTCATGTCTAGCAGGTAAAGCAGTGGGGATGTTGAGGGATGCGTAGGACCGCAAAAGGCAGGAAGAGGCCGTGGGCTGGCCAGAGGCTCATGGAAAATTTTGTGGAGGCCCAAGAGGTGAGACCTGTTAAAAATTTTGTTTGGAGGCCCAAGAGGTGAGACCTTGATAAAATTTTGTGGAGGCCCAAGAGGTGAGACCTTGATAAAAATTTTGTGGAGGCCCAAGAGGTGAGACCTGTTAAAAATTTTGTGGAGGCCCAAGAGGTGAGACCTTGATAAAATTTTGTGGAGGCCCAAGAGGTGAGACCTGTTAAAAATTTTGTGGAGAGCCCAAGAGGTGAGACCTTGATAAAATTATGTGGAGGCCCAAGAGGTGAGACCTGTTTAAAAATTTTGTGGAGGCCCAAGAGGTGAGACCTTGATAAAAATTTGTGGAGGCCCAAGAGGTGAGACCTTGATAAAATTTTGTGGAGGCCCAAGAGGTGAGACCTGTTAAAAATTTTGTGGAGGCCCAAGAGGTGAGACATGATAAAATTTTTGTGGAGGCCCAAGAGGTGAGACCTCTTAAAGATTTTGTGCAGGCCCAAGAGGTGAGACCTCTTAAACATTTTGTGGAGGCCCAAGAGGTGAGACCTCTTAAAAATTTTGTGGAGGCCCAAGAGGTGAGACCTTGATAAAATTTTGTGGAGGCCCAAGAAGGTGAGACCTTGATAAAAATTATGTGGAGGCTCAAGAGGTGAGACCTGTTAAAAATTTTGTGGAGGCCCAAGAGGTGAGACCTTGATAAAAATTTGTGGAGGCCCAAGAGGTGAGACCTTGATAAAATTTTGTGGAGGCCCAAGAGGTGAGACCTGTTAAAAATTTTGTGGAGGCCCAAGAGGTGAGACCTTGATAAAATTTTGTGGAGGCCAAGAGGTGAGACCTTGATAAAATTTTGTGGAGGCCCAAGAGGTGAGACCTCTTAAACATTTTGTGGAGGCCCAAGAGGTGAGACCTCTTAAACATTTTGTGGAGGCCAAGAGGTGAGACCTCTTAAACATTTTGTGGAGGCCCAAGAGGTGAGACCTCTTAAACATTTTGTGGAGGCCCAAGAGGTGAGACCTTGATAAAATTTTTGTGGAGGCCCAAGAGGTGAGACCTCTTAAACATTTTGTGGAGGCCCAAGAGGTGAGACCTCTTAAACATTTTGTGGAGGCCAAGAGGTGAGACCTCTTAAACATTTTGTGGAGGGCCCAAGAGGTGAGACCTCTTAAAAATTATGTGGAGGCCAAGAGGTGACACCTCTTAAACATTTTGTGGAGGCCCAAGAGGTGAGACCTCTTAAACATTTTGTGGAGGCCCAAGAGGTGAGACGTATTAAAAATTATGTGGAGGCCCAAGAGGTGAGGACGTGTTAAAAATTATGTGGAGGCCCAAGAGGTGAGACGTGTTAAAAATTATGTGGAGGCCCAAGAGGTGAGACCTGTTAAACATTTTGTGGAGGCCCAAGAGGTGAGACCTGTTAAACATTTTGTGGAGGCCCAAGAGGTGAGACGTGTTAAAAATTATGTGGAGGCCCAAGAGGTGAGACGTGTTAAAAATTATGTGGAGGCCCAAGAGGTGAGACGTGTTAAAAATTATGTGGAGGCCCAGAGGTGAGACGTGTTAAAAATTATGTGGAGGCCCAAGAGGTGAGACGTGTTAAAAATTATGTGGAGGCCCAAGAGGTGAGACCTGTTAAAAATTATGTGGAGGCCCAAGAGGTGAGACCTGTTAAACATTTTGTGGAGGCCCAAGAGGTGAGACCTGTTAAACATTTTGTGGAGGCCCAAGAGGTTGAGACCTCTTAAAAATGATGTGGAGGCCCAAGAGGTGAGACCTGTTAAACATTTTGTGGAGGCCAAGAGGTGAGACCTCTTAAAAATTATGTGGAGGCCCAAGAGGTGAGACCTGTTAAAAATTATGTGGAGGCCCAAGAGGTGAGACCTCTTAAACATTTTGTGGAGGCCCAAGAGGTGAGACGTATTAAAAATTATGTGGAGGCCAAGAGGTGAGACGTGTTAAAAATTATGTGGAGGCCCAAGAGGTGAGACCTGTTAAAAATTATGTGGAGGCCCAAGAGGTGAGACCTCTTAAACATTTTGTGCAGGCCCCAAGAGGTCAGACCTGTTAAAAATTATGTGGAGGCCCAAGAGGTGAGACCTCTTAAACATTTTGTGCAGGCCCAAGAGGTGAGACCTCTTAAAATTATGTGGAGGCCCAAGAGGTGAGACCTCTTAAACATTTTGTGCAGGCCCAAGAGGTGAGACCTGTTAAAAATTATGTGGAGGCCCAAGAGGTGAGACCTGTTAAACATTTTGTGGAGGCCCAAGAGGTGAGACCTGTTAAACATTTTGTGGAGGCCCAAGAGGTGAGACCTGTTAAACATTTTGTGGAGGCCCAAGAGGTGAGACCTGTTAAACATTTTGTGGAGGCCCAAGAGGTGAGACCTATTAAACATTTTGTGGAGGCCCAAGAGGTGAGACCTCTTAAAAATTATGTGGAGGCCCAAGAGGTGACACCTCTTAAACATTTTGTGGAGGCCCAAGAGGTGAGCCATAAATATATAAATTTTTCTTATTTACGGAGCAATTCTACGGCGGTTAAGGAGGAGGAGGAGGAGGAGGAGGTGGAGGAGGAAATGGCACTTCATACAGATGGCACTTCACTTTTGGCTGCTTTCCACTGTTGGAGAAGCAAAGTCCGGGTCAATCTACTTGCTGTTCATTTTGATTAGCGTCAGCCTGTCGGCACTGTCGGTTGACAGGCGGCTGCGCTTATCGGTTATAATGCCCCCGGCTGCGCTGAACACCCTTTCTGATAGCACGCTGGCGGCAGGGCAGGCAAGCACCTCCAAGGCGTACAGGGACAGTTCCAGCCACGTGTCCAACTTGGAGACCAGTAAGTGTAGGACGCCGAGGGATCGGGGAGGACAGGGTTACGGTCTGCCAGGTACTCCCGCAACATCCGCCGATACTTGTCCCTCCTGCTGATAGCGGGCCCCGCAGTGATGGAAGTTGCACGAAGGGGTGCCATGAACGTGTCCCACACCTTGGAGAGTGTTCCCCTGGTGGCTGTGGGCCTGATAGATGTTGTGGAACTCTGGGAGACCCTCTCCTCTCTGCCGCCAGCGATGGTGGGTGGGAAAATCTCCATCATGTTCTGCACGAGTTCCCTCTGGTATTCCAGCAATCGATTTGTCCTCTCCTCTACCGGAATAAAAGAGGAGACGTTATCTTTATACCGGGGGTCCAGGAGTGCGAAGACCCAGTACAGTTTGTTTCTCCACTATCCGGACAACACGTGTGTCCCGGGAAAAGCAGCCCAGCATGAAGTCAGCCATGTGTGCCAGACTCTGAATAGGCATGACCTCACTGCCCCCTCCAGAAGGATCACTTGCCATTTCCTCCTCTTCCGCCTCCTCTCCGCCCCATCCGCGCTGAACCAATGGGACGCACACAGCCTGACTGCTACCCTCGCCGCCAGCATCCTCCTCCTCTTCCACAGCCACCTCCACGTCGTCCTCCTCCTCATCCTCATCCTCCTGCAACTGCCACCGTGAAGCAGACAAAAGTGTGGTCTGACTGTGTAGCTCCGTTGCGTCTCCTCCTACCCCCGTCTCCTCTGCGTGCAATGCGTTCTCCCTTATTGCGATGAGGGATTCTTTAAGGACGCATAGGAGCAGGATGGTTACGCTCACTATAGCGTCCTCGCTGCTGACCTTCTTGGTGGACTCCTCAAAGATACGCAGTACATCGCATATGTCTGCCATCCATGGCCACTTGTGGTTGGCAAACTGAGGGAGCTGAGTTGGAGGCACGCGTGGATTCATAATCTGGTACTCCATCAATGCTCTCTGCTGCTCACACACCCTGGCCAACATGGAATAGGTGGAATTCCAGCGAGTCGGCAGGTCGCACAACAGCCAATGTTCAGGCAAATGGAGGCGTTGCTGGAGTTTTTTTAAGCTAGCAGCAGCTACAGTTGACTTCCGAAAGTGAGCGCACAAGCGCCGCACTTTCACCAGTAGCTCTGCCAGGTAAGTCTTTAGAAATTTTTGGACTACCAGATTAAAAACGTGGGCCAGGCATGGTACGTGATTGAGTTCGGCAAGCTCCAGAGCCGCCACCAGGTTACGGCCGTTATCGCACACGACCATGCCTGGTCCTAGCTGCAGCGGCGACAGCCACATCTCCGTCTGCTGCAATATGGCGTCCCTCACCTCTGGGGCGCTGTGCTTCCTGTCGCCCAAGCTGATGAGCTTAAGCACCGCCTGCTGACGTCTCCCCGCGCCAGTGCTGCAACGCTTCCAGCTAGCGGCTGAGGTTGATGTTAAGGCAGAGGAGGAGGAGGAGGAGGAGGAGGAGGGGGGTTTATCAGAACCCATGCTGGCAATCTTGGGCGGGGGTGGTAGGTAGGCCGTCTCTGTTTGCGACCCCGTCCCCGCTTCCACTACATTCACCCAGTGTGCCGTCAAAGAGATGTATCGTCCCTGGCCGCAAGCGCTTGTCCACGAGTCGGTGGTCAAGTGGACCTTGCGCTGACTGCGTACCTCAGGGCCCGCCTGATGTTACGCGACACGTGCTGGTGCAGGGCGGGGACGGCACTCCGGGAAAAGTAGTGGCGGCTGGGGACGGAATAGCGAGGTGCGGCAGCCGCCCATCAGGTCGCGGAAGGCCTGCGTCTTCACAAGCCTAAACGGCAACATCTCCAGGGCCAGCAGTTTGGAGATGTGGCAGTTTAAGGCTTGGGCTTGGGGGTGACTCGAGGCGTACTTCCGCCTGCGGTCGAACGCCTGCGAGATGGACAGTTGTTGGGACGAGGAGTGTGAAGGTGCAGGCGAAGAGGCGGGGGAAGGGGAGGCTGAAGGAGAAGGCCCCAAAGTAGCCGAGGCAGAGGCAGATGTGGAGGTGTCCTGGCTGGAGGTCTGGACCGCAGTGGCAGCACACAACACAGGGGAAGAGGCAGTGGCAGCAAGACCGGGCGCAGGTTGTATTGCGTTTGCTCTCTCCCACTCAGCCCAGTGCTTGACTTCCAAGTGACGCCGCATGCCTGAGGTGGTCAGATTGCTCTTCTCAGAGCCCCTACTCAGTTTTGAGTGACAGAGTGTGCAAACCGCGCTCAGTTTGTCATCCGCACAAACATTAAAAAATCTCCACACCACAGAAGTACGAGGCCTCGATGGGGGAGCTTCGCGCGACTGCCCGCTGCCGGGAACAGCTTCGGCCCTGCTGGCTGTGGCCTCACTTCTCTGTCTGGACTGTCCTCTGCCTCTGGACATCCCTCTGCCTGTGGACATCCCTCTGCCTCTGGACATCCCTCTGCCTCTTGCTGCCTTTTTCGGTGCTGCGCAGACCACCACCTCTCCACTGCTTTCCTCGCTGACATCACCCCTGGCCAAGTGGGGTCGGTCATTTCGTCATCCACCACCTCCTCTTCCACTTCCTCACTCTGCTCCTCCTGCTGCCCACTGGACATTCCAACAGCCTCCCTTGATGGCAACTGCGTCTCATCATCATCATCGCTCATGATAACAGATGCTGGCTCAGGGTCCACATCAGCAGGAGATGGCGAAAACTCAAGTGTTTGGGCATCACTACAAACAAATTCCTCTGCTAGCTCCTGGGATTCTTCCGGCACATCTGAAAAAGGACCCGAAAAGAGCTCCTGGGAGGGGTCAATGGTGGGATGACTCTGTTGGCCAGGTGTGGAGGAAGGAGGGTCAGAGTGAGACTGTGTGGATGACTGGCTGGTGGACAACTGTGTGGAAGCGCTATCGGCTATCCATTGCACCACCTGTTCAACCTGCTAAGGCCTCAACAGCGGTGTAACCCGCCCCCTGCTTAACTGTCCCATAAAGGCAGGGATTCTGGATGAGCGGGATCCTGGCTGACCCTCACCAGCACGCATTGTATCCCCACTGGCTTCAACAAGGCCCCCAACAGCATTTCCGCGCCCCCGTCCTCGTCCACGTCCTATTCCGCTAGCCCCCCGCCGCATTTTATTTTTTTTTGGTTACAATATTTTGCCTTCACAGCCGTGAAATTACTTTGCAAGAGAACGCACAGTACAGTTGTCAATTGAAAGGCCTATATATTGTATATTTCAAGGTACACAGCTGTGTACTAAGTGATCAGACGGTGTGTATGAACACCAGGTATGAGAAATTACTTTGCAAGAGAACGCACAGTACAGTTGCCAATTATAAGGCCTATATATTGTATATTTCAAGGTACACAGCCGTGTACTAAGTGATCAGATGGTGTGTATGAACACCAGGTTTGAGAAATTACTTTGCAAGAGAACGCACAGTACAGTTGCCAATTATAAGGCCTATATATTGTATATTTCAAGGTACACAGCCGTGTACTAAGTGATCAGACGGTGTGTATGAACACCAGGTATGAGAAATTACTTTGCAAGAGAACGCACAGTACAGTTGGCAATTATAAGGCTTATATATTGTATATTTCAAGGTACACAGCCGTGTACTAAGTGATCAGACGGTGTGTATGAACACCAGGTTTGAGAAATTACTTTGCAAGAGAACGCACAGTACAGTTGGCAATTGTAAGGCCTATATATTGTATATTTCAAGGTACACAGCCGTGTACTAAGTGATCAGACGGTGTGTATGAACACCAGGTATGAGAAATTACTTTGCAAGAGAACGCACAGTACAGTTGCCAATTATAAGGCCTATATATTGTATATTTCAAGGTACACAGCCGTGTACTAAGTGATCAGACGGTGTGTATGAACACCAGGTTTGAGAAATTACTTTGCAAGAGAACGCACAGTACAGTTGCCAATTATAAGGCCTATATATTGTATATTTCAAGGTACACAGCCGTGTACTAAGTGATCAGATGGTGTGTATGAACACCAGGTATGAGAAATTACTTTGCAAGAGAACGCACAGTACAGTTGGCAATTATAAGGCCTATATATTGTATATTTCAAGGTACACAGCCGTGTACTAAGTGATCAGACGGTGTGTATGAACACCAGGTATGGGAAATTACTTTGCAAGAGAACGCACAGTACAGTTGCCAATTGTAAGGCCTATATATTGTATATTTCAAGGTACACAGCCGTGTACTAAGTGATCAGACGGTGTGTATGAACACCAGGTATGAGAAATTACTTTGCAAGAGAACGCACAGTACAGTTGCCAATTATAAGGCCTATATATTGTATATTTCAAGGTACACAGCCGTGTACTAAGTGATCAGACGGTGTGTATGAACACCAGGTTTGAGAAATTACTTTGCAAGAGAACGCACAGTACAGTTGGCAATTGTAAGGCCTATATATTGTATATTTCAAGGTACACAGCCGTGTACTAAGTGATCAGACGGTGTGTATGAACACCAGGTATGAGAAATTACTTTGCAAGAGAACGCACAGTAGAGTTGCCAATTATAAGGCCTATATATTGTATATTTCAAGGTACACAGCCGTGTACTAAGTGATCAGACGGTGTGTATGAACACCAGGTATGAGAAATTACTTTGCAAGAGAACGCACAGTACAGTTGCCAATTATAAGGCCTATATATTGTATATTTCAAGGTACACAGCCGTGTACTAAGTGATCAGACGGTGTGTATGAACACCAGGTTTGAGAAATTACTTTGCAAAAGAACGCACAGTACAGTTGCCAATTATAAGGCCTATATATTGTATATTTCAAGGTACACAGCCGTGTACTAAATGATCAGACGGTGTGTATGAACACCAGGTTTGAGAAATTATTTTTCAAGAGAACGCACAGTACAGTTGCCAATTATAAGGCCTATATATTGTATATTTCAAGGTACACAGCCGTGTACTAAGTGATCAGACGGTGTGTATGAACACCAGGTATGAGAAATTACTTTGCAAGAGAACGCACAGTACAGTTGCCAATTATAAGGCCTATATATTGTATATTTCAAGGTACACAGCCGTGTACTAAGTGATCAGACGGTGTGTATGAACACCAGGTATGAGAAATTACTTTGAAAGAGAATGCACAGTACAGTTGCCAATTATAAGGCCTATATATTGTATATTTCAAGGTACACAGCCGTGTACTAAGTGATCAGACGGTGTGTATGAACACCAGGTATGAGAAATTACTTTGCAAGAGAACGCACAGTACAATTGGCAATTGTAAGGCCTATATATTGTATATTTCAAGGTACACAGCCGTGTACTAAGTGATCAGACGGTGTGTATGAACACCAGGTATGAGAAATTACTTTGCAAGAGAACGCACAGTACAGTTGCCAATTATAAGGCCTATATATTGTATATTTCAAGGTACACAGCCGTGTACTAAGTGATCAGACGGTGTGTATGAACACCTGGTTTGAGAAATTATTTTTCAAGAGAACGCACAGTACAGTTGCCAATTGAAAGGCCTATATATTGTATATTTCAAGGTACACAGCCGTGTACTAAGTGATCAGACGGTGTGTATGAACACCAGGTATGAGAAATTACTTTGCAAGAGAACGCACAGTACAGTTGGCAATTATAAGGCCTATATATTGTATATTTCAAGGTACACAGCCGTGTACTAAGTGATCAGACGGTGTGTATGAACACCAGGTTTGAGAAATTACTTTGCAAGAGAACGCACAGTACAGTTGCCAATTATAAGGCCTATATATTGTATATTTCAAGGTACACAGCCGTGTACTAAGTGATCAGACGGTGTGTATGAACACCAGGTATGAGAAATTACTTTGCAAGAGAACGCACAGTACAGTTGCCAATTATAAGGCCTATATATTGTATATTTCAAGGTACACAGCCGTGTACTAAGTGATCAGACGGTGTGTATGAACACCAGGTATGAGAAATTATTTTGAAAGAGAACGCACAGTACAGTTGCCAATTATAAGGCCTATATATTGTATATTTCAAGGTACACAGCCGTGTACTAAGTGATCAGACGGTGTGTATGAACACCAGATTTGAGAAATTACTTTGCAAGAGAACGCACAGTACCGTTGGCAATTGTAAGGCCTATATATTGTATATTTCAAGGTACACAGCCGTGTACTAAGTGATCAGACGGTGTGTATGAACACCAGGTATGAGAAATTACTTTGCAAGAGAACGCACAGTACAGTTGCCAATTATAAGGCCTATATATTGTATATTTCAAGGTACACAGCCGTGTACTAAGTGATCAGACGGTGTGTATGAACACCAGGTTTGAGAAATTATTTTTCAAGAGAACGCACAGTACAGTTGCCAATTGAAAGGCCTATATATTGTATATTTCAAGGTACACAGCCGTGTACTAAGTGATCAGACGGTGTGTATGAACACCAGGTATGAGAAATTACTTTGCAAGAGAACGCACAGTACAGTTGCCAATTGTAAGGCCTATATATTGTATATTTCAAGGTACACAGCCGTGTACTAAGTGATCAGACGGTGTGTATGAACACCAGGTATGAGAAATTACTTTGAAAGAGAACGCACAGTACAGTTGCCAATTATAAGGCCTATATATTGTATATTTCAAGGTACACAGCCGTGTACTAAGTGATCAGACGGTGTGTATGAACACCAGGTATGAGAAATTACTTTGCAAGAGAACGCACAGTACAGTTGGCAATTGTAAAGCCTATATATTGTATATTTCAAGGTACACAGCCGTGTACTAAGTGATCAGACGGTGTGTATGAACACCAGGTATGAGAAATTACTTTGCAAGAGAACGCACAGTACAGTTGCCAATTATAAGGCCTATATATTGTATATTTCAAGGTACACAGCCGTGTACTAAGTGATCAGACGGTGTGTATGAACACCAGGTTTGAGAAATTACTTTGCAAGAGAACGCACAGTACAGTTGCCAATTATAAGGCCTATATATTGTATATTTCAAGGTACACAGCCGTGTACTAAGTGATCAGACGGTGTGTATGAACACCAGGTATGAGAAATTACTTTGCAAGAGAACGCACAGTACAGTTGCCAATTATAAGGCCTATATATTGTATATTTCAAGGTACACAGCCGTGTACTAAGTGATCAGACGGTGTGTATGAACACCAGGTATGAGAAATTACTTTGCAAGAGAACGCACAGTACAGTTGCCAATTATAAGGCCTATATATTGTATATTTCAAGGTACACAGCCGTGTACTAAGTGATCAGACGCTGTGTATGAACACCAGGTTTGAGAAATTATTTTTCAAGAGAACGCACAGTACAGTTGCCAATTGAAAGGCCTATATATTGTATATTTCAAGGTACACAGCCGTGTACTAAGTGATCAGACGCTGTGTATGAACACCAGGTATGAGAAATTACTTTGCAAGAGAACGCACAGTACAGTTGGCAATTGTCAGGCCTATATATTGTATATTTCAAGGTACACAGCCGTGTACTAAGTGATCAGACGGTGTGTATGAACACCAGGTATGAGAAATTACTTTGCAAGAGAACGCACAGTACAGTTGGCAATTATAAGGCCTATATATTGTATATTTCAAGGTACACAGCCTTGTACTAAGTGATCAGACGGTGTGTATGAACACCAGGTATGAGAAATTACTTTGCAAGAGAACGCACAGTACAGTTGGCAATTGTAAGGCCTATATATTGTATATTTCAAGGTACACAGCCGTGTACTAAGTGATCAGACGGTGTGTATGAACACCAGGTATGAGAAATTACTTTGAAAGAGAACGCACAGTACAGTTGCCAATTATAAGGCCTATATATTGTATATTTCAAGGTACACAGCCGTGTACTAAGTGATCAGACGGTGTGTATGAACACCAGGTTTGAGAAATTACTTTGCAAGAGAACGCACAGTACAGTTGCCAATTATAAGTCCTATATATTGTATATTTCAAGGTACACAGCCGTGTACTAAGTGATCAGATGGTGTGTATGAACACCAGGTATGAGAAATTACTTTGCAAGAGAACGCACAGTACAGTTGCCAATTATAAGGCCTATATATTGTATATTTCAAGGTACACAGCCGTGTACTAAGTGATCAGACGGTGTGTATGAACACCAGGTATGAAAAATTACTTTGCAAGAGAACGCACAGTACAGTTGCCAATTATAAGGCCTATATATTGTATATTTCAAGGTACACAGCCGTGTACTAAGTGATCAGACGGTGTGTATGAACACCAGGTTTGAGAAATTACTTTGCAAGAGAACGCACAGTACAGTTGCCAATTGAAAGGCCTATATATTGTATATTTCAAGGTACACAGCAGTAGTGCCAAATATAGTTTGGTATGTAGCAGAGCACCTAATACACCACTAATGCCTCTCTCTGTCCCTACTCCAGCAGCTATCCCTGAATACGGCAGCCGTTCTCTGTAAAGTGTATCTTGTAGTAAAGCTATCACTGTACTGCACTATAGTAGCCCTGATAAGGGCTTTTAACCACACTCCTGCCTGTCCAACAGCTAAAACCTGTCTCTCCCTTCTCCAGCCTCTGTCCCTGACTAAGTTCACGCAGCATATGCGAACGAGCAGGAAGAGCTGAGTTTTTAATATTCGAGGTCACATGGTTTTTCCAGCCAATGCATGTAGACGCCGTTTTCGCGCTGCCAGCGTGCTCAGCGTGCCTGTCATACCCCCCCTGCATGGTGATTGGTGGAAAAAGAGCGCCAGGGAAGGTGGGAGGGGAAACGAATTCTAAGTGCGCCATCGCCGTTATACTCGAAAGAAATCGAGCACGCCGAATATCGTAGTATTCGATCGAATACCAGCTCGATCGAACACTACTCGCTCATCTCTAATCATTGTATATGCCACAAATCCCAGACGATGGGCGTGGTAGTGTCTCTAGCTGCAATAATTATCCTCACACATTGCTCCCTAGGGCCAGGCAATGACAGGAAGGAGAACTCTTTCTTACCAAGGGAACACCATGATATTGGGGCTCCTGACTGATGATAGTTGGGGTGCCCTTGGTGTTATGCGTGTTGTATGTGTATAAGGCAGGAGATGTAGGTGCTACGGCTGACGAATGGTGCAGAGCCAGTAACCAGGCCAGTTATAGAAAACAAATGTCTCTCATTCCTAAAGTGCAGAATTAGAATTGTAGTATTTCCAACGGTATCAGAAATAACTCACAGTGCAAAGCTTTCTGCATAGCGATATATTAATATAAGCAAGGATGAGGGTTATAGTACTCCTTCCCTCTATCTCTCCTGTCTCTCTCTACAATATCTAAGGCTGGCAATAATGTTCTTGCAAATCTTATCCGTAATTACCAGATTGAGGAGTACAGAATTAAGATACGGCTGGCCAGGATCATGTGAATGTGTGGAAGGGTTTATTAGCAATGCAGTAAAGTCTCTATCAGCTTTTAATAGCTAATACCTTACTGACTGACTCCAGTGCTTGACCATGCAGATTTTGCACCTCGCTGGTTCTTTCTTTAACTCACTGGAGTACTATAAAGTAGATATGGCTTTCTTGATGCAGAGCTCCAAGGAAAGAGCAGATGTACCCTCTAATTTCCTCAGATATCACTAGTCGCACACTGACTGAACTAGGGATGCACCTAAGTGCATCATCTAGTTTCCTACAAGGGCATAGTCAGGATTGTTAACCAACAATACTTAAGAACATTAGATAACAGTTAAATAACAAGAAACAATTTTGCAAGTAAACTATTCTGGGCAACTGTAAATGTCACACTCAGGCAAAAGACGTCTATATTATGTGTTATAATGCCATGGGCTGAAAGTTTGTGACATTCTTTTTGACTTTTCTTCAGCGTGATTTACAGATTTATATAATATATTTTAGCACTTCGTAGTAAGAAACTGAATCACCTTTGTTATTTTTTTTTCTTTTTAGATCCATTCTTATATCCATTTTGTATTTGCAAGTTCATACCCTTGTAAATGGCCATATTCAAAATCTGCATTACGTGGATATTGAATATGGTGCCATAGCCTGCTATGGGCCATGCTATACCTTCCTGTGCCTCTAAATTTACAAGGAGGCATGTTCCATTACATGCTGAAAAATACAATGCCTCAAACAAAGGCAATCAGGATGCCTACTCATGCTGTCATACAGGGTCCGTTCACACTGCACTGTTATGTTGATGAGACCTTATGCCTCTGATTCCTGCCTTATACCAAATGTCCAAGAAGTTCTATTTTGTGCAGAAGCACTATACCTTTCCTGCTTCTGAGGTGCAATGTTGTTATAAGGAAAGGAAAATAGGATGTGCTGACTGAAATCCCCTTTTTTTCTTTGCAATGTTGTTATAGTGTATAGTTTCTTCTTTTTATTTTTGTACGGTACCTTCAAAACACTCAAAGACTGATGAGCAGACACAATTTCTTCCTAATGATCAATGCATGTCTTTTCTACTTGCCATGAAGTTAATACAAACCTGAAAGCTCTGGATCAAACAATCTAAAATTCTCCTTTTATACAGAGGTATACTACATCTTGAAGATGAAAAATCAAGTGCACTTGATTAGCAGCGCATGGTTATAATTATTTATCTTAACAGATAAGGAAGCAGTAAGATTTTGCTTAGATTTTTACATATGGCTTCATGCTCCTGTAGAGGGTGAGTAACTGGCCCAGAGATAGAAAACACAGTGTCGCTAATAACAGTACATAGTCACATTAGGGTCACTATTATTAGGGAAGACACAACAGGAGTCATTACTGGGCCCTGTACTCTTTAACCCTTTAATGACCAGGACTTAAAAAGCCTTAAAGGGCATCTGTCAGCAGTTTTATACCTATAAATCTGGTTGACCTGTTACATGTGCACCCGGCAGCTGAAGGCATTTGTCCTGGTCCCATGTTCTTGTGTCCACATTGTTGAGAAAAATAATGTTTTAGTGTATGCAAATCAGCCCCTAGGAGTAACAAGGGCATTGTTGTTACACCTAGGAGCTCTGCTCTCTCTGCAACTGCAGTGCCCTCTTTACTTTGGTTGATAGGGCCAAGTGTGATGATGTTTTCACTGCTTGACCCTTTCAGTCAAAGTGAAGAGGGTGTGGCAGTTACAGAGAGAGCAGAGCCTTTATATGTAATGGCAATGTTTTTGTTGCTCCTAGACTCTCATTTGCATATATAAAAAAATCATTTTTCTCAGCAATGTGGGCACACATAAACATGGGACCAATACAGATGTCTTCTGCTGCCAAGTGCACATGTATTAGGTCAGCCAGCTTCATAAGTACAAAAGTTTCATAAGTGCATAAGTACAAAAGTTCATAAGCCCTTTGATGACTAGACACTTTTTTTTAACTTAGTGCATGTGGTGGCTATCGCTGGTTGCATGACAAAGCTCCTTCTAAAACTTAACTTTTAATAATCAAAATAATATAATCATATGATAAATCAGTAATAGTTCACAAATTCAGGAGCAATCTCAACACCGTTACATATATGATAACATGCATAGCAAGATAATGATTGTGTATCCTTTCTTCCTATGATAAACTAGAGATAATTTTTTTACTAACGGTTAGGTTGTAACTAGTGTTGAGTGAACTTGTGTTTTAAAGGGAATCTGTCATCAACTTTATGCTGACCTCACTGAGGGCAGCATAAAATAGTGACAGAAATGCTGATTTCAGCGGTGTGTCACTCATGAGCTAAAAGTAAGTGGTTGCTGAGAACCAGCATCATAATCATTGCAGCACAGGCCTTGAAAAGAATCAAATCTGCTTGAGAAGAGTCATGGTTATTCATAATCTGTTCTCCCCGCCCTTCTGCTGATGGTTGGCAGTTCTATCCTAGAGAGAAAGGGGAAAAACTAGGTAGAAGACTGTCAGTCATCAGTAGGTGGGCATGGAGAGCAGGAATTCATGAATAACCAGGACTCTTCTCAAACAGATTTGACTCTTTTCAAGGCCTGTGCTGCAATGATTATGATGCTGGTTCTCGGCAACCACTTACTTTTAGCTCATGAGTGACACACCACTGAAATCAGCATTTCTGTCACTATTTTATGCTGCCCTCTGTGAGGTCAGCATAAAGTTGATGACAGGTTCCCTTTAAGTTTGGCATCCAAAGTTCAGGTTTGGGTCTATGATGGAATGCAATACAGAATGCCTCTTATAGGCTTCCATGATGCATGCCATCATAGAATTCTGTTAAGGTCTGTGGTAGCGGAATCCATAACAGGATTCTTCGATAACACGAATGCCGAACTTACAAATCGCAAGTTGACTCAACACTAGTTGTAACAGATAAGGAATCAGGGTTAGTGAAGTAGGGCTGAGATCGGGGAAGATCTATCCTTAAATTGCCCCTGTGGTTACCTCTGCCTAAAAGCAGAGCACCCTCCCCACTTATCGGTGGCTAAACCCTTTCCCTGTAGGGCCCTGAAAATGAAAGCTTCATCAACTGCCCTGACGTGTTTCCCCAATACTCAGATAATGTTGGTTCTTCCGGGGACCAAAGTATGATGAAAGAAGTGGATAATGGCATCCTGATAGTTAAAGGCGCCATGTGGGGGTTTAACAATCCTGACTTTGGATATCACAAAGTTGGTGTATAATTGTATAGCAGAAACACGTTTTATGTTAATTTAAGAATGTCAAATCTTTTATCTTCCCCTTTTCAGCAGAAGTTGAGTCTTAACATTTAAATTTTCCAGCCATTTGTCTTCATTACGTAATACATGTGAATGGGCTGTCTTGTCCATCTTAACGCTATAACAAATTAAAACAGAAGATTTTGAACCTTTATTTCCCTGGGGGTTATAAAGATGGAACCAGATGGTTTTGGCATGGAAACAAAACCTTTATACTATATTCATTCATTACAGTGAAAGTTTACTCACTTACTGTAAATGATACATTTACCAAAATGACCTTAATTCATTGGGGTATTATCTTGTATGCATGCAGAGAGAAGCCACAGTATCCGATTAAGGTACATTTTTGCTACAGAGATTTTTTGCCTATTAAATTGAATTTAGATATATTATATAATGTAATAATGGATTCTTTTCTACATTCTCTATGTACTTTGCTTTTCATATTCAGGAATTTACATAAAGCCCGCTTTTAAAACTGCTAGTCCTAAAATCATTACGTGTGCCAGTCAGTAAAGCAGTGTCTTAGACGTGTATGGATTTTTTATTGGGTAACTGTTTAATAGACTTGACAAGTAGGCATGGCGAGGTTAAACCTGAATCTTCTATGTATATATGCTGTTTGTCACACAGTGCTTTCCTGTTTAGTTCTACCTTTCTGATCAGTTCCAGAACATTAACAAGTCAAGTTACTCTCAATGGAGAAATAGCCCAAGACATAACATATACATCCTGAAACTAGACACATAGGAGCAGGTCAGGATACCTGTTTAATATATACAATGTATATCTATGCACTGAGAGCTTTTGGCAATAAAACATTTAAACCTAAATTGTCCTTCAATGTTTGAAGTCAGGAGGACACGGAAGTAAAAAAAAATGTTCTACCAAGATTTTACTTTCGAAAGGGGTTTTCAGAGATTTTGATACTGGTGACCTATCCTCTGGGTAGTTCATCAGTATCTGATTGGTGGGTGTCCTACACCTGGGACCCTCACCGATCAGCTCTTTGAGAAGGCACAGGCAATCCTATGAGTGCTGTTGCCTTCACACAGCTTTCGAAGCACAGCGCCGTACATTGTATAGCGGATGTACTTGGTATTGCGCTCAAACCCATTGAAGTGAATAAAACTGAGCACGATACCAAACACAGCCACTATACAATGTATGGCACTGTGCTTGGAAAGTGAGCACAGAGACGTTTCCCCACTCAAAGGAGCCCGAAGCCATCTCACATAGTGAGATACTGTCAGATACTGATGACTTATCTAGAGGACAAGTCCTCAGTATCAAATTCTCGGAAAACACCTTTAAAAGTAAAAGATGTATTTTGATGGATTTGACATTTATAGGGGTTGTCCCATCTCGCATTAGTAATGTCAATGAGACTAAGTGCCAAACCCTTAGGTTACTGGGAAACAGTGGAGCTCTCCACTGTTTCACTAGCTCCCATTGCAGTGGAAACAGGTAACTTGGAAACAGCATAGCTTGATGTGCTCTGCTGTTTTTGTAGCTCCAATGCACTGCAATAGGAGCTACTGAAAAAGCAGAGCACTGTCCCATTCTGCTTTTTCCTGGCCACCTGGTGCTGAGGCACTTAGTCTCATTTCAACTTAGTAATGGTGAGATTGGACAATGCCTTTAAAACAGTTTCTGGTGAACTTAATTATAAAATGTTTGTACCAAGGTATAAAGATATAGCCATCTAGAGATGAGCGAGCACTAAAATGCTCGGGTGCTCGTTATTCAATTCCTGATGCTCGGGTGCTCATTTCGAATAACGAACCCCATTGAAGTCAATGGGAGACTCAAGCATTTTTTGCAGGGGACCAGAGCTCTGCATAGGGAAGGTTGCGTGAAAACCTGGAAACCTCAGAAAATGATGGAAACACCACGGAAATGGACAGGAAACAGCAGGAGCAGCATGCATGGATGCCTCTGAGGCTGCCTAATCCTAAATTTACCCTGACACAGCATGGCGGTGAACCCAGAGTGACAAAGTGAGACTGAGGTAGCAGGTGAAGCACTTAAAATTTTACCCTGACACGGAATGGCGGTGAACGTCAGACGCCGCCTGCATGAGATTAGGGATAGAGCTGCTGTTTGTCAGGGAAAGTGTTAGGGCCTCAATTTAGATTTTGGTTAGGCAGGAATCATGCTCAAAGAACCCAACAGCCCTTCTAAGGGCTACAAGCACCTTTTTTTTTGGCTCCTCCTGGCTGCTGCATGAGATTAGGGATAGAGCTGCTGTCTGTCAGGGAAAGTGTTAGGGCCTCAATTTAGATTTTGGTTAGGCAGTAATCACCCACAAAGAACCCAACAGCCCTTCTAAGGGCTACAAGCACCTTTTTTTTTGTCTCCTTCTGGCTGCTGACTGGGACTTGTAGTGCAGCTACCGCCATCTTGGCTGCACACTGTTAGGGCGTGAAATTAGAATGTGGTTAGGCAGGAATCATCCACAAACAACCCAACGGTCCTTCTAAGGGCTACAACGACCATTTTTTTTTGGCCTCCTCCTGGCTGCTGGCTGGGACTTGTAGTGCGGCGACCGCCATCTTGGCTGCACACTGTTAGGGCCTCAATTTAGATTTTGGTTAGGCAGGAATCACCCACAAAGAACCCAACGGTCCTTCTAAGGGCTACAACGACCTTTTTTTTTGGCCTCCTCTCGGCTGCTGGCTGGGACTTGAAGTGCAGCTACCGCCATCTTGGCTGCACGCTGTGCACAGCGACTGGTGGTAGAAGGAACAGCACGTGGTCCACACAGACCCAAAAGAAATTGCCCAAAGTCCTCTCAGTACTCATTTTTGCTGCTGCTGGTGCTGCTGCTGTACCTTGGCTTGCTGGGATCTGTAGTGCAGTCTAGGGAATATGTTTTTTCTATCATTTCTATACACTAGAGTCCAGTGAACAATTATGTAGTGTACTGTACAGTAGCGTCAGTCTAGGGAATACGTTTTTTCTCAGTTATATGAACTCCAGTCAAGTGAACAATTATGTAGTGTACTATACAGTAGCCTCAGTCTAGGGAATACGTTTTTTCTCTCAGTTATATATCCTACAGTCCAGTGAACAATTATTTAGTGTGCTGTACAGTAGCATCAGTCTAGGGAATATGATTTTTCTCTCAGTTATATATCCTACAGTCCAGTGAACAATTATTTAGTGTGCTGTACAGTAGCGTCAGTCTAGGGAATACGTTTTTTCTCAGTTATATGTACTACAGTCCATTGAAAATGGAGTGGTTTGCAGTAAAATAGCCGCCATTTAAAGACTACGTTTTTTCTCAGTTATATGTACTACAGTCCAGTGAAAAATGGAGTGCTTTGCTGTAAATTAGCCGCAGTCTAAAAATTCCTTTTTTTCTCTCAGTTATATATACTACAGTGCAGTGAACAATTCTGTCGTGTGCGGTATAGTAGCCACACTCTAGTGTTGACACCAACAAGTGACCAAGTTAGTTGAGGTAGCAGGTGAAGCACATAAAATTTTACCCTGACACAGCATGGCGGTGAAAACAGAGTGACCAAATGAGACTGAGGTAGCAGGTGAAGCACATAAAATTTTACCCTGACACAGCATGGCGGTGAACCAAGAGTGACCAAGTTAGACTGATGTAGCAGGTGAAGCACATAAAATATTACCCTGACACAGCATGGCGGTGAACCCAGAGTGACCAAGTTAGACTGATGTAGCAGGTGAAGCACATAAAATTTTACCCTAACACAGCATGGCGGTGAACCAAGAGTGACCAAGTTAAACTGATGTAGCAGGTGAAGCACATAAAATTTTACCCTGACACAGCATGGCGTTGACAATAGAGTGACCAAGTTAGACTGATGTAGCTGGTGAAGCACATAAAATTTTACCCTGACATAGCATGGCGGTGAACCCAGAGTGACCAAGTTAGACTGATGTGGAATATATTTGGCGTTTCCTAGTCCCGCTCAAAGGGTAGGGACAAAGGGAAAACAAAAGAAGCGCACAATCGTGTAAAAACGTTTTTAAAAAATATAGCGTATTTCATAAAAGTGAAGGCTCACCTTCTCAGGTTGTGCTGATAGGCACAACACTAGATACCAGCATATAGGTAGTGACCAGGTAGGACATCAGATATTGCTGCCGCAGATTCAAGATCTTGAAATCGGGTTGCCAATGGTTCCCATCAAGAGGAATAAAGGTAAAGATTTTTCTGCTTGTTTGGCGCAAATAAAATTATCCAAACCTTCTACGGTCTCTTCTTTTCTGATTTTTTATTTTTCAAAGGTCGGGTGTACATAAAACGACGCGTTTCGGGGAATACAAGGTCCCCTTCATCAGGTAACACAGACTTATAACAAATATACAAGTGACAAATATTTATAGTGTGAACATACCTCAAAAACCGCCAAAATCCGCATGGGGGCGGAGCTTAGGTTCATTATAATATTCATGACATAGAATTGAGGAGAAAAGTTTTAGCACCAAAGGGTTTTTAAAATAATCAGATAAATATCATATGTATACATATGTAGAAATAAAAGCGCTATTCCAATTATTAAAAAGAATAGTAAGTTTCTTGTATAGTGGAACGAGTGGGATCGTGTGGAACGCATATCCGGGTCACGTGACTTATTTGGAACGCAAACCGGAAGTAGAGCTGCTCGGGAATACAAAGTTAGTAGTACAGATCCAGCTCATAAGGTTTTAGACAGCGAAGGAGAGTTGCCTCGTCGGAACCAAATAGCTGGCCAGTTATAATTTGATCTTTAACTGAAGGGGAAATATACAACGTGAGCTCCGCCTGGACAGTCCGGGCTAGAGGTCACGTGACCGGGCTATGGAATGCACCCGCGGTCATGTGACCTATGTTTGGAGCGCATACTTCCGGGTTAGGGGATGCTCGTTGTTTCTTCGAAAGATAGTAAATAGTCAGCTGCCAGAACGCACGGCCGGTCACATGTTAGATGTTTTGGAACACAAGACAGTTATGTTAATAGCCTGCAGACTCGTCGCAATAGTCTGCAGGTGAAGAAAATCCCTTATCCCAACATATAGAATTTAGAAAACCAGGTGATGGATTATGTGTATGATGAGTAACATATTTCTTTATATATATAAAGATGTATAAATTATATATCAGAAATTAAATGAATACTAGAGATGAGCGAGTAGTGTTCGATCGAGCTGGTATTCGATCGAATACTACGATATTCGGCGTACTCGATTTAATTCGAGTATAACGGCGATGGCGCACCTAGAATTAGTTTCCCCTCCCACCTTCCCTGGCGCTCTTTTTCCACCAATCACCATGCAGGGGGGGTATGACAGGCACGCTGAGCACGCTGGCAGCGCGAAAACGGCGTCTACATGCATTGGCTGGAAAAACCATGTGACCTCGAATATTAAAAACTCAGCTCTTCCTGCTCGTACGCATATGCTGCGTGAACTTAGTCAGGGACAGAGGCTGGAGAAGGGAGAGACAGATTTTAGCTGTTGGACAGGCAGGAGCGTGATTATTATTATTATTATTATTATTATTTATTATTAAAGCGCCATTCATTCCACAGCGCTGTACATGTTAAAAGGGGTTTACATACATAGTCTAGACAATTGCTCTAGGACAAACAAGTTACAGACTGGTACAGAAGGAGAGAGGGCCCTGCCCGTGAAGGCTTACAATCTATGCGGTATGGGAGGACACAGTAGGTGAGGGTAGGGCTGGTCATGGCAGTGTAGCAGCAGCAGGGTCACAGGTTGTAGGCTTGTCTGAAGAGGTGGGTTTTCAGATTTCTTTTGAAGGATTCCACTGTAGGTGAGAGTCTGATATGTTGGGGGTACAGAGTTCCAGAGTATTGGG
>ONZH01013039.1:0-14278 GCA_900303285.1 Rhinella marina | reverse complement strand
ACCTGAACTGGTCCTTAAAAAGTTTGTTTTGGAAATTTCAAGATTTACTTATAAGCCTTCTTATGTCCCAAAAAAATTAAATATCATTTTCAAAATGATCCAAACATGGAGTAGACATATGGGAAATGTAAAGTAATAACTTTTTTTGGAGGTTTTACTATGTATTTTAAAAGTAGAGAAATTGAAATTTGGAAATTTTTCTATATTTTTGGTAAATTTGGTATTTTTTCATAAATAAAAATAAAATATTTTGACTCAAATTTGCCACTGTCATAAAGTACAACATGTGGCGAGAAAACAGTCTCAGAATGGCCTGGATAAGTAAAAGCGTTTAAAGTTATCACCACATAGAGTGACACATGTCAGAATAGCTAAAAATTGCCTGGTCCTTAAGGTGAAAAATGGTAGGGTCCTGAAGGGGTTAAAGGGGCAGGGTAGAGGAAGCTGGGTGAGAACAAGAAAGATTTGGGAAATAGGTTTTCGCTCTATGTAGTAACCAGGCTGGTAATGAGAGGTAATTAGCAGCCAGCTGAGGAGCTCAGGTAAATAGGGCCGCGAAACACAATTCAGCGCTTACAGGCCTTGGTGCAGCCTACTTCTTACACATGGTCACATGCACACAGCTTTACTTAAGGTTTCCATAACAACACAGCCATTTTTCTTCACTGCTGTAGGTCAGCTTTAGGCTAGGGTTACACGACACATAGGTTACAACTACACTGCTACATGTGTCTCACGACATTGATGTCACACAACAATTTTTATAATGATAGTCTATTGTGTTGCACTGTGACATGCGACATGTTGCAACTGTGATCTTGGATGGATTTTTGCGACTGTCGTGTTGCAGTCGCAGCATGTCGCATGTCACGGTTCGACACCATAGTCTATTATTATAAAAATTGTTGCGTGGCATTGGTGCGACAAAATGTCGCGCAACACATCTCGTCGTGTAGCCCTAGCCTTAAAGGGGCAGGGAGCTGTGGAGGTCACTGTTAAAGGGACGGGCAATGTGGAGGTCACTGTTAAAGGGGCAGAGGGCAACTATTAAAGGGGCAGCTGCTGTGGAGGTCTCTGTTAAGGGGCAAGGAACAGTGGAGGTCACAGATAAGGGGACGGTCCCCTGTGGAGGTCAGTGTTAAGGGGCGTGGTGCTGTAGGAGTTACTGTAAAGGAGGTGGGTCCCCTGAGGAGGTCACTATCAAGGGAATGGGGTGCTGTGATGCTCACTTTTAAAGGGGCGGGCTGCTGAGAAAGTCCAAGTTAAGGGGATGGGCTGTTGTGGAGGCCTATTTTAAGGAGGCGGGACACTGTCAGTGTTAAAGGGGTGGGGTACTGTAGAGGTCACTGTTATGGGGGGCTGTGGAGTTCACTGTTAAGGGGGCACGGTGCTGTAAAGGTCACTGTTATTAGGGATACTGTCGATATATTTTAATGACACACACAAACTTTAAATGAAATAGATAAAATATACCCGTGCGAAGCTGGGTCCTCCTGCTAGTGTATATATATAGGACACTGTTCACTTACTCACCGCCCAGCAGCCTCCATAGACTTCCAACAACCCCCTTCCCCCTATAGACACATGCTTGAAATTAATTCTGACTTTTCTTATTTCTAATAGGGCAATGAGAGACAGGGACTGAACCCTCTTCTTTTTTTTAAACTTCTTCCTGCTCTGCCACATAGATGTGTAGCACAGTGATGGTACTGATTCAGGAGTTGAGCCTGTACCATCAGCTTTTGGTGTCAGCTATAACATACAGATGATACATTGCTGAAACTGACAGGACTGGAGCTAACCCTTAAAATGCCTCATGTGCACATTACAAACACAATGCACATAAAATGTACCACTGCTATTCTATTTAGGTTAGTGTAATAATTGTAATTTTATTGGGGGAGGGGCAATTCTGAGTTTTGATATGGAACCCCAAAGTCATATGTACCTCAAAATTGTACTAATGAAAACTTCAGTTCATCCCGCAAAAAAATGAGGCCTCAGACAAGACCATTGAGTCAAAACATAATTCCTTTTTCAAAAATGGTGTGTACAAATGATAAAACGTTATATATGTTGTATGTGTGTATATATATATATATATATATATATATATACATACAGTTGTGCTCAAAAGTTTACATACGCCTGCAGAATTTTGGCTGTCTTGGCCTTTTTTTTCAGAGAGTATGAATGATAACATAAAAACTTTTTTCTACTAGCTCTGTGCCGCGGCTCCCGGCCCCATAGAGGTGAATGGGGCCGCATCTATTCCCGCAATTTTGCGGATAGATACAGCCCCATTCATACAGTCGTGTGAATGGGGCCTAAGATACATTCTCCCTGAATTTTAACTGTAGGCTGGTATAGACCCTAACGTGCTTCGTGACTAATTAATTCGTAACAAATGAATTTGTAAATTCTTGGAGAAATTCAGCGAGGCAGCCAAATCCAATTTTTGAAAACTTTGCTCATAGTGGTTTCCACTGTATGGTTACCTGAGAGCTCTGCAAATGTGACACAGTGCCTTAAAACCATTCCAACAAAATCCATGCGCCAAAAACCAAATGGAGCTCCTTCCCGCTTCAGCCCTGCTGAATGCCCAAACAGCAGACTATGGCCATATTTATAACATTTCTGTGCTAGGTAGAACCCGCCTAAAAAATCAAGAAGTGTTGTGTGAGTCTGAGGTGGCACCAGCTGGGCACAACATATTGGGCACTGAAATGTCATATCTGTAGAAAACCTGCAATTTTCACTTTCCATGGTCCACCGAGCATTCATTTTTGCAAAATGCCTTTGGCGTCAAAATCCTCACTCCACCCCTTAAAGGGAATATGTCACTGGTTTTAATATGTCCTAACCAAGGGCAAAATTAACTAGTGACATATCTCTTTAACAAAATGATGGGTCACGTTCTTTAATTGACCCAGCTGTTTTGCTAAAATCTTGTATTCAACAGCTCAAACAAAATTTGGGGCTTATGCAACATTCACATTCAAATATTTCTAATTAATGAAAGGCCTGAAAATTGGTATATAGCACCTTCTAGTCTCCTAGGACTCAGACTTTTTAGGAAAACATGTTTCTTTTCTTTGTTTTTTTTTTTTTATGAATTTTTGCTTTCTTCCTCCCCAAACTCTTAAACGCAATGACCGCAATAGTAAATCATGTCTGCGTGACACTGACATACATAGTTATGGGAAAATGCACGTTTGTCAGCATTAACAAACAGCATGTTTAAAACACACACCGGACAATCACTTGTGTTATGCTTTTTCATATTTTAAAGCTTTCAAAAATTTTCTCTTATCGGGGGCAGATGATTAAACACACACATGTTCTGGGATTAAAAAAGAAAGAGAGGGACTTCCCTCCACTGAGACGATTGGGTGTCCTGGCAGGTGCCATCGTCATCATTCTCCTCTTGCAATGATAGCTCCTCATCCTCCTCCATGGCAGTTTCACCTTGTGGGTCCCCAACAGCTAAACGGTGGACAGCAAGATTCATAAGCTGTTCTTCTTTCTCCATTGTCCAGTGAGCGTCAACATCTGTTCTAAGATAATTATGAGGAGGATGACATTGTTCATGCTGCAGTTGTCCCTGTTGACAAACTTTATTGCCTCTGTGAAGGGCTTCAGCACCTTGGATGAGTTAATACTGCCTAACCGCTAAGCAACACATGCTCCCTGCTGCTGAGACTGTCTAGTGCATGACAAAATAATTCACGGCTTTCTGCTGCTTGCACAGATGCTCAAGCATGTGCAAAGATGAATCCCAGGGAGTTGGAACCTCCAGGCTTAAGCTGTGTAATGGCAGACCATTCTGTCGCTGTAAGTCCTGGATGGCATTTCTCGCCACATAAGAATTGCTGAAATGCAAGGACAGTGTTCTGGACATTGACAGCACCTTTCGCAAGCCAGTGTACTTATTTGAAAAGTGTTGCATGACTAGGTTGATGATGTGCTGCATTCAGAAAGCATGTGTTATTTCTCCCAGGTTTAGGGCAGCCATGATGTTTCACCCATTGTCACTGACCACCTTGGCCAGCGGGATGTTTGCTGCTTGATGTATTTTAGCAACTGCTTTTCTTTGTGGCTACTTTCGCCCAGGCTGAATAGCTACAATATTGCGTGGCACTGCTAGACTTGACACATATGATATGAAGGAAGTGGAGTGGGAGTGATGCTGTGTCCTGCTGCTGTTGGGGAAGGGAGAGTGTCCATGGAGGAGCAGCTGGAGGTGACAAGATAAGTACTTAGACTGGGAGCCAGGCCAGGGAGGTCAAAAGGACCTGGCCTCATTGCCGGGGTGCCGCCTCACTACTGCCACAAAAAACATTGACCTAGTGAGCCATGACAGACATGTACTGACCATGTCTGTAAGGGCAGGTGTCCACCGTGGTGTGAACCTTGCTGCACAGTGAGAATTGTCCGC
Organism: Rhinella marina; assembly: GCA_900303285.1. NCBI lineage: Eukaryota > Metazoa > Chordata > Amphibia > Anura > Bufonidae > Rhinella > Rhinella marina. The sequence goes on along the minus strand of ONZH01013039.1, from coordinate 9,840 downwards.
CACATGAGAGTACAAGGCAGGAATTACTTTTGAAATAAATAATGGCAGTTATATATCTTCCAGAGAGGCTGAGTACATATCATCAAATCCCTAAAGGCAGCAGAATCGACTAAATGGTACAGCAGGGACTGCTCCACCAGCAACTTGGCCACGTGGGAATTAAGCTTGTGCATCAGCAGATTGCTGCAAGTGTACAATTGTTTCCTGGCCATGCATTCTGTTATCGATAGTTGAACATGTAGCGGAGGAGGAGTCTGAGCTGGAGACGCAGAAAGTGATGATGACTATGTGAAAGGCACAGTACTGTTGGGGTTAATGTCTGGCTGCCGCAATTCAGACCCAGGAGAAGGAGAGAACTCCTATTGTGGTAACTGGCTGCCACCTTTGTTTGCCCATAGGATGGGGTGATGCTGTATCATGTTGGTCAATAGGGCTGTGGTGCCTACATTTCTGTTTGCCATATGGGAGATACTTGGGCAGAGCTAGAGGCAGTCAAGCCTGGCTTAGCTCTGGAATATTTTAGGCCTAATCCACTCAGTATCAGTGGCATCACTAAATCCCAAAGCAGAAATGACCCTGGCTGTTCTTTGGTAGGTACATGTCCTCTGCTCTTTATTGCTCCCGCCATCACCCTCCTCCTCGGATGTTGTCTTCTCCTCAGCATCCCAATCCCAGGTCCTGTCTAGCACACAATCTTCATTTTCCCCAACTGCCACAGTTGCTGACCTCACTGCCAATACCATAGCTATGGGTGCCACTACTTCCACCATCAATACAGCTACTGTATGCATGGGGTCTACAGCCTGTTCATATACTTCCCCCTCAGGGCAGTACAAATGCTGACTGTTCTCACACAAGTCTTCAACAGGAATACTCACTTGACTATTTGCCATAGGGTGTGGTGGGGTTTTCTTGCCTCTTCTTAGGAAAACGGAAGATGTCCCACTAGGAAGGGACAGTGAAGACAGAGAAGACTCCACTGAAAGCCTTCTCTGGGACTGCAAGGAGGTGCAGGAGGAATGGTGTGACCTCTGGCTCCATGGCACAATGTTAGACTCCAAAGTCAGTTCCACATCATCCTGCTCCGACTGAGTGGATGACTGAGCTATAATTTTGCATCATTTCAAAGCAAGGGACAACTGTGAAATACTACTACTACTACTTCTGGCAGGATAACTGGTGCTGCTACTATCCACACTCTGGCTTTGGGTCTTTCACACAAAATATGGAATGGTTTGCAAATCTGGCTTAAAGAAACTTAAAAACAGGGAGACGAAATACCATGTCCTTCATTTCCACAAACACATTGAAGATACTGTTACCGACAGTTGACTTTGGAAATACTGCAGTTATCAGTGCAGCTAAGATTTATGCCCAATGTCTTTTGCTCATTAGAGTATACAAATTTAGAAAAAAAAATAATCTCCAGTGTAAAACACAAGTTGGCAATTACTTTACATTTATTTCCCCTACCACACCAACACATGATGTCTGTACAGAGCTACCAAATCGGATTTTGGCCTAGATTTTCACTTTACCACTGATGTTGACCGTCCGCTGGCCTGCGTATTGTAAGATTTGTATATGCTGGTTTTTAAAACTTCAAAAACAAAAAAAAAATAATAAATTGAACTGTGTGGTGGTTAAACAACACAGATTTTTGCCTAATACATATATCAAGTCACCACTTACAGATGTTATCTTCCACTGTCATGCATATTATAAACACGTATATGCTGTTTTTCCAAACTTCAATCAAAATAAATTACATTTGAACTATGTTGAAATGAAACAACACAGAGTTTGGCCTAGTGTGTAATGTTATTACTCAGAGATGTTATCCTCCGCTACCATGCATATTGTAAGACACACATGCTTTTTTCTAAAGTTAAACAAACAAATTAAACAATTATAACTATGTGGAGATGCCCTGACATGGAGTTCGGACTAGTATTTAGGGTGTTTTTACTGAGATTTCAAATGCTACTGTACATATATCCTCTGTAAAAGACATCTTGCCCAGTTTGAGCTTATTCCCCCCACCCCCACCACTCCAAAAAATACATATTTCTGTTAAAATGGGAAAACATGAATGAAATGTCCTTGCCCGTAGCTGCTTTTCAGATTCTGCAGTAGCTGTAGTTTTGCAAGGAGGTACATCTAGCCTCAGCTCCTCACTTCTCACTACCTGGCTTTCCTTGCCATTCCCTATTCTAGACAATTCTTCTTCTGGCATTAGAATCTCTATTGTGACTTTTGACTGAATTGATCTTTAAAAAAGTTGGTGTGTGATTTTTTTTTTTTTTTTTTTGTGTGGAAAATTTGAAAAATTGCCTCTAAGATTATAAAGTAAACATATAGTAAATGTTAATTAATAACTATTTTATGAGGTACCGTATCACTATCCATCTTAAAAGCAGAGAAATTCAATTTTTTTTCCAAATTTTCTGGAAATTTTGGATTTTTTAAAAAAAAGAAAGGTAAAACATATAGACTCAAATTTACCACTAACATGAACTATGTGTCACATATAAAAAACATTCTCAAAATCGTTTGGATAAGTAAAAACATTCCAAAGTTATCACCACGTAAAGTAATAAATGTCAGATTTGCAATATTGTTCACTAGATCACTGCATTTTATCTCCTCTACTAGCTTGTCTGCACACCCTACTACTGGAGACTGGAAATATTAGGAATGCTTATCATACTCTTTGCTGCTTCTTACAGTGTAGAGGTAAGTCATTTTTCTTCTCTGTAAACTCTTGCATAAAAATTTATATCATTTTAAAATTCAGTGACCTTTGGAGTAAGTATTTATTACTAACTGAGCTAGACCAAAGAAGGAACGCCAGTAATAACATGTAAAAGGATCCTACAAATTAAAAAGTTGACCCTGCCAAAGGTAGTTACACACCAGGCAGTTTATATGTACACTACTTGTCTCTGAAGCCCCCATTCACCAGAAAAATGAGAATCATCTAATGGCTCTTCAGTAAATATATATGTTTGAGAAGAGATGTAAGTGCATATATGTGGTTCTCTCTTTTGAAGTCTAAGAGACTACCTCGCTCAACTGTCTCCATAACTCCAATAGACTTCAGTGGAAAGGCAACAGAAAAAAAATATTGTCTTTGTAATATATTTTTTAACCTCTTCTGGACCTCTGCCATACATGTACCGTGTAAGTCCAGCATTTAAACTTGGCGATTGCTCAGAAGCTGAGCAGGCGTGATAGCCATGGGGTTTATGCTGTCTTAAAAAGCAGACATGTTCAGCGATAAAAGATGCAGATGTTTTTTTCCACAGTCCCTTGTTGCATCAGTGTGAGCATCTACTCTAGAGTAAATGTCAGGTGGGCGGATAAGTGCCTGGTTTGAGAACCAGACTGACACAAACATGAAGGTGTCAACTGGACCTGGCCTACTTGCTGTGGTTCTGCTCACTATTGCTGCGAAAAACATTGACCCAGTGGGTCTTGGAAAACATGCACTGTCCTTGTCCAAGAGTGGCCTGAACCTTGCTGCACAGTGAATTACAAAGAGTGACCCATGTTTTTCATGTGACAATGTTACATAGTTGACTCCACACTTAGTTGACATGGCCCAGGAGAAGACCTCTGTGCCCTCACTTGTCCTGCAACTGCCTCTATCTTTTTCTGCTCCTTCTGCTCAGGAATTAATGCCTTTTCAGTGAGGACAAGTTTTGTGAGAACAGGCAACAGCTACTCGCCAGCAGAGACTTGCAGAAGAGGTCCGCTGCATCCTCCCTTAGGTGTGCAACTAGCAAAGATAGTCGGGTGGGAGCACGTGTTGGGAGCCATCAGGGATGTGGCCATGAGACTGTTGATGTAAGTGATGAACATACAGTAGTGGATTATGATGTAGCTGTTTGCACGTAGGAGCCGGGTGAAGAGGGGACATCATCATCAGGGGGTGAGGGTGGCAGCAGGCCTGTGAGACAGCAGTAGGGTAGCAGCATGCCAATGAGCAAGCAGGATGGAAGCAGTGGGAGATCTGAAGCAAAATATGCCTGGGGTAGACGATTTGCAACTCAGGAGCTTAACCTGTCAAAAAACTATGAGATGAATGTCATTCCTCTCCATGTCCTGGAGGGGATGCTGATAAATCTGACTGACGAGGAGACAGAAAACATGGCACCTACATCTCATGGCCACCTGAGCCCTGTGGAGGCTGAACTGGCACAGCAGGAGGATGAAGACGAGGAGGAGGACATGGGTATTCCCATCTCACAAATGTAGTTTGTATAGTTAGATATAGCCATACCAATATTATTACTAATAGAATGTATTTATATAAAATGTACCGTTTAGAAGATTTGCCTATTTGTATATCCATTGTCCCACACAAGGTCAGGCCGTTGCCCCTAGTTACGACCACCGTGGCCGTGTAGTAATGGTGGCCAGCTTGCTCTTGTTCAAACCCGCTCTGAGGTAACTGCTGTATTGTGAACGCACATTGCATGCGGAGACACATCTTAGGGGTGTAGCATTTTTGCCTGCGCTTCCAAAACGCAGATAAACGGATCCTGTTCGAAGATCAATTAATCTCTATGGAGCAGGATCCGTTTATAAAGTCTGTGTTTTGGACTGGTAGCGTCCAAAACGCAGATGTGAAAGTACCCTAAGATGTGTCTCTGCATGCTCATGCGTACACAATACAGCAGTTACCTCAGAGCGGGTTTGAACAAGAATAAGCCGGCCACCACTACTACATGGCCACAGTGGCTGTAACTAGGGGCAACAGCCTGACTGATGTGTGTGGGACAATACCTATACAAATAGGCAAATCTTCTAAATGGTACATTTTATATAAATACATTCTATTAGTAATAATATTGGTATGGCTATATCTAACTATACAAACTACATTTGTGAGGTGGGAATACCCCTTTAATTGTTATGTTATTCATAGACTTACTATCCATGCTTCATTTCAACAGGCAGTTTAATATATAGGCGCATTTATCCACCCTGTTTCCCCGAAAATAAGACCTACCTCGATAATAAGCCCTAGTGCTATTTTTCCCTGTTTTTGAAGTAGGCTTAAAATATAAGCCCTACTCCAAAAATAAGCCCTAGGAACATTGAGGATACACTGAGAATAGGGTCACGGTCCGGGCCCGGGGGGGGGGGGCGCAGCCCGCAAGTGATTTTAATGGCCAGTCAGGGCCTCTCTGCTGGTGGTGCTACCTGCGCAATGCTGCGTACTATAGTACGCAGCACTGCTCAGTTAGTTACCTATACACACCCCTATACCCATACCCTATCCGGCGCTGCAAGACCTCTCCCCGTGATGATCCCGCTAGACGTGACTTCAGTGCCGGGATCACGCTGGTTGACGACGCAGCGCACGCCGGATAACAGGATTGGATGAGAAGAAAAAGTCCGGAGCGGAGTTGAGGTAAGTATATTTTTTGTCTGTGTGTGCACAGGGGCCCGGGGGAAAAATATGACATACAGAGTAGCTGGTAGTCCTTGTCAGTAACCTTAGGTTACTGACACTTTCTAATGTTAGCATAGCTGCTTTCAAGCAGTTTGACCCAGGCCAGCTTTTGACTGGAGCAGTCTCAGTGTTGGGTGGGATAACTGCTCCCACGTATCCAGGTCAGGTTTTCTGCCTGGGCTTTATATCAGCCAGGAAGTTTCAGGTGGGGTGTGTGTGTGTGCTGAGGCTCCAAGCCTGGAGTTGAGCTGAAGTTTTGTGCTGTCCAGACAGAAACGCTGGTGCACCCTGCTGTATCCTAAAGACTGTGTGGTGAGAACAACCTGTTTCTGTATACCTTTTCTTTTATGCCTGAAGAAAGGTCATCTTTATGGTATGCCGTAATTTTGCACCCTGCTGAAGAAAAGCTGTTTGTTTTTCATTCGGACTTTATTTAAATAAAACCCATTTCTGGACATTTCTGTGTCTGTGGTCCCTGTGACGGAGCTGAACCCCACACAGTATATATTCAGAGGGGCCAAAAAATGACATATATATTCAGTGGGCGCAAAAATTACATATATATTCAGTGGGGGCAAAAATGAAATATATGTTCAGTGGGGCAAAAATAAGACCTACCCCGATAATAAGCCCTAACCCTTTTTTCAGAGAAAAAAAGAAATAAGACCCTGTCTTATTTTCGGGGAAAGGTAGTTCACTTGCTGCCCCATTAATACTTAATCTGTTCTGTTATACATAGGCTTACTGTGCATCAGGCTCATTATCAACAGACAGTCTAATATATAGGCACATCTATCTAGTTCAGGCATGGCGAGCCTTTTAGACACTGAGTACCCAAACTGCAACCCAAATCCCACTTATTTATCACAATATGCCAACACGGCAATTTAACCTGAATAATGAAGGGGGGCACTGAGGGGTTATTATAATGTTTCGCCAGCAATCGATCACTGAGGCAATTGCAAAGAGACAATAGTATGCGTACACTCATCCAATGGCACAGAAGCTAAATGTGCACCTCACCAGGTTGCTGGTACTACAATCCTTCCCTTTCCATATCGTGGAATCTGAACATTTCACAGAACTGATGGCTTGTGCTCACCCAAAATGGAGAGTCCCAAGCCGTCATTTATTCTCTGAAAAAGCTCTACCAGCCTGCATATATATGTTGATCAGAAGGTGGGCCAGTCCATGAGCCTGCCGGTATCTGGTACAGTTCATGCCAGCACTGACGTGTGGAGCTGTAACTATGATCAAGGACAATATAGGTCCTTTACAGCTGACTGGGTAAATGTGCTTCCGGCCCAGGCACACCATCAACTTGGCCAGGTGATAGCAAACCTATTTATTGAAGAAAATGTGCTAAATCTTGTGCATGCAGACATGGTGACATCATGTCAGCACACAAAAGATTTGGCGCTTTTTTTTTTCAATCAAGATGGCTGTGATTGCCACTCTACAATTAAATAGAAAAAGGGAGTATGTATTTTTTTAACCCCTGATTTACCCCTGATTCTCAATGTGACTCTCAGATGCCGCAATCAGCGTTGAACGCGGCATATGAGGGCTTCAATGACGGGGCGTGGCACGATTACTGTTTCCCGTCGTTGCGGCCACTACATACTACATACAAGTACTTTGTGCTGCTGGGGTCAGACAGTGCAAGGACACATCCCCAAATGGTAACACTCATGTGTACCATTATTGCAAGCTGCAGTCAATTCATTCATAACTTCTAGTAGGAATTATAAAGGATTGGTACAACATAGTGATAGGAATAGATGCTCCAGAACAGGAGCATACATAGAAATCACTGGGCCCCATAGCAAGAATCTAAATTGGGCCCCCATTCCCCTTTTATAGCACATTCCACTACCTATTCCAGGCCTCTCCCTTTGTTCCACGAACTATGCTTGCTGCTGCGTTTTATAATGTATGTCATCAGGGCCGGATTGGGATTACAAAACAGCCCTGGCACACAAAAGAGGTATAATAGATGCAGTGTGTAAAGATGTATCTAATATATAAAGCTGAGTGTATGTATGTATGTGTGTGTATGTATGTATGTATGTATTGTGACAACTCGGGGGTCACTTAGCTTTCCAGGATTGCCGTCTTCTCACCTTAGACGGTGGCACACCTCAAGAAGCCACTCCAACACTGCAGTTTTGGGTGCAAACTGGTCACTACCAGCTTTTATTGTCACTTTTACAGCAATCCAAATAACTCATAAACACAAATCCTCAGCCGTCTGGCCACTGACTACACAATATTGTCCCTCTCTATCGGGATCTGGGTCTACTACCCAGCTCCCCAAAACACACCACAGTGCTTACCCCACACAGGGTAGAGGGTCCCGGCTCCCACAGGCCTTCTCACAGCCTGCTCCTTCCCAAGACTGGGAGCCCTGATTGAGGAGCCCAGCCCACCTTTACCTGGGCTCCTCGACTGGCTGATAATTACCTCTCATTAACAGCAAGGCTGATACACACACTGAGGAAAACACTATTTTCCCAGCCTTTCTTCTTCTCATCCAGCTTCCTCTGGGTGAGACACACCATTTTATGGCCCTCATATGGCCCTCTGGCAGCTGCACTGCCACAGTATGTATGTATGTATGTGTGTATGTCCACTAAAGGAATCCGCATTGTCGCAGCTCCAATCACGAAATTTGGCACACAGGTACATTAGTTGTCCGGGAAGGTTTTAGACCGAGTCTCAGCTCTCTAGGATGTACCATTCCTGAGATATTCCCAAAAAATGCATTAGCCAATAGAAGCCTGGTCACATGACCCTTATCAGCCAATAGAAGCTTGCAAGTCCTTAGCCTCCACAGAGACACAGTTTTATACCAGGTTTCCATAACAACCCAGCCATTTTCCTTCACTACTGTACATCAGATTTAAAGGGGCAGAGAGCAGTGGATGACATTGTTAAAGGGGTATTCCGGTTACCATAAATATAACTTATGTTTTAGACTAATTCATCATCAATCATTCACAGTTAAAGGGGATTGCACTGTGGATCTTACTGTTAAAGGGGCAGGCTGTTGTGAAGGTTACTGTTAAAGGGGTGGGCACTGTAGAGGTCACTGTTAAGGGAGGAGGGGACTGTGGAGGCCACTATTAATGGGGCAACGGGTACTGTGAGGTCACTGTTAAGGGAGCGGGGTACTGTGACAGTCACTGTTAAAGGGGCAGTCGCTGTGGAGGTCTCTGTCAAGGGGGCCAGAAATGGTGGTGGTCAGTTAAGGGACTGTAACCAATGGTAGGAGTTGGTGCTGTAGAGGTCGCTGTCAAGGTGGAGGGCCCCTGTAGCGATCACTCTCAAGGGGGTGGGGTGCTATGGAACTCACTGTTAAAGGGGCAGGCTGCTGTGAAGGTCAAAGTTAAGGGGGTGGGCTGCTGTGGAGGTACCATTTTAAGGAGATGGGGCACTGTGGGGGGGGTCAGTGTTAAGGGGTGGGGGGCTGTGAAGGTCACTGTTAAGGAGGCGGGTGCTGTAGAGGTCACTGTTGATGTCTTTTAACGACACACACAAACATTAAATGAAATAGATGAAATATATCCGGGCGAGTAGTATATATAGCAGTGTACTGATACGTGAGGTATAAGGTATAAAAGATGCAGTGTGTACAGATGTATAGTATATACAGAAGAGTACTGATATGTGAGGTACGAGGTATAATAGATGAAGTGTATACAGATATATAGTATAAACCGAAACGAGCACTGTACCGCTCGACTCCCCTGCGCTCGCATGGGCGCAGGCAGCCGCTTCCGTCCTCCTGCGAGCGCAGGGGAGCCGAGCGGTACAGTGCTCGTTTCGAGCACGTTCGCTCATCTCTATTTATAATATATGCAGTGTGAACAGGTATATAGTATACACCGTAGTATACTGATATGTGAGGTATGGTGTATAATATATGCAGTGTGTACAGATATATAGTATATACTGTAGTATACTGATACGCGAGGTATGGTGTATAATATATGCAGTGTGTACAGGTATACAGTATATACTGCATTGTACTGATATGTGAGGTAGAAGGTACATACAGTGCCTTGGGAAAGTATTCGGCTCCCTGGAACTTTTCAACCTTTTGCCACATTTCAGGCTTCAAACAAAAAGATATAACATTTTAAATTTTGGGTGAAGAATCAACAACAAGTGGGTCACAATTGTGAAGTGGAACGAAATTTATTGGATCATTTAAACTTTTTTGTAATAATAAAACTGAAAAGTGGGGCGTTCAAAATTATTCGGCCCCCTTGCATTAATACCTTGCACCACCTTTTGCTGCAATTACAGCTGCAAGTCACTTGGAGTATGTCTCTATCAGTTTTGCACATCTAGAGACTGAAATTCTTGCCCAT
>ONZH01013038.1:0-24944 GCA_900303285.1 Rhinella marina | reverse complement strand
GATTGAAAAAAATGAAGGTAAAAAATCAACTTCTGTCACTGCTGACTTTCTCTCTGCAACGCACACAGAACATTAAATGAATAATTAAATTACCCAGAAAAAGCCGTCTTTCTGCTAGTCTCTTAATATTATAAAAATGAGTTTTCTGTCTGTCCGTCTGTGTCTGTCTCTTCTCTATGCATGACCAAACTACTGGACCGATTTTCACCAAAATTCGGCACACAGTACATCAGGTGTCCAGGAAGGTTTTAGACCAGGTCTCATCTCTCTAGGACATACCGTTCCTGAGATATTCCCAAAATATGATCTCCATTAGCCAACATTACAACAGGCAACTTTGGTTTTAAACTCCAACTGCCATTCTCTGCAAAGGCACACACAGGGAGGGCAGGTTTCCATAACAACCAGGTAATTATCAGCAGCTGAGGATCTCATCCATTTTCTATTTACTGACACTGTTAAAGGTATTCCGGTTACCATAAATATAACTTATGTTTTTTTTATTACTACAGTTCAGTAGTAATAAAAGATGTTTTCCTCCACTGCTGCCCACTGCGTGGCCTCATAAATAAGCATGGTATCGACCTTTAATTCAGGCCACCCTAAAAGAAGTACTTAAAACCTTTGCCCCAGGTCTCACTAAGCCACACCCCCGACTCTGTCAGGCCACACCCCCTTTCAATCCGCAGTTAACAGAGATTGAAAAAATAAAGGTAAAAATCAACTTCTGTCAGCTGCAGGGATGGGTGGGAGGTTGACTTTCTTTCTGCAACAACACACACAAACATTAATTAAAATAGATTAAATCCACCCATGCGTCTTGCTAATCCACGACCCCGAGTCTATCAGGTCACGCCCCCTCCCACTCTGCAGCCAATGGGGATTGAAAAAATTAAGGTAAAAATAAACTTCTGTTTGCTGCAGGGGTGGGAGGGTGAATTTCTCTCTGCAACGACACACAAAAATTTTAGATGAAATAGACTAATTATAGACTACAACTGTTCGAAGCATCTTGCTTAGCCACGCCCCCAACTATGTCAAGCCACGCCCCCTCTCACTCCGCAGCCATTCTGCAACGACACACAGAAACATTAAATGAAATAGATTAAATGCACCTATGCGAAGTGCTTTGCTAAGCCACGCCCCCGACTATTAAGCCATGCCCCCTCCCACTCCGCAGCCAACAGGGATTGAAAAAAATAAAGGTAAAAAATCAACTTCTGTCAGCTGCAGGGGTGGGAGGGTGAATTTCTCTCTGCAACGACACACAAAAATTTTTAGATAAAATAGACTAATTATAGACTACAACTGTTCGAAGCGTCTTGCTAAGCCACGCCCCCAACTCTGTCAGCCACGCCCCCTCTAACTCCGCAGCCATTCTGCAACGATACACAGAAACATTAAATGAAATAGATTAAATCACCTATGTCAAGGCACTTTGATAAGCCACGCCCCCACTCTGTCAGGTCATGCCCCCTCCCACTCCGCATTCCAATGGGGATTGAAAAAAAGAAGGGAAAAATAAACTTCTGTTTGTTGCAGGGGTGGGAGGGTGAATTTCTCTCTGCAACGACACACAAATTTTTTTGATGAAATGGACTAATTTCAGACTACAACCGTTCGAAGCATCTTGCTAAGCCACGCCCCCAACTATGTCAGACCATGCCCCCTCCCACTCCGCAAGCAACGGGGATTGAAAAAAATCAGCTGCAGGGGTGGGAGGGTGAATTTCTCTCTGCAACGACACAAAAATTTTAGATGAAATAGACTAATTTTAGACTATGACCGTTCAGTACTAATAAAAGATGTTTTTTTCCACTGCTACCCATTGCGGGTCCTCATAAATAACCATGTCATCGGCCTGTAATTCACGCCACCCTCAAAAGAAGGACTTAAAACCCCCGCCCCAGATCTCGCGAAATCACGCCCCGACTCTGTCAGGCCACACCCCCTCCCACTCCGCAGCCAACGAGGATTGAAAAAATGAAGGTAAAAATCTACTTCTGTCAGCTGCAGGGGTGGGATTAAATGAAATAGATTAAATATACTCATGCAAAGCAATGTTTTCTTCCACTGTTACCCATGGCGTGTCCTCATAAATTACCATGGCATTGACCTGTAATTCTGGCTACCATCAAAAGAAAGACTTAAAACCCCGCCCCAGGTCTTGCTACGTCACGCCCCCGACTCAGTCAGGCCATGACCCCTTCCACTCCGCAGCCAATGGAGATTAAACAATTGAAGGTAAAAATAAACATCTGTCAGCTGCAGGGATGGGAGGGAGGATGACTTTCTCTCTGCAACAACACACAGAAACATTAAATGAAAATAGATTAAATATACCCGTGCAAAGCAATGTTTTCTTTCCACTGCTACCCATTGTGTTTCCTCAAATTACCATGGCATTAACCTATAATTCAGGCCACCCTGAAAAGAAGGACTTAACCCCCCCCGTGTCCCATTAAACCACGCCCCCTCCCACTCCGCAGCCAATGGGGATTAAAAAAATGAAGGTAAAAATCAATTTCTGTCAGCTGCATTGACTTTCTCATTGACAACACATTAGAAACATTAAATGAAATAGATGAAATATACCCAGGCGAAGCCGGGTCTTTCTGCTAGTCTCTTAAATATATATAAAAATGAGTTTCTGTCTGTCCATCTGTCTGTCTGTTCTCTATGCAGCTCCTGCACCCGCCCGATCAGCTGCGGCGAGCCGGCTGTTTCCAGTAGCCGGACCCCTGCTGCGCACACCCACATCGGTGAAAACACTGATGCGGACGTATTAACCCTTCATGTGCAGCGGTCAGCACAAAAAAAAAAAAACAACAGTGCCAAAACAGCCTTTTTTTGGTCACCTTCCCTTACAAAAAGTGTAATAGCAGGCGATCAAAAAAGCGTATGTACCCCAAAATGTTACCAATCAAACCGTCAGTTTTTCCCGCAGAAATTTAGACCCTACCTGAGACAATCGCCCAAAAAATAAAAAAAAATATGGCTCTCAGAAAATAGCAACACAAAAAAAAGATTTTATTCTGTTTAAAAATGCATCTAATGTGTAAAACTTTCGAAAAATAAAAATGTTAGACATATTGGGTATCGCCGCGTCCGTAACAACTTGCTCTATAAAAATATTACATGAGATGGCCCCCTAGGTGAATGCTGTAAAAAAATTTTTTAAAAACTATGCCATAAGAGCCATTTTTTTCACCTTGCCTCACAAAAATTGTAATAGCAGGCGATCCAAAAGGCGTATTTACCCCAAAGTGGTACCAATCAAACTGTCATCTCGTCCCACAGAAATTTAGATCCTACCTGAGACAATCGCCCAAAAAATAAAATAAATTTGGGGATAAAGCAACATTTTATTGGAAGAAATGAAACTTTTCATTTTCACAGTCAAGTGTTTCCAAATTCCTTAAAATGCTTAGGAGGTCAATGTGGCTAGTACCCCCCATTAATATATTCTTTGAAGGGTGTAGTTTCCAAAATGGGGTCACTTTTTGAGGGTTTCCACTGTAGGGGTACGTCAGGGTCTCTCAATTACAAAATGGTGCCTAAAAACCATTCTAGCAAAATCTGCCTCCATAATCCATATGGCGCTCCTTTCCTTCTGACCACTGCCACAAACCCATAGAGACGTCTACCACCACATATGGGGTATTTCTGTAAACTGCAGGATCAGAGCAATGTATATTGAGGTTTAGTTTGCTGTTAAACCTTGCTGTTTTGCAATAAAAAAAATATTAACATGAATAATCTACCAAAAAAGTGAAATTTTGAAATTTCACCTCCATTTTCCATTAATTCTTGTGGAACACCTCAAGGGTTAGCAAAGTTTGTAACAGCAGTTTTTTATCATTTGAGGGTGTAGTTTCTAAAATAGGGTCATTTATGGGTGGTTTTCATTAAGTAAGCCACTCAAAATCACTTTATATCTGAATTGGTGCTTAAAAATATGGTTTTGGAAATTTTTTTGAACATTTGAAAAATGGCTTCTAAACTTCTAAGCCTTCTAAAAAAGTAAAATGACATTTATAAAATGATGCCAGCATAAAGTAGGCATATGGGGAATATAAAATAATAACTATTTTTGGTATTACTATTAGGGATGAGCGAACCGAACCGTAACGAACCAGATTCGTTACGAACTTTCACAAAAGTTCGGTTCGTTACCGAACCGAATTTTGACAAAGTTCGTAACGAATCTGGTTAAAATAACGGAGACGCAAAATATACGCATATTTATTGAGAATGTACGCTAATGCGTACGTATTCCATTAAGTAGCGTACTTTTAACAACGCTACACTGTATGTTCGTTACTTGAGTAGGAATGTTCGCAGACGCAGTATATGAGTACGCTAATGCGTACATATTCAGTTAAGTAGCGTACCTTTGACAACGCTAACTGTATGTTCGTTACTTGTGTAGGAATTTCGCGGACGCAGTGCATGCGTACGCTAATGCGTACATATTCATTTAGTTAAGTAGCGTACCTTTGACAACGCTAGACTGTATGTTCGTTATTGTGCGGGAATGTTCGCATTAGCGTACGCATTAGTTAGATTCTCAAATATGCGTAGATTTTGCGTCGCCGTTGTTGAAAGTCACTTGGATTTTTTCCACTTTTTTCATTGTAATAGCAACTGCAAGTAAACGAAACTGTACCCTATCTGACTCCCATTATTGTAGAAGCAATTATTCAGGTTATAGCCAGGTTCGTTTTAGGTTCGGTTCGTACGAATCCGAACTTCAAGAAAGTTCGCCGAAGCGAACCGAACCGAACTTTTCAAAAGTTCGCTCATCCCTAATTACTATGTATTTTGAAAGTAGAGACATTTAAATTTGGAAATTTGCAAATTTTTCCAAATTTTTGGTAAATTTGGTATTTTTTTCATAAATAAAAATGAAATATTTTGCCACAAATTTACTACTGTCGTGAAGCACAATATGTGACGAGAAAACAATCACAGAATGGCTTGGATAAGTTTAAAGTGTTCCAAAGTTATTACAACATAAAGTGACACATGTCAGATTTGCAAAAAATGGCCTGGTCAGGAAGGTGAAAACAGGCCCGGGGTTGAAGGGGTTAAAGGGGCAGAGCGCTGTGGATTACACTGTTAATGGGGTATTCCGGTTACCATAAATATAACTTATGTTTTAGACTAATTTTAGACTAAGACCTGTTCAGTAGTAAATAAAAGATGTTTTCTTCCACTGCTACCCATTGCGTGTCCTCATAAATTACCATGGCATCGACCTGTAATTTAGGCCACCCTCAAAAGAAGTATTTAAAACCCCCGCCCCAGGTCTCGCTAAGTCATGCCCCCAACTCAGTCAGGCCACGCCCCCTCCCACTCCGCAGCCAACAGGGATTTGAAAAAATAAAGGTAAAAAATCAACTTCTGTCAGCTGCAGGGATGGGTGGAGGTTGACTTTATTTCTGCAATGACACACAGAAACATAAATGGAAATAGATTAAATACACCCATGCGAAGCGATGTTTTCTTACACTGCTACCCATTGCATGTCCTCATAAATTCACACCACCCTCAAAAGAAGGACTTAAACCCCCCGCCCCAGGTCTCACTAAGCCACGCCCCTGACTGTCAGGCCATGGCTCCCTCCCACTCCGCAGCCAACGGGGGGGATTGAAAAAAATGAATGTAAAAATCATCTTCTGTCAGCTGCATTGACCTTCCTTTCTGCAACGACACACAGAAACATTAAATGAAATAGATTAAATATACCCAGGTGAAGCAGGGTCCTTCTGCTAATATATATATATATATATATATATATGTTCCAAAGGAAAGACATTATTCATCTCCCTATTCACAAACATTCAGCATTATGTAAAACACAGTCCAGAGATGGCTCTAATTTTAGAAATTGGCTAAAATCTACATTTGAAAACAGGATAATCCATAAATATAAAATATCTCTTACTTTCTAAGGAAAATTGTCACATTTGATACATTTTCATTGCAATAATAATATATTGTATATCAATCCAAAAAGAATGTTTTAATAAAAAATGAAAAATTTGAGTTGCCATCAACACTGACATTAAAGTGTTTTGCGCGCCTACTTAAAACATGTCAAGGTTGAACGTACATTGCAAGTGTAGTGTGAAATGCCTATACACATAAGAAAATGTCAACAGATCTGACTGATTTTGAATAAATGTGCAAAACATCTGTGTATGGAGGTCACCAGAATTTCCCCCTCATGGTAGATGTCGGGGAAAGAAGGATTGGATTTTTGGTTTCAGCAACCTTTTATTGTGTTTTTAGCCAGACACATCTTGCAGCAGCTGCCTTTTATTCATCTAAAATGCATGCACCCTCAGCTCATCCACATATATTGGGGAGTTAGGAGGACGAGCTGATGAATTGATATGAAAAAATATATTAAAGATTAGTGTTGAGCGTGCATGCTCGGCCAAACTAGCTGTTGGCCGAGCATGCCTACGCTCGGGTGCACTTTGCGGTGTTCGGGCCGAACACTGAGTGTACTCGAGCGCAATGCTCGAGTCCCCTGGACGGATCCGTCATGACCCCAATGCAAGTCAATGGGACGGATCTGTTTGGTGTGACACACTAGTAAACGGATCCGTCCCCATTGACTTGCATTGGCGTCATGAGGGATCCGTCCTTATCTTTCCCTGCAGCTCCCTCCTCCCGTCCAGCAGGTGGCGCTGGGGTAAAAATTACCACTCTGCGCACTATCTTCCCGCTGGAGCAGGTCGGGAGCTGCCAGGGAAGGTAAGTATGTCTCTGTATCTGTGTCTGTGTGTTTTTTTTTTTAATTTGGGGCACTTGTGTAAACCAGGCACCCCCCTCTCTTCTGAGCGGGGGTGCCTGGTTTACTCCCATAGACTTCAATCATGCTAGGGTGCTCGGCCGAGCACTCGAGCACCCCTGAGTGCTCGGCCAAAGCACCCGAGCATACGAGCACCTTAGTGCTCGATCATCACTATTAAAGATACCATTTTGATTCCCAGCTACCACCACAGGAGTTAACAGGGGAGCCTAAAGAACACTGTGCTATTAAAGAGATCAAAGTATAAAGAGTGATCTGTAAGTTTCTAAGTAGACTTGAAGCTTTGTATCTGAAAAAAAGACCTCCTGCGTGCCTTAAATTGCATGGTATTAAAAAGTAGAATTTCATGTTAAAGAGTTTTTTCAGGTTTAGAAAAATGTGTATACTTTCTTCCAGAAGCAGCACAACACCTGTCTACTGGTTGTGTCTGCAATACTGTGCTGCAATACTACAACCTGTGAACAGACAGGGCTCCATTTTTGAAGACAAAAGACTATTTTTAATCCTATGCAATCTAATTAAGTTCTTAGGCTCCATTCACAACATTTAGTTGAGGTACAGATTTACAGAGAAATAAAATGTAGAAAAAAACTAATAAAAAGTGCTTAAATGAGTTTTCTGAGAATGATTTAAAATGACCGCCAGCAACCTGCCCTGGAATGTTAGTAGGACTGGTTGCCTCCATTTGGAGAGCTGCCTAGAGGGGTGAGGGACTTTGGCACTTGCAAATACTACACATTGGTGAGTTTTCCTCTCGGCTGCTCAGCCATGATGGCATATTATAGACAGGATAGCATCATTATCATCTATCGTAGAGCAGTGTAGTAAGGCACATCCCCTCATCCCAGTAGTGACAGGGTTTTTTTTTTTTTTGGAAGTAGAACTGACTTGCATATCTCATTCAGAGACGCATAATACTAGGACACTAGGACACAAGGGGTACTATAAGTGGAATACTAAGCATTTCTGATGCCAGCAATAGAAACATATGATCATTTGCATATATTGTTTTCTAGAAATGCAGATCAGAGTTGGTTGGAATACTATAATGCATACTAGGTAGTCTCCATAATGTGAAAGAGTCCTCCTGAGAAGCCAACAAAGGCTACTCGGCTAACTGGGGCAATTTTCTCTTGAGACACTTAGTATTCTTATCCTTTTGGATGTAGATCTAACTTGCATGTCTCTTTCCAGTGTTATTTGCAGATCTCTCTTGCTTGCTCTTAATTTCTAGGACTTATTTTTCTCTGTTTCTTTCAGAGAAGAAAATATGATTTCTAGAAGACTATAGAGTATCATATACAATTTTGAGGGCAATTGGAGCTTATTTACTTCAGGAAGAATCGATTCAGATCAAAATCAATTTTTTTAAGAATCTGGCGAATCAGACATGAAACAAATTGAAATAAATTATCTTATCAATACAGAGCATTATCTGTTTCTATAGGTTATAGTGTTTTATCCTTCAATTACCCAAATAAAGACTGGGAAGCTGAAACCTGTAGATCTCATAAAGGAAACAGGTTTCTTGGCAATAAACAAAGACAATTACCTTTCCCAACTGGTTCAAGATTCGACTAGAGGGACAGCCATACTGGATTTAGTACTAACCAAAAGACCTGACAAAACAACAGATGCGCAGGTTGGGGAACCAGTAGGAAATAGTGACCATAAAGTAATAACCTTCTAAATGTCATTCAGGAGTGTTTCTTCAGGGAGGCACAAAAACACCAAACTTCAAAAAAAAGTACAATCTGACCAGCTAGGAGAGCCCATTTTAAAGGCATCTTAAGCTATAATTGTGAGAGGTAGATACTGTATGGGAATAATAGGGTGCAGAACAAGAAAAAACTAATTGGGCAATTTTCTATGCTGTGAAGATACGAGATGTGAAGCACCTGAAACTATGGATACTGGAAGTCTGTGCTAGCATTTCTTCTGCGGTGTTGCTATCAGTGTGTGAAGAGTGGGAGAGAGGGTTGGGAGACCTTGGGGGCTATTCAACTGCTACATGATGATGGTGTTTCCCTCTTTATGCACTGAAGCTGGCACGTTCCCTGAGTTTTTCCAGCAAGATGGTGCACCACCACATTATGGGTGTCAGGTCCGAGCATTCTTAGATGAACAGTTTCCTGGAAAGTGGATTGGTCATCGTGGGCCAGTTGAATGGCCCCCAAGGTCTCCCGATCTGACCCCCTTAGACTTTTATCTTTGGGTTCATCTGAAGGTAATTGTCTATGCTGTGAAGATACGAGATGTGCAGCACCTGAAACTACGGATACTGGAAGCCTGTGCTAGCATTTCTTCTGCGGTGTTGCTACCAGTGTGTGAAGAGTGGGAGAAGAGGGTTGCATTGACAATCCAACACATTAGCAGCACTTTTGAACACATTTTATAAATGGTCAGAAACTTGGAAATAACTCATGAAAGAATAAAGTTACGTTAAAACCAAGCACACCATTGCTTTTCTTGTGAAATTGTCAATAAGTTTAAAGTGTCACATGACCCTCTTCCCATTGAAAAAACTAAAGTTGGATCCAAAAATGGCCGACTTCAAAATGGCCTCCATGATCACCACCCATCTTGAAAAGTTTCCCCTCACGTATACTAATGTGCTACAAACAGGAAGTTAATATCACCAACCATTCCCCATTTTATTTAGGTGTATCCATATACATGGCCAACCCTGTATTTAAATTGCTGGAAGGTAGTGAGGAAGCATTGAAAAACTTATGAGGAAAAATAGAATATGTAAAAGACAGATAAAAGCAATCAAGCTGGAGACAAAGAGATTCATTGCCAAAGAGAGTAAAACTAACCCTAAAAGATATTTCAATTATATAAAAGATAAAAACATTTAAACCAGACAGTGTCGGCCCATTGCATAGTGATAAGAGAGGAGTTGTAAAGAGCGACAAGAAAGCAAATTAAATATTTGTTTCCCCATTGTATATTCAGTGAGGAAAATTAATGAGATGCAGATTGTAATAGTATTGAGATGTCAGATGAAATGCAGATTGTAATAGTATTAAAAGTAGCCTATCTGGAAGAAGTACAGATTTAGGCCTCTTACACACGAACGTTGTGTTTTGCGGTCCGCAAATTGCGGATCCGCAAAAAAAACGGATGTCGCCCGTATGGCATCCGTTTTTTTTGCGGATCTATTGTAACAATGCCTATCCTTGTCCGTTTTGCGGACAAGAATAGGACAGGTTCTATTTTTTTTTTGCGGGGCTACAGAACGGGCATACGGATGCAGACAGCACACCGTATGCTCTCAGTATTTTTTGCGGACCCATAGAAATGAATGGGACCGCATTTTAATGCGGATCGGAGCCTGCAAAAAATACTGTCGTGTGAAAGGAGCCTTAAATAGACAAATCTCTGCCACCAGATGGCATACACCCCTTGTTTCCTAAGAAAGTTAAGCAATGTATAGACAGACCTTTATTTCTGATGTTTAAGTACAGTACTCTATAATGACTGGGTTCACAGGATTAAGGCTTAGCAAATGTGGTGCCAATATTCAAAAAGGGTCAAAAACAGAGCTCAGAACCTGTAGGCGGGTAAGTTTAACATCTATTGTGGGTAAACTGAGGATTTTCTAAAAGATGCTATTCTGGAATATCTCAATGAAAATAAGCAAATAAAGCTGTATCAGCACAGCTTCACGAGGGATTTGTCATGTGAAACTAATTTAATCAGTTCCTATGTGGAAGTAAGTTCTAGACTTGACTCGGTGAGTCAATGGATGTAATCTTGACTTCTTCAAAGCATTTGATACAGTGCCACATAAAAGGTTAGTACATAAAATGAGAATGTTTTTAGACTGGAGGGAAAATGTGTGTATGTGGGTAAGTACCTGGCTCAGTGATAGAAAACAGCTATAGGGGGTGCAGAGGTAGCAGTCGCTACTGGGCCCAGGAGCCTGACAGGGCCCAAAGACCCTTGTGCTTCATAAGAAAACACCTGTATTACAGAATGTGGATGCTGGGAGGGCTGTGTCATTGATTTTGCTCTGTGTCCCAAAATCTTCAAGTTTACACTTCTGGCTGCAGGGAAGGGGTTGGGTCAAACAAGTTTTCATGGGGGGGAGGTGCTGTTTCAATTTTTGCGTCAGGTAACAGGAAGTCTATGTGCTTCCCTGCCCCTGGCCACAAAGCGCTGAGGAAAGGGGCCTAAGCTGACTCTTGCACCAGGGCCCTGACTAGTGAGGTACCATAGGGGTCAGTATAAGCCCTATTCTCTTCAACATTTTTATTGACAATCTTGTAGAAGGCTTGCACAGTAAAATATACATTTTTTACTCTAAACTGTGTAAAGTAATTAACACCAAAGAGGACAGTATACTGCTACAGATGGATCTGGATAGATTTGAGGCTTGAGAAGTTGCAGATGAGGTTTAACACTAGTGTTGAGTGAAGTTCTTGAATTTGATTCAGTTGCTTCGCCAAATTTTACAAAAAATTGCTTAGTGACATCACCACGCATGAGATTTTGTGCGGGATCTTCATGCTCAAACGGATGATGTAAGTATAATGTTTTTTATTTTGTTTTTTTTACCCCATTTCAAAGGAAATCTATTTGTTACAACGAAATTCGGCTGCACAGAGAATCAAATTTTCCCTGAAATTTGGATCGAAGTCCACTTCTATTCTGTCAACATTGACAAATGTAAGGTTATGCACATGGGAAGGAAAAGTATATGTCACCAGTACATACTAAATGGTAAAACACTGGGTAACACTGACATGGAAAAGGACTTTCGACAGAACTTTGGTTTCTGTCCAGCATAACGGCAACCAGACGGATCCGTTATGCTTTCCCATAGGCTTCTATTATGACGGATCAAAACGGAATGCCTCTTAAAGGTGTCCGTTTTGATTTCCGTCCTAGGGATTCCGTTATTTTCCGTTATAACGATGTTATAACTGAAAGCTTGAACGGAATCCCTAATGGTGATGTGAACGAGCCCTTATTCTTATTGCCTGATTGGAGTCAGGAAGGAATTTATTTCTCTAAAATGAGCAAAATTGGCTTCTACCTCACAGGGTTTTGATTTTTTTGCCTTCCTCTGGATCAACTTGCAGGATAGCAACTGGATGGATGGATGTTTTTTCAGCCTTACAAACTATGTTACTATATTATCTAAGCATTCAGAAAAGAGTCATCAGTGAGCAAATCTACCGAGTAAGGCCCCTTTCACACGGGCAAGATTTCCTCGCGGGTGCAATGCGTGATGTGAACGCATTGCACCCGCACTGAATCCTGACCCATTCATTTCAATGGGGCTTTTCACATGGGCGAATTTTTTCACGCATCAGTTCGCCGTTGCGTGAAAATCGCAGCATGTTCTATATTCTGCGTTTTTCACGCAGCCCTGGCCCCATTGAAGTGAATGGGGTTGCGTGAATAACGCATTGCATCCGCACGCAAGAGCGGATGCAATGCGTGATTCACTGATGGTTGCTAAGAGATGTTGTTTGTAAACATTCAGTTTTTTATCAATCGCGTGAAAAACGCATTAAAACGCTTCGCACCCACGCGGAGAAAACTGAACGAACGTACGCAAGTACGCAAAACGTCAGTTTTGACTGCGATTGCGTGCAGATTGGTGCGGATGCGTGCGGATTTTCCGGAACGCATCCGTACTGAATCTGTGACGCCCGTGTGAAAGAGGCCTAAAGTGAGCTACAGAAAGCAGGAAGTGTCAGCTATGTATGTGGTGTGTGATCAGGTGGCCTGGCTAAAAAAAAAACAAACATTTTTTTTACACTTGTTAGTGGTTACTGACATACTATAAACATTACACAAGATTCAGTCTGCAACCTTCATTATATTCCTTTTTTTTAACTCCCCTGGCCCTGATATTCAAGTTTCAAGCTGCACTTCGTGTTAGACTTTGCTCGTGTGTGTGTGTGTGTGTGTGTGTGTGTGTGTGTGTGTGTCCAGGGGTGCATGTAGCCATTCTGCTGCCTGAGGAAAAAAACTGTAATTGCACATTCTTTCATCCCCTCCACACTTATTTTACAAAACTAAATACGATTTTGCATGCATCCTATTCACATGTTCTTTTGAGAATTGTCCTAGAAGTTGCAGAATTTTGCTGCAGATTTTACCTTGGATTTTAAACCTTGCAATACAAAGGGCAGCATTTGTGTTCAACTTCAGAGAAAACTCCATGGCTAAGGGCTTGTTCACACGGCCGTTGTGTGACACGGGCAGCTACTGTGGTGCTTCCGCACGCGGATCACGGACCCATTCACTTCAATAGGAACCGCGATCCGCCTGTCCGAACTGCAAAAACATAGAACAAGTTGTATGTTTTTGCGGTGTGGAGGCACGGACAGAAACACCACGGAAGCATTCCGTACTGATTTCAAGAGAATGGGTCCGCGATCTGTGATGCGGGGTTCACACGGCCGGTGCCCGTGTATTGCGGACCCCCCCGTATGTTGTCTGGCCGTGGGAACAAGCCCTAAACCTGTGGATAGCATAATTGATTAAAAGTTGTAGGGAAAGTCAGATACAGGTGTACAGTCACTATTTCTTATATGGACAGGTGTACAGTCACAAATACTCAGGGAGAGTTAGGTAGAGGTCACTGTAAAGGCAATTACACTTATATGGACAGGCATACAGTCCCTATCACTCATAGAGATAGTCTGGTAGATACACAAAGTTGCTAACACTCATAGACACTGTCAGGGACAGTGAGACTTGCAATCACACATGTGATTGTATACACATACGTACATCCTGAGCTCATACATGAATATACTGTACATGTACATTGTACTTCATTGCTTTTCAGTGATACAACCTAAGCTCCTTATGTTGGGTGACACACATACATTTTTAATATCTGCCTGTCATTTACGCAGGCCATGTCCTTTTAACACCATTCTCATATCAAATTTTGCATATGTCTCCTGTATCACACCCCAAAATAAATACAGAACCTAGTCCATATGCAAGTACAGACTCCCAAACTACAAAATAAGTACAGTCGCCAAAATAAATTTAGGCCCCTAAATAAAAACACACTCGGACTAGACCCAGAAATAAATATGGGCTGCAAAGCTATACCTTAGAATGATTGTTCCCAGAACCAACTCCCTACATCAATACAGACCCCATGCTAGACACCTCATATTAAATACAGACCCGAGATCAGATCCCAAAATAAATACAGTTCTCAGATCCTTGGCAAAATATTCAAATAAAGAATAGCCCCCCTATCTGACAAAATAATTAATACAGACCCCATAATAACTACTCAACCCAGATCAGACCTTAGAAAAAATGCAGACCCCAGAACAGACCCCAAAATAAAAACATACCCCAAACCAAATTCAGCAAGAAAAGTGATTAATTATGAATTACTTCATCACAAATTGCCTTCCATTGCATGGAGCGGGCACAATGATTGCCCCACCCCCTTCATTTAACCCCTCAGATGCCACATTCAGTGCTGATCACGGCATCTAAGACTCACATTCAATTGCTCAGAGGTAATAAGGGGTTTTAAAAATATATATATATTGACCTCATCCCCTTCATCACAGAGAGGCTATCAGCTCCCATCTTGATTGAAGAAAACCTGCCAAAGACCTGCAGCAAGCATGATGACATCACCAATAAAGATTTGGCCTGCTTCGCCGAATTTCACAAACAAATTTGTTTTGTGATGAATTACTTTGTCATGAAGTGGCATTTCTTTGTAAATAGCTGGTGCAATGACAGGGAAATTGCAATTGCACCACACCCATCACTGAACTCTTCAGATGCCGCGTTCATCGCTGATCACGACATCTGAGATCCGTATTATAGCGTTTTAGTGTTTGCTTATTAAAAAAAAAAAAAAAAAAGCATACTTACCTCATCCATGTGATCGTGAATAAGCTGCCATGGCCATCTTGCTTTAAAATTGAGTGCAAAAATCTTGCACGCTGCATGATGACATTGTCACGCTGGCTGACGTCAAAAGTCACTGCAAGCAAGATGGTTATGGTGGCCTCTTTGCGCTCAAATAATTGAGGTAAGCATGTTTTTTTTAACACATTATGGGGAAAATTGATTTGTTGGCATGTGATCATGCATGTGCGGTGACATCATCAGTGATGACAAGATCACGTGTGTGCATGATCACGTGGTGAGGTCATCACGGTCACCACAGGTCCCTTGGTGGGTTTTCTTCAATCAAGACGGGATCAGATGGCCTCTCTGCAATCAAGTGAATGAGGTGAGTAGGAAACATGGATTAGTTACCATGAAGCATGAGTAAATTTGCCAGATACAGAGAATTACAGCCAATATACAGGACAGGAGAAGTGCTACTGTGCAGTATCCAAATACACAGAATAAGAACAGATACTGAGAACTACACCCAGTATACAGGACAAGAGAAATTGTATTGTGTAGTGTCTATATATACAGAATAAGAGCAGATATTGAAAATTGCACCCAGTATACAGGACAGGAGAAATGGTACTGTGCAGTGTCCATATATACAGAATAAGAGCAGATACTGAGAATTACACCAGTATACAGGACAGGAGAAATGGTATTGTGCAGTGTCCATATATACAGAATAAGAACAGATACAGATACTGAGAATTGCACCCAGTATACAGGACAGAAGAAGTGGTACTGTGCAGTGTCCATATATACAGAATAAGAGCAGATACTGAGAATTACACCCAGTATACAGGACAAGAGAAATGATACTGTGCAGTGTCTATATATACAGAATAAGAGCAGATACTGAGAATTAACACCCAGTATACAGGACAGGAGAAATGGTACTGTGCAGTGTCTATATATACAGAATAAGAGCAGATAATTAAAATTATACCCAGTATACAGAACAGGAGAAGTGGTACTGTGCAGTGTCCATATATACAGAATAAGAGCAAATACTGAAATTACACCTAGTACACAGGACAAGAGAAGTAATACTGTGCAGTGTCCATATATACAAGAGAAATGGTAGTGTGCTGGACTCATTTCTAAAGCACAAGGTAAGTAGCACTGAGCAGTGTTCATATATGCAGAACAATGGAAGTGGTACTGTGCAGGGTTCATATATGCAGAACAAGGTAAGTGGTACTGTGCATGGTTCATATATGCAGAACAAGGGAAGTGGTATTGTGCAGTGTTCATATATGAGGAGAATCACTGTATAAACTAGACGCTAAAAACATACTTTATTGGAAATATACTTAAAAAGAAAAAAACACCCCAAAAACAATGGTAAAATAAAGGATAAGCTAACACAGATAGATGATCCAGACCAGAGCCAGACAAGGGCTCCAACCAGTTAGTGTATATGGTTAACTAGTCTGTGAGCGAATAATAGAGACCAAATGCACACTAGGAATCTGGATAAACACAAAAGGCATACAGTACATGTAATAGCCCTTTGACAATGAAACCTCAAAGGATATCCAAAACCTAATGTGGTCCATACTAACAATATTTTGCTATACTTCACTTAAAGTGCCGCAACTGGAGGGGTATGGTGGGGATATAAAAATCACCCAGCCAGAGTACTGTGACTCCTCCAGTTACGATAACACAGGGCAGATGAAGCAAGGGCGGAAGCAAATGTCCCACAGTCAGCAATAGTGCATAAATGGGTACATATAAATCTATTGCCCCACTACCCTAAAAGTGGATGTCTCCAAAAAAGTGTATAGATGCAGACTAGACCATGGGCCTACCTAAAAATATCCCAAAACCATCGTCTGTGGTTACAGCCTTTGAGGGTAAGAGACATTCTCCATACTAGGAGCGCTCAAAACAACTCCCCCACTGGCCCAGACAGAGGAGGGATAAGGAGGAAACTAAAGCTGAAAAGCCTGCAATGGAGACGCCACTAAAAGAACGCCTATGGCTCCATGCGTTTCTACATAAAGTGTCATCAGGAGCCAGGTAGCGACGACAGCTATAATAAATACAACGCACCACAATAATTCACATGTGGAGCAGTGAGCAGTAAGTAAGTATAGCGCGCTAAACTCAAACAGTGTGGAGCAGCGTGCGGTCTGCAGCAGATAGTGTAGCGCACCACACTAGTTCAGTGTGAAGCAGCATGTGGCTTCTGGTTTGGCCATGCACACGTGCTCCACCTCCAACTTTAAAGGGGAAAGGCCTCCAGGGGTGTGGTGACAGAGCAAGAAGCGCCAATGGGGAGCGAGAACCAGGATCAGCTTCTGTAGGCTCCCGCCCCCTCGTTAGCGTTCCTGCAGGTATGCTCAAAGTCAGGGTCAATAGGGAACCGTGAAGCGGCTATTGTATACTATACAGGTAGACCTGGATACATAGAATGGTGCGAAACAAGAAAGGAAGGGGACAGATAGAATAATTAGAACAGCAGTTCCTACAGATCAATACACAATAAGAAACAAATACATATATGAGGGGAAGATACAATGCTTCAACCAGGATGACAAATGCTGAGGGCAGGAAAAGGGAAAAGGTAATCACCCATAGAAAGATGGCAAAAACCCATATATGCAGAATAAAGAGAAGTAGTACTGTGGCATTGCCTCCATATATGTAGACTAGAGCATGGGAAGTCTATGGTACTGACCCTGTTAAGGTACGGTGACATTTTCAGGTTTCTGCATGCAATTTTGGAAAAATTAGATGTGGATCATGAAAGGAGAGAAAGTGTACATTACAACTTATATTCATTTTTCAGTTCACTCCTGGTTTTGGCTTCCAAAACTGCATCAGGAAACCTGATTGTGTGGTCGTACCTTTACAAAACAGTCTAAGAAGAGGAGATAAAGTGGTCTGGTCAGTTACTGAGCTCAATCTCCCTAGTACCTGTGGATGAATACTATCTGGGATGGGGCTGCAATAATTAATTTGTTCTGACACATCTGTTCTTCTTTTGTTAAGATATTTGATAGCGAACCTTGATTACTGCACTACTTAAAGGGGTGTTCTAAGATATTTTTCAGTAGAGATAAGCAAATTGAAGTTGATGAAGTGGAATTTGATCTGAATTTGAGAAAAAATTTGATTTGTCGAATTTCTTCGTGCTTTCTGGTATTTTTTTCTACAATGGCTGCTGCACATGTTAGAAAAAAGAAGCAAGAAGCCAGAGAATGAGGGATCACCCATAATGCCATGCAGACAGCAGATAGACAGCCCCTATGATGTCACAGCACTATAAAAAGTCTCCTCCTGCCCAGTCTTCACCATTTTACAATGAAGGTAGTGCAGGGGAGATGTTACAGGCACTAGGGACAGTTATTAGGAAATACATTATCAACAAAAATAACTATTGAGCAGTTCAGGGAAAGATTATTCATAGTGTAGGAAAGGATAGTAAGGCATTGTCCACACTGTAAGGAGAGAGCAGGGACCAATAGGAGGGAGTAAAAGCCCTGGTAATATGGCTATTATTTTCCACCTTGCTGCACTAATTGAGGTTACAAAGTGCTCCAATACTACAGATTTTAAAGAGCACCATTCACTGCTCCTGAAATGCCTGTTTTAATAGCTTCAAGCATTGCCCATGTAAAAACAATTCTGGAACATCTATTCTTATGTCTGTATGTTGTGCCATTCTTTTATGATTTCTACTAGAAGATATGAATGAATTGCTAGCAGTCTGCAGTAAGGGTACAGAGGGGATGTAACCAGTTGGGGTGTGTACCTGCACAGAGTCACTCTATCCAATCAGTGATGCTATTTTCATACTGTGCAGGTACACGCCCCAACTGGTTACCTTCCCTCTGTACCCTTACTGCAGTCTGCTAGCAATTCATTCGTAACTTATAGTAGAAATAATAAAGGAATAACACAACACAGAGCCATAAGAATAGATTTTCCAGAATTGTTATTACATGGGGGATGCATGAAGCTATTAAAACAGGCATGTCAGGAGTGGTGACAGGTCCTCTTTAAGTTGTTCGCATTCTATTATAGATAAGTAATTCCATTAATCCTTGATTCTGGGGTGAAATTGTGGTCTGATATTTTAGGTTTGTTCACATTCTTTTTTACATAATTCAATCTGTTAATCCTTAACTGTGTAATTAAGGTGAAATTGCAGCCTGATACAGCCTACATATTTTAGGGTGTTCAATCCTTATGCGGTTACTACCCTCCTCATTCTGTGACAGGGCCACTAGTGTCCCTGTTTGGCCTTGTTGACATCACCATTTATTTTACTCTTCTTCTGATCTGTCAGAAGGATGGAAAAATAAGAAACACAATGGATCCTGTCTTTGGAGCAGCCATAAGGCCTTCATCACACAGTTCGTATTTTGCATCAGGATATGCTAATGAATTGGAAGCCAAAAGCAGGAGTGGGTACACATCACAGAAGATGCAAATATTCCATTCATGTGTCATTTTTGTTTTGGATCCACTCCTGTTTTTTTTGTTTGTTTTTTTGCCTTAGCAATACTGATGGATTACTGACCCAATGCTGACAACGGTTGAAGGCGGATGCTCAACAGGCAGGATCAGTTTTTTGGGGGTTATTGTTCTGACAGATAGATGAAGGGCAAAATAATCAGTGACGTCAACACAAACTTACTGCTGACACCCTCTCCACTCTGTCAGGGTTACACTACTTGTATCAGCGGGTAACAGAACAGGTTCTATAGAAATCTATGAGGAATCAGTGAATTGGTGTAAAAGGAGTGCACTCTTTCACACTATAGTGAGAATCTTGGGCCTCTGCACAGTTCTTTATACCTGGCGCTAACATTGACCTGTAAGGCTGAGTTCTCTTTGAGTTATTTGGTCAGTTTTGGCCCCGTAACTGACCAAATGAGTGAAGTGTGAAGTGATTCTAAGGCCTCTCACACACGACCGTGGAAGACGGTGCAGTACAGGCCGTGAAAGCCCGGGCCGTGCTCCCTCTGAGGACGGGAGCGCATGGCGTCATTGGTTGCTATGACGCCGTGTGCTTCCTGAGGCGGCCGCTGTACAGTGAAACACTATTATCTACAGCGCCAAGCTAGCTGGCAGGCTCCGATGCCTATGTAGATCATATCAGCTATCAGGTTCCCATCCCTGCAGCCTGTGGACTCAATGGGTCAGAGAGGGAGCCCCCTCCCTCCACAATCCCCGCACATGCTGCAGTCAGCATATTCACCAAAGCTGGTGTATACAGCAGGGGCTCAGCTGTCAGTAATAGGCAGGCCCCTGACACTGATTGAAAACTTTAATACGTTTTGTTTGTTTGTAAGTTTCAAAATAATTTATAACATTTTAGGCATTTTCTAGAAGTCATCGAAGTGTGTATTTGGGGTATATGAACTGTGTCAGAGAGTATGCAGGATGAAATTAGTGGAATTCGATTAACCCCTTGCATAAAATATTTTGGGACAGCGCATACATGAAAATGTACTTTACTTTGTGGAAATGTGATGCACACGTTTGACATTTTCTTCTTGGTATAAGAGGTAAGAGGTTAATGCTAAGACTATGTGGCTGCCTTTCCTGAGTGGTGGTATACACCATAGCAATTCTAAATAAGTGCTTCTGTGACTACCTAGGGTCTGCCTTGGATCCTAAGATTTGGTCTGGATGGATGTCACTCATAAAAGCCCTTTCATGTAAAATATGTTCTTTTCAAACCCTGAACTCACTGTTCCTCCAGGACCAGCATTTCCACATATATTCCTGTTATCTTTGAGTTACCTATTCCCAAACTAATGGATTTGTTTAAAACTGTACAGCTCTGGGCAGTTGAAAACACCAGAGTTCACTTCTATGCTAACATGTCCTTTTGCACATTGTTACACATCAGTAGACACAATAATGTTTCTTACATCTGTACCTGACAGTTAAATTGCTTCTGGACTGCTGATGTAGTGTAAGAAAAGTTATTCTATCTGCTGGAGCATTACAAAGTGCCAAGTAGTATGTTTCCCATTAAGAGAACTGCCTGATATATTGTTAGTAGAGGTTCTACTTACCAATATCATGTTAACAATTCTCCAGCTCATCCACACGAAATCTGTATTGCTCCTCTTGTGCTATATATCTGGATAGTAGAAAATCCTGCTGGGTATTTTTACGGCTTAATCACTGCTATTTTATAGATCTTCACAAAATGATTAATTAAAGTGATCCTCACAAGGGTTTTGTTCTCCTGTTATTTCTATCTTAATAATATGCTTTGTTCAACAGCAGTGATTTTCAACAGCAATTTTCTGCTTCAACGCAAAATGACCAGCTTCAGTATAATTCATTTTTAGCAACTGATGCCTCCATCAGCATTCTCACTGACCATCTGAAATCTCTCTGTTGCACGGGAAATTTAACCCTATTTATCTAGAGCTGGCATGTATGTCAATATGGCAAAGCAGTTGATTGTGCTAAACTAAGCTTTGTGGAGCACAGTCTGTGGTCTACTTATTGCACAGGAAATTGTTTATTCTAACTTCCTTCATAAAAGTCATATCAAAACCTCCATGGAAAGGATTTTGTCACCAGAATAATGTAGTGAAAAAGGTTGACCTGTGACATGTGCATAGGTCATTAAAAGCTAGCAGTCTTGGTCCCATCCCCATCTGTGGCTTTATTTCTGGGAAAACTGAAGTTTCAATATAAGCAATTGAACCTCTAGAAGCAATGGGGGCCATTACTATTACTACTAGAGGCTAGGTTCTCCCTCCTAGCACTTTGTTTGACAGGGCTAGGCAGTGTAAATATCATCACACCTGACCTATCTTCTCCTAGACTCATGCCTTTGCAGGTGCACTTCAGTACCCGCCACAGGTGCAGTACAGAGGTTAACTGCCGGCCAACTTCTCTCCTGTACTGCACCTGTGCCGGGTACTGAAGGGCATGGTAAAGGCATGAGACTAGGAGAAGTCAAGGCCAGATGTGATGACGTTTACACTGCCTGGCTCTGTCAATCTGTACAAGGAGGGAGAATGTAGCCTCAAGGAATAACATCAGAGGCTCCTAGATGCTCCTTTGCATATATTAAAAGTTCAGTTTTCTCAGACAGAAATCCTTAGATACGTATATGACCAAGACTGCTAACTTCTGCTGACCTGCACATGTTCAGGTCAGTCTATTTCACTACCTTGATTCTGATGACAGAAGCTCTTTAAGAAAGGTTTGAGGAGCAATGAAAATAAATGTATTCTCACTATATCCTATTCCTTGACTATCAATGAGGGTCAGCTACTTAATATTTGAGACATTATTCATTTGGTTCATTAAAGACCGTTGAGATGCATTCAGTGAACAGTTGTTGGTTATAAGTGAGGGATTATAGAAACATTCCCTCTCTGGAAAGGAAAGCTAAACCAGGGGAATAGCATTGGAAGGCACAGAGGTAATAGTTGCTTCTAGGCCTTGGTGCCATAGATGACCCAGCAGCAACTTTGCCACATAAGACAATAGTATTGCATAGGCACATGGCTGTGGGGGAGCACAGTCACAGATATTAGACAATGGCGAGAAAGTACAAGTTATGCCTCACGATCAAGTTACATTTCTTATAAAATCAACAAGCCCAAAATCAGCTTTAATGGAGTGGACCTTGTATTAACGTTCTCTACATGATAAATGCAATTTGCTGAAGTCAGAAAACCCCTTTAAGGTTAAAAACAGTTTGAAAACACAATAAATTTGGCACACACCATCAACTCCACTTTCATCTGTCGTATTTTTCCTTCATAAGTCCCTTACTATTTGATTGTAGAGTTTAAGCTACTAAACATGTTGCCTGTCCAAGTCTCAAGAGCTTTGTGTAGCAAGCTTACTTTTTCACTAAATTTATTGTATCATTTGAAGCATATGAATAAGCAAGATATGACAAGCTATTGTAAAAGAAACTTTATTGGTATTGTTAAACATGGCCTTTCTGCTCACTCTTAAAGAATCGCCAGCATTGTGCTACGAACACAAACAACCACTTATATTACAGTGATTCATACCATGATCCAAAAATGAAGCATATTTTGTATGGATCAAATGTTTAAATGAATATATTGTTGAAGCCAAATTAATTGACTTTGATCCAAACTTCAGGAAAAAAATGATTTGCTGTAAAGCTGAATATTCTTGCACTTTGCACTTTGGTAACAAATCTATTTTTCGAGAAATGGCAGCAAAAAAACAAACAAAAAACAAAACAAAACATACTCACCTTGATTGAAGAAACTGGCGACGTGAGATGTCACCATGTCACCGAGCTGCTGGGCACGGTGATGTCATCAGAAATGTGGAGCGAATTCAAGTATCTGAAGTAGACTTCAATTCGAATTTCAGGAAAAATTCAATTCCCCGCAAAGCCTAATTTCCTCTTGCTTTGTGGTAACTAGAGATGAGCGAGCACTAAAATGCTCGGGTGCTCGTTATTCGAGTCGAACTTTTCCCGATGCTCGGGTGCTCGTTTCGAATAACAAACCCCATTGAAGTCAATGGGAGACTCGAGCATTTTTGCGGGGGACCAAGGCTCTGCCTAGGGGAAGGCTGGGTGAAAACCTGGAAACCTCAGAAAATGATGGAAACACCACGGAAATGGACAGGAAACAGCAGGGGCAGCATGCATGGATGCCTCTGAGGCTGCCTAATCCCACCATTACCCCAAATTCTCAGGCAACAGCCTGGTGGTTACCCTCATGGCAATTGTGCTCACCCAGACCAAGAAAGGTGAGGCAAATACCCATCATATTTAGGGAAGCACCCAACTACGGTGCAACGAAGAGTCCATCACCGCCTGCAGGTGACACCACTGCTCATGCTGGCACTGCAGCTAAAATCAAGTTTAGTATCTGTTCTTATCAGTTGCTGTGCCTGCTGGTGGTATAGTGGTGAGCATTAGCTACTTACCAAGCAGTTGATCCGGGTTCGATTCCGGTATATCGCAGGAGGTAATTCAAAATCAGTACAATATCTAATACGTCCCCCTACCCGGGAAAATTGTTTGGAGAGAGGGCCTGTAGGTGGGGGGGAAAGGAGGTTTTGCTGGAAGAGCCAGAGGAGTGCCCCCTGGGCTAGCATGTGTGGTGGTGACAACAGCCAGAATGGATTTGGAAAAACTCTTGCTTTAAGCCGTATGCAGTATCGATTCTTCTCAGTTTAATACCGTATACGTCCCCTATCTTGGGACCCTATATTTAATGGATATTTCGAACACGGAAAACGGAAAAAAAGAGCTTGCTCTGGCCAGGGGAGTGTCTTTCCCACTGCAGCTAAGGGGACGTGTCCATGTTCTGCCTATCACAGGTCATGAGGCATATAAAAGAAGAACAATAACAAACATGAGTACAACTTCTAATATCGTCCCCTATCCGGCTAAATTGTTTGTAGAGTGGGCCTGTAGGTGGGGGGGGGGGCAGGCTGGGGCAAGGAGGTTTCGCTGGAAGAGCCAGAGGAGTGCCCCCTGGGCTAGCGAGTGTGTGGTGGTGACAACAGCCGGAATGCATTTGGAAAATACTCTAGCATCAGCCGGTGCAGTATCGATTCTTCTCAGTTTAATACCGTTATACGTCCCCTATCTTGGGACCCTATATTTAATGGATATTTCGAACACGGAAAACGGAAAAAGAGCTTGCTCTGGCCAGGGGAGTGTTTTTCCACAGCAGCTAAGGGGACGTGTCCATGCTCTGCCTATCACAGGTCATGAGGCAGATAAAAGAAGAACAAAAACAAACATGAGTACAACTTCTAATACGTCCCCTATCCGGCTAAATTGTTTGTAGAGTGGGCCTGTAGGTGGGGGGGCAGGCTGGGGCAAGGAGGTTTCGCTGGAAGAGCCAGAGGAGTGCCCCCTGGGCTAGTGTGTGGTGGTGACAACAGCCGGAATGCATTTGGAAATACTCTAGCATCAGCCGGTGCAGTATCGATTCTTCTCAGTTTAATACCGTATACGTCCCCTATCTTGGGACAGTATATTTAATGGATTTTTCGAACACGGAAAACGAAAAAAGAGCTTGCTCTGGCCAGGGGATTGTCTTTCCCACTGCAGCTAAGGGGACGTGTCCATGTTCTGCCTATCACAGGTCATGAGGCAGATAAAAGAAGAACAAAAACAAACATGAGTACAACTT
Organism: Rhinella marina; assembly: GCA_900303285.1. Lineage (NCBI taxonomy): Eukaryota > Metazoa > Chordata > Amphibia > Anura > Bufonidae > Rhinella > Rhinella marina. The sequence goes on along the minus strand of ONZH01013038.1, from coordinate 71 downwards.
CTAATACGTCCCTATCCGGCTAAATTGTTTGTAGAGTGGGCTAGGTGGGGGGGGCAGACTGGGGCAAGGAG
>ONZH01013037.1:0-164471 GCA_900303285.1 Rhinella marina | reverse complement strand
CATGTTCACAGCGCTGAGCGCGTCTGTGGGTATGGACCGGTTCGCGCAGTCAGGCCTTACATGTACTTTTATTGTAGGTCACCTTGTGCGCTGTATGCGTAGTTGAGAATGGCGCATTGAGCAATCTGTGGGGTGTATAGCGGTACCATTGTCACATGGCTTTAAAAAAATCACAATGTGATGGAAAACATGCCTGCAAGTTACCAAGGCTTGACGGCTCCATAGAGTAATGTTCACCTTTCTAGTCTGCTCCTGCCCCATGTGGATAGAAAACGGAGCTGACTGGTGTGAATGAGGAAGCCTGACAAGTGGTCAGTGGTTCATCTTGAAGGATCCGTGTGCCTGTTTTTCTGTCATCCGTATCCACGTGCACTGCCGGACTGAAAAAGGAACACTTCTGAAATTCATCCGGTCCGTCAAACCGCCGACAGAGCATGGATTTCCGCTCGTTGTTTTTGTCAGTGGTTTTCCAGGGACCCATAGACTTTAATGAGCGTGTTTGGTGCGCGTCACGGACCAAAATAGTGCACGTCTCCGTAGTATCTCCGCTGATCGGCGCCGTCTCTCCAAGGAGCGATAGCATCCTCCAAATCATCATTCATGTCCGTCTTTAGGCCTCCATGCACATTAATGTTATGGCTGACCGCTACTGAAGGTGTCCGGGCGACTTTTAGGGTCCTTTTACACGGACCAATTAGCGGGGTAGAGCGTTTGCATGAACAGTGTGAAAGGTGTCGGCGATCACCCGAAGAACGAGCAAATGCTGTTCTGTCCTGCCGAAAACCGTTGTTCCCGCCCGGCAGAATGTGGCGTGTAAACCGCGATCTGCTGTGCGGGAACAATCACTCTGTATGGGGGGGGTGAGTGATCGGCGAATACAGGCCGGAGGTGATTGCTGTCTGTAAATGCAGATGATCTGACGGCGATCGGGAGCGTCTGCTTTGTTCCCCCGTCGTGTCAGATAGTACCCTTAGATATTGACGACCTATCTTCCAAATAAGTCGCCCACGTTAGATTGTTGAGGGTCTGACACCCCCCACGATCAGCTATTTACGCACAGGAGTTGAGCTGCAGCAATATGGAGCCCTTTTCTCTGTACAGAGCCGAGATGCTCTAGTAGCAGCCTTTGGATTTCCTGTCTTTCCCGTCAATTGAGGAGCAGACGGGCTCCTTATCTCTGCTCTCTGACATTATAAACACTCATTAAAGCTCAGTTCTTATCTTACTGATAAGAATGTGGCTTAAATAAGTAAATTAAATTAGTAATTTAGAGATAAGGATAATTAGATGACGGCACAAAGTGAAAGTACCAGTCACACAGGTAGAAGAACAGTTAACCCTTTGTGACAGAACAGGCTCAATATTTTTAATAAAGGCCAATTGAAAAATTATTTTTAGCCAAAAATGAGTAAAACGGAATCATAAAAAAAATTGCCTCTGTTATGCCCTATCCACTGAATAGGGGATAACTATTAGATCTGTGGGGGTCCTACGGCAGGGGCCCCCCACCATTCACGATAGGGTATAACGTTAAACAGCCTGAGTCCAGGAGCCTGCTTTTTGCATGAAATCACGTGTGTTAACATCCCCCTATAGAGGAGCGTAACCTAAATTTACCTCCGTACGGACCTCGCCCCAAAAATCGCCAAATTAAGGACTCGTCCAGGATAAAAATGGCTTAACCCTTCATTGATCAGCCTGCGATTGGTTCAGGACAGCAACTGATGTTTTCGAAGCAGATCTTAGGATTTTTTTCCTCTTCGGTTTTTAGTTTGTTGTTTTTTTTTTTTTTTGATGACTTTGCAGTTTATTTCTCTAAAACTGAACGAAGCTTTATATAAAAGAGGAAGAGCGAGGTCTGAATAGGGACGTGACGCCGGAGAATTACCAGACCCAGCGCTCTCTGGGTAAGGACAGTTACAGATGTCATGGACGGAAACATAAAAGACGGCCCTGCGGTCGTAAAGTGCAAAAGAAAATTAGACCAGCACTGCCAAACCACGTGTAAACAGTGCACGCTACCGGGGCTGCTATGTAAAAGCAAACAAGGACTACAAGTAGCAGCACACTGCTTTATGCACATATGCAAACACCGGAAACGTGAATACAAGTAGACTGCGTCAAAATTGTATCGGGCCCTTCTACCAGCGAAAGGAACCTACACGAAGACTTGTCTCCCCTGGGCCTGCCTCTCCCAGCATGCCTGGACAGCCTACAGCTATTGGGGCATGCTGGGAGTTGTAGTTTTGCAACAGCTGGAGGGCCACGAGTTTGAGATCTCTGGCCTACAGCTATTGGGGCATGCTGGGAGTTGTAGTTTTGCAACAGCTGGAGGGCCACGAGTTTGAGATCTCTGGCCTACAGCTATAAGGTCATGCTGGGGGTTGTAGTTTTGCAACAGCTGGAGGGCCACGAGTTTGAGATCTCTGGCCTACAGCTATTGGGGCATGCTGGGAGTTGTAGTTTTGCAACAGCTGGAGGGCTGCAGGTTGGGCGTCTCTTCATAATTCAGGGCATTGCAGAGTGTGATACTCTGATTAAAAGCAGCAGGAGACGGGCAGGAGTGCAAGACATCAATGGGGGAAGCTACAGTGGTAAAGGACACGTACCTGTCCACTTCTGGTGGCGGTATAACCTCTGCCGTGACCTGTACTCACAGGATATGTCATAACTTAGGCTCCGATTACATTGCGTTTCAGCCTTCTACCGGACGTGTACATCAGGAGGATTGCCCAACGTTTGCTGTCGATGCCTCCAACCTATGACAGTGTTTAGGCATATGTCGTGGAACAAAGCCACTCGCCCTATCGTCTTCTTTATCCGGCTACCTGTGTACTGAAAAAAATTATGTCGCCTAAACTTTTTAAAAAAGTATACCAATATATATACCGGCCAAAAGGGTTCTCTATAGGGTGAATGGCAAATTATGACTACGCTCGGCGTACGTAACGACGGCTTTCCTGGCACATGTGTCAAATGCGTTCACAAACATGATGTCAACAAGAGCCTAATGTAGTTAAAGGGGTTATCTCATGATTGATGTAAAAAATGAAAATCAGACATCATATAGTACATGACAATCTCTTTCTAACAAAGCTAGAACCAGCCCTGTACCTCACATGGATCCAGAGATCTCCACATTCATTGCTCTGCTAGATTTATATCAAGCTGACAGCTCAAGGGGAGTGTCTTTTCTGCTGCAGCTCAGGGGTGTGTCTCAGCTCTCCCTATCACAGCTCAGGGGGCATGTCTCAGCTCTCCCTATCACAGCTCAGGGGGCATGTCTCAGCTCTCCCTATCACAGCTCAGGAGGCGTGTCTCAGCTCTCCCTATCACAGCTCAGGAGGCGTGTGTCAGCTCTCCCTATCACAGCTCAGGAGGCGTGTCTCAGCTCTCCCTATCACAGTTCAGGTTGCGTGTCTCAGCTCTCCCTATCACAGCTCAGGGGGCGTGTGTCAGCTCTCCCTATCACAGCTCAGGAGGCGTGTCTCAGCTCTCCCTATCACAGCTCAGGGGGCGTGTCTCAGCTCTCCCTATCACAGCTCAGGAGGCGTGTCTCAGCTCTCCCTATCACAGCTCAGGAGGCAGTTGAAAGATGAAACCTAGCATGTGCGGTCTTCTCAGTGAGCAGGACAAGGAAATAAGAGAAAAAACAAACACCAGGTGGCGCTATACAGATACATTTTATTGAATAGCTCAGTGGCTATGAAAAATTTTTAATGACATGCAATTACAAAAGTATTCAGATCCAGGGGGAGGTTTAAAAACTGAAGTAACTTTAAAGTAACCAAACTAAGAAAAACGAGCCAGTATTGTATCCTACACCCATGGCTTCCATTCCAGGCGTGATTTTTTTTTGTAGGGCAAGGTATGATCTGTATGCAATTTCCTTTTTTGGCTTTTAGATCCGGCAGAGGATCAGAAACCGGAGGAAAACACTTCAATTCTTTTTCAATGGGGACAAAACAGAACAAACCGGAACGTAGTGCCCCAGAACGCCTCCAGTTCCGGTTTGTTGTGTTTTGTGTCCGGTTTGTAAAAAAAGAGCAAGCCGGATCCAGCCCTAAAAACAATGTAAGTCTATGGCGCCGGACAGGACTTTACAAGCGTGTTAGTGCCGGATCCGTTTTTCTTACTTTCGATTTAATGTAACTGCATCCGGATGGAACGGATGCAGCCGGTTGTATTAAATCGGGGATGCCCAACCTGCGGCCCTCCAGCTGTTGTAAATCTACAACTCCTAGCATGCCTACAGTTATCAGCCTACAGCAGGACACGATGGGAGTTGTAGTTTTACAACATCTCTCTATGAAATCAAAGTGATGCGACAGTCGCACAAAAATTCAACTTGGATGGATTTTTTGCGACAGTTGCAGCACGTCACAGTGCAACACCGTAAAATAAAAATTGATTGCGTGCCGGCAAGTCGTCGTGTAGCCCTAGCCTAACATATCTGGGGCACCGGTCCCTCACTGCTGAGACTCCCGGAGATAAGCTCCGTACCAGTGACGTCATGTCTGCTCGATGCCTTCACTTCAGTGCGCAGTGTAACGTAACGTGATGTTGTTCCTCTGGCTGTTCGCAGGTTGTGTTCCTATAAAGCCTGACATCGTCATCGCAGCGACTGAATCGGGTTGTAACATGGAAGAGAAAATGGAGCCTGTGGAGAAGACGCTTCCTCTCGGTGAGTAACCGGAAACCCTGCAAAGATTTGTTGTTGTGGCTACAAAAGGGGTAAACGTCCTTCACATTCGGCATGGAAGATGCTAAGACGAATAAGGACAAAGCAGCAGACGAGCTCAGTCATTTCATCTCAGGGTGTTTCTTGGTCTTGAGCTGATAGACATCCATATCCTTACAGGGCTCGTCTAGTATTTTAATATTGACACCCCGACGACCGGCCGTGTATCTCCGGCAGTGCACTGCGACGTCCATTGTGTAGGTCCAGCATCAAAGCTAGGAGGTAACAGCTGATCGTCGAGGATGTGGGTCGTCGGGTCTGATATTGATTGCCCGTCCTGAAGATAGGCCATCGACGTTCTGGACAACCCCAGTAAAAACTGACCTTGTGGATTGAGGTTTCCGATTTGGCTGTGTATAGATGGAATACTGTCTCCATGCAGAGCTTTTAGGAGAGAAGGTCTTTGTACAAATTCCTCCCCAAAAAATAAAAAAACATTCTGTATGAAATGAGAATGAGACGTGTGGAGGAACATTGTTGGATCTGGATTATATGGAGCCATAGTCCAGCCATGTGGATGTGCCCTTAGGGGCTATTTACTTGGCCGATACACAGAACTATGATCAGCAACGAACTGTTCTTTCCCAATCATTGCCCGCTCATGTGAGCTGCGTTTACATACGGCAGTCATCCCCTCTGTATAGGGACGAATGATCCTTACTGCGATCGTTCATCCCCATACAGACTGGTCGTTTGTTGGAAGTACATACGTTTTTACACGGGCGATGTGCCGCCTACAGCTGAGGATTTTATGTGCCACACAAATAGTCCGAAGTGTTTTGTTCATTTGTCGTGATTGGGAACAGAGATGAGCGAGCATGCTCGGCCGAGCGTACTCGGGAGCAATTTTCGAGTAGTAGCGTACGCATCTTCCAATCTGTACACTAATGCGTACAACTTACAAGATGCGTACAACTTACAAGATGCGTACAGATTAGAAGATGCGTACAGATTAGAAGATGCGTACGCTACTACTCGAAAATTGCTCCCGAGTACGCTCGGCCGAGCATGCCCGCTCATCTCTAATTGGGACACAGGCCAATTATCAGAAACCCATTTTCTTAGGTACGTTAGCAGATTCCTCCTCCCATGTAAGAGATGCTTTAGAATGCCGGAGTGCTCTCCCTGTGTAAGGGTCCATTCACACGTCCTGTTTTTCTTTCCTCATCCGATCCGCAAATCATGCGGACAGGATGCGGATCCATTCATTTCAATGGGTCCTGAAAAAATGTGGAGAGCACTCCGTATACTGTCCGCATCCGTTGTTCCGCTCCGTTATGCGGATCCGCAAATAAGATTGAGCTCGTCCTACTTTTGTCCGCGTAGGTGGTCCCATTATAGTCAACGGGTCCACAAAAAATGCGGATGATATGCGCAATTGCGGATCCATTTCCAGGAAATAGAAAGAGATACCCTACCAACATATATTCCTCCTTACAACGGATGCGGATGTACAATTGGTAAAAACGGAAGGTTTTTGCAGAAACACGGATCCGCAAAAAAAGGGACCGACAATCTGGAAAAGAAAAATACGGACGTGTGAATGGAGCCTAAGTGTTTGTTTTGCAACCAGTGCAAGTAATGATCCTTTTCTAGGAGAAATTAGAGGTTTTTACATTGTAAGGGCCATGTGAACGGGTCCCCATCTATTCCGTAATGTTCAATGAGAGCGGACAGCCGCGGCACCGCAAAAAAAAAAAAAAATAGAACAGGTCATTAGAATAGCATTTTGAATGGGGTGCCGGGCCGTGTGTTCATTGGTCGGCGTCAGTGGTATTGTGTCTGAACGGCCCCTACGTCTCCTCCTAATGACACGGGCTCCTGATCTTCAGAAGAAGCCGACCACCTATACTTGCCCGTCTGCGTCCACCTTTTATTGTGGTTTATTTACATTCTCATTTACAGAATCTGCGGTTGTGAAGCCAGACATTGAATCGAGTATAAAAGAAGGCAAACCTCTGATTATCACGATTCCAGTAGACGAGGAATGCAAGTCTTCAGGTGAGTAGTCAACTAGTCAAGGTACGTCTTAAAGGGTTTGTCCAGGAGTACATAGTGTCTAACAGGACCAGCACCGGCCTCCTCTGCTGAGAAGATTACCTGCCCCACACCACTCCAGTCCTCTGCACTGGCTCCCACATCTCCATCTTCCAGACCAAGGTTCTTCTTGTCCGGCATGGACGTGGTCACCTGATTCTTTTCAGTCAACCACTGGCTTCATCGGTGATGTGTCCACAAGAGACACGTCACTTCTGAAGCCAGTGGTTGGCTGAAGAGGGTCAGGTGACCATGTCTACACCGGCAAGGAAGAAAAACCCTGGAATGGAAGGTGGAGACGCAGGAGGAGGCATGGGGCAGGTAAGTATGATCCTTTTTGTAGTGGTGGTCAGCGCCTGTTACAAATGATGTACTCTCAGACAACCCCTCTACGAGAGGATTAAAAAAAAAAAAACTTCCCTTCTGGTGTCGGACCCGTTTTATCGGCAGAATACAGATTGCAGTTTACACCTTCAGATTGGAAGGTTTATATCAGAACACAACTGAGGTGATAACTGCTATGACAAATATGGTCAACTCACCAATCATTAAATCATTGTGGGGGTGTGACCTATGGGACCCCATCCATCCTGAAAATTACAGAGATACAGCACGGGATTAGCGGCCCTTTCCCTTTGTACATTTTCTCTGTGCAGTGATGCACCCAGCTCCTTCTCAGCCCTCCACAGGATTGGTTAATGAAGCTATCTATATATCCCATATCTATATATTATCTATCTATCTATATCTCTCCCTCTATCTCTCCCTCTCTATATCTCTATCTATCTCTATATATTATCTATCTCTCCCTCTATCTATCTCTCTATCTCTATCTATCTCTATATATTATCTATCTCTCTCTATCTCTCTAGCTATATCTGTCTCTATCTCTCTCTCTCTCTATCTCTATATCTATATCTGTCTCTATCTATCTCTCTCTACCTCTCTCTCTATCTCTCTCTGTCTCTCTCTCTATCGCTCTCTATCTCTCTCTCTCTCCTATCCCTCTCTCTATCTCTCTATCTCTCTCTCTATATATATATATATCTCGTGTCTCTATCTCTCTCTGTCTCTCTCTCTATATATATCTCTGTCTCTATCTCTCTCTATATCTCTCTATATCTCTCTCTATCTATCTCTCTCTCTATATCTCTCTCTGTCTCTCTCTCTCTGTCTCTCTCTCTGTCTCTCTCTATATCTCTATCTATCTCTCTCTCTCTATCTCTCAATCTCTCTCTCTCTCTCTGTCTCTCTATATCGCTCTCTCTATCTCTTTCTCTCTCTCTCTATCTCTCTATATATCTCTGTCTCTATCTCTCTCTCTATCTCTCTCTCTATATATCTCTGTCTCTATCTCTCCCTATCTCTCTCTCTCTCTCTATCTCTCTCTCCACACTTATTTGTTTCCTTTGTTTTTGATCCTCAGATGTCTATGTGATTTCTGATAACGTCTCAGCAATAAAGCAAGAGATTAAACCTGTGATGGCTCCTTTACCGCACAGGAATGCATTTTCACAAGGTTTGTCTGACGTACATCTGGTTTACCTTACTGCTTGTTACACACCTGAGGGGTTAAAGGGGTTTTCTGAGAGTAGAAATGGACGACCCATCTTCACAGTGCGTACATTTTATAGCTGTGCTGGCTGTTGGAGGCCAGGCCTAGTCACTTATACTCTGTGACCAATAAGCATCATGTTACTGAGGCCACAGCCACGTCACACAGCCGATCGGTGTCTGGAGTCGGACCCCCCACCCATCTGATGTTGACGACTAGTGATGAGCAAAGTTCAGAAGTTCAGATTCATCCGTCTCCGTACAGTGTTAGAATGTATGGGCTCCGATGAGCCGAAGTCAGGTAGACTTTGCGAATAACTAACTTCGGCTCATCGGAGCCCATACATTCTAATACTGTACAGAGACGGATCTCAATACAGTATGAATCTGAAGTTTTGAAAGAAGCGACTTCAGATGTAGCATATGAAGCTCACTTCGATCAACACTATTGATGACCTGTTCTGAGGATGGGTCATTAATATTCTACTTTTAGAAGACCCCCATTAAAGTTGTGATCAGTGGCCATCTGTGTCAGTGCCATGGACAGTGAGTGGGGCAGCCCTATTCACTATAAGCACTGCAAACATGCCGAGAGGCGGCCGGAATAAAACGACGACATCACGGATCCGGCAGGTGAAGGCTGCCACTAATGTGAAGGTAGCCCTACCAAATTCATCTGCAATACTGAATAAACATGAATCAGATCAGAACCTCCCTCATCTAGTGACCTGGTGCACACTGCAATATGTGTCCCACCAGAAACAATCCCCTTACATACATGGTCCCACTCTCAGTTATAATTACAGGACCTGTGTATAGATATTCTGATATTTATGAACACCTGAAAGTCTCTAGGGCCAGATACGCACGAGCGACTTCAGTGCGAGAAACTCGCTGCGTGTGTCACCCGTTCTGACTTGCTCCTCTGACAGGATAGCACAGCATTACAATGATTTATAATGCTGTGTGTTCCTGACCCCGATGCCGTCAGTGTAATTCAGTAGATTCCAGGTCTCACAGGGTTGCACATCCTAATAAATCATTGTAAGCCATGTAATCCTGTCAGAGGAGGAGAGGTCAGAACGGGAAACCACACTGTCACACGCAGCAAGTTTCCCTCAGTGAAGTCACTTGTAGAGTTGTCGCGGGAATCGAATTATCGATACCCAAGCGATACTTTTTGATTATGTTGCCGATACTAGGCTGCGCTAATGCACAGCCTAGTATCGGAGAACATGGAGCGCGCTGCTGTCAGCGCGCTCTATGTTCCCTCCGCAGCACAGTGGAGAGGGAAGCTCTCCCTCCTCACTGTGCTACCCGCTGCCACCAATGGGAGAGGGGAGGGCGCACTGCGCCACCAATGAGAGCGGCGGAGCAGGGTAGAGGGAGGGGGAACTGCGCCACCAATGATGATTTCTATGTTTAATAAAAGTACAGGAGCTGGTGCCGGGCGCACCGAATCGCATAGCCGGCACCTGACCTGTATTATAGGGAGCTGTGATCAGCGGTAGTTAACCCCTCAGGTGCGGCACCTGAAGGGTTAACTACGGCGTATGGGAGCTCCCTATAATACAGGTCGGGTGCCGGCTATGTGATTCGGTGCGCCCGGCACCAGCTCCTGTACTTTTATTAAACATAGAAATCATCATTGGTGGCGCAGTCCCCCCCCCCCCCCCCCCCCCAGTATTAAAACATTGGTGGCGGCCGTCCCCCCAACTCCCCCCGTATAATAAACATTGGTGGCAGTGGCCACAGGTGCCCCTTCTTCCCCTCTTCATTGGTGGTGCAGTGGGGATCGGAGCCCAGCAGTGTAAATCGCTGGGCTCCGATCGGTTACCATGGCAACCAGGATGGCTGCCATGGTAAGCTCCCTGCTGCCCTGTGCACAAAGCCCAGGGCAGCAGGGAGAGTGTAAGTCTATGCACCCTAACAGATCTCTATTAGGGTGCACTAGGACAAGGGTTTCTAGCCCCTAAGGGGGCTAATAGTAAATAAAAAAAAAACACCAAAATATTAGGTTTAAATTCCCCCTTCCAATTTTACATATAAAATATAGAAACAATAAATAAATAAAGGTATTAGGTATCGCCACGTCCAAAAAGTCCAAAGTAAGAAATATTAAATATTAATATTCAAATATTAAAAATATCTCCTATGCGGTGAACCCCGAAACAGAAAAAAATAAGGAAATAAAAACTGCACAAATTCACCATTTTTTTAGTCACCTTGTGCCCCCCCCCCCCCCCCCCCAAAAAAAAAAAAAAAAAGGATAGGACTGTTTCTATTACGGGCTTCACGTTTTAATAAAATGCGGAATACACGCTGCTTTTTTTGGTGTTTTTATTTTTTGCGTAGGTATCGAGTATCGCAATACTTTTTTTTAAGGTATCGAAACCGAATGAAAATTTTGGTATCGTGACAACCCTAGTCGCTTGTGTGTATCTGGCCTTTGAGATTTTCAGGTGTAAATAGAGATCATAATATCGCACTGATCCACAGTCACCCCTCACATATATAAAGAGATGCGTATGGGAATGTATACGTAATGTATATATCATATATCTTTGTATATCTGTTGCTCTCGCACTCACTTTTCCTTCCTCACCTACACACAGGTGTTTACGTGATTTCTAATAATACTTTAACATTGAGGCAAGAAACAAAACCTGAGATGGATCCTTTACCGCTCAAAAAGCCTTCCTCACAAGGTATGTTACAGACGTTACACTGCTCGCTGTACACCTAAAGAGTTAAAGGGATTCTCCAATCAGCTGTTTGTAGGGATTCTTCATACCTAACCAAGCACAGCGCCGCACAGTGGTTATGTTTGGTATTGCTGCTCAATCCTCTAGACACTGTTTGTATGACTTTATGCCAGTTATTGGTTTGCTTATGTTGCAACATAAATTTCACGATGTAAAATGTTGCATCTTAGGCCTCGCCCCATTTCCCTCTGATCTGTTGGCACGATAGGGGCAGTGGATTTTTTTTTAACATTTCATGCTCCGAATTGCACAAACATTTGGTGCAATTCACAACAAGGTCTAGGTGCATTCTCATTAGTCAATGGGGCCCGCTGATTTCTAATACTATACTTTGTACATTCTTTGCTTGTGCATTGACTATTTTTATATATATATATAATTTTTTTTCCCCCTTTTGGATCTACAGGCGTTTATGTGATTACTGACAACACATTAAAAATAAAGCAAGAAACAAAACCCCAGATGGATCCTTTACCAGCCAAAAAGACATTGCCACAAGGTTTGTTAAAGACGTACTTCTGATTTTATCTTTCTACTTTCATCTCCACACCGTAGAGGCAATTGTATTGTTTAAAGGGGTATTCTCCTTGTTTTAAGTTAGGGGATAACTATTAGATTGGTGGGGGTCCTACCACTGGAGACTCTGTACCCTCTTCAGTCCCCCTTAAATCAGTTGAGTAGTCAGTCGGGAATGGGTGCAGCTGATCCATTAATTTATATGGGAGTGAAAGAGGAGTGCTATACTCAGCTATGTCTGGAACTCCCATAGAAATGAATGGAGTGGCTGCACACATGTGTAACTGGCTGCTCCGTTCATTGCAGGTGGTACATGGCCTTCATTTTCGTGATTGGTGGAGGTCCCAACAGTAGGACTTCCACCAATCTAATAGTTAACCCCTAGCCAGAGGATAGGGTATAACTTGAAACAACCAGAATACCCCTTTAAACAAGGTCTTAGGCTAGCTATACACATCAGATGTATGTTGGTGGGAGCTGACCATCCATTTCATGTGTATCAGGACCTCTAACACCTGATCTCTATGGAGGAGGAGGACACTGTTGGATTTCATCATGCCTAGTAAGATAATGCAGTGGCCGGGTTTGGGGTGACCCCCCAATGCTTTGTTGGTTCCCCTGGACACGGTCGAGGTGTCACCACATCTTGCTGCTCTTCGGAGGAGATGGTAAGGCGTGGTGCACCCCAATGGGGAATAAGTCCAGAGAGCCAGGGTCTGCAGTAAACCAGGGTGCTTCTTTAGTGGAGGTGCAAAACTATATAGGTGAGACACAGGGCTGGGTTCTCCAGTTTCCTCCCTGGCAGAAGAAGGGTTTGGTGCTGAAGAAAGAACTGAGCTGGCTGTCCCTCTCTCTATCTCTCTTTCTCAAGGCTGGCACCCTGGTCAAAGGCTGTTTCTGGCTGAACTACAACCTTCTAGTGGGAGGGGTGGAGTGGAGAAACTCAGCACAAAAAAATACAATGTTACACTTTCCATCTCTCATAGACTTGTATTAGCGCATCAGTGATACTCAATGTCAATGACACAGCAGTTTTTCCAGACAAAAACAGGTTTTCAGACATAATAACATAGCTAAACCAGCCATTCAAAAGGTCAGTCTGTCTGGTTTTGGTGGTAAACAAGTCTGGCTTTTTCCCTCCAAAACATGCTCTTCTATAAACCCCATGGCAGCTGTGGAAAATTACCAGCTTCTCGTTCAAAGTCCCAAAAGTCTCTCTGTATTCATTAACCCTTTCCACAGAGCCTCACGAATACAGTGCAAATGAACAGAAAATATATATATCTCAACATACGTATAAAATGCAGTTATACGGTATTAAACGGTGCAAGTCAATGCACGTTAACCCTTTAAAGTGAAATAAAGTATGGAGTTGATGACTTTGCATAGGGGAAGTAGGCAAATGTCCAGACTCCAAAGTATCGCTGCTCCAGGGCACGACAATAAGTGATCACTCTATTGAGTATACAAGCACACCCATGGTCTCTTAGTACATGGTACTATTATAAGGAATGAACTTTCGTGTGTACACGCATTTCAGATGATTGTCCCAAATGAGAATCCATCATTTATGCGGACACCTAAATCATTTGGTTAGCCTTACAGATTGTGAAAAACTTTGAAAGCAGTGAATTATCGGCCACATGCCATTTTAGTGACATTGTTTTCGGCCCCTGTGAATCTTCCACCACATTGATCCTCTATAGAGCAGTTTTGTATATGACCGAGTAAAAGGGACCCAAAACAAGTCTATTTGATACAGAGAGGCAGTCTGCTGTATAGTGAAAAGGATCATAGTCCTGTGGTCACCAAGAGAAGACCTCATGTAGTTTGCCAAGTTCCTTGCGGAATACTGTACAAGGAAAGAAAGAAGCAGATTCCGCATAGGTGCGCCATAGCAATTCAACTTATCAATGGTCATTTTTTTATTTCCATGAGCCTTTATCTTAACTGTTTCATGTTACAGGAGATGAGTCTTCAGAAGCAACTATTATAGTCAATATTGATGACGATGAGGAGGAGGAGGAGGATGAAGATGATGATGATGAAGTGGAGGAGGAGGATGAGGATGTCGACGGAGAAGAGGAGGAGGACCGTTATAAAAAGGAACAAGTGACACCTAAAGGAGGTCAAAACTCTGCAGGTTTGTAGGTGCTGGTAATTGTAAAGGAGATAACATGTCAGGTGTCTGTGCAGGCGACAGTTACACATTACGGATTTTCGTGAAATGTCACATTCGCTTTCTTTGTAAACAGAAGCTAAGCGGATCATAAAGTGACTGACACAGACTGTCATACATTATCCCCTGTCTGCTGTTCAACCATTGGGGCAATTACATTCATAAATGTGCCTATACCGTTAAAGGGGATCCATTACCGCGTCCCTGTAAACTACAGAACGGTGGCTTCAGATCAGTAGATATTGTGAACGGTTTTTCCTGTTTCATGATATTGATATCCCATCCTCAGGATAGGTCATCCGTCTGACATCTGTGCAGGTCCGACTTCTGGCACCCCACATATCAGCTGTATCCTCATTACCTGCACGCCATCTAGTGGTGTGGTGTAGTAACAGCTACCTCTACCATTCAAGTGAATAGGGAGATCCGCTGTAATTATATTAAGCACTAAAAAGGATGCTTGAGCACTGCTGCCCTTTGAAACGGCTGTTTAGCAGCAGGGGTACTGGGCGTTGGACCCCCATTAATCGATCAATATCTTTATACTAGAAAATACACAGCTCCATTCTCCCACTGGGTGCCTCCAAACGGCCCTGCGATGCATAGAGAGGACTCTATGGGAGGGGACTCCAGAAGGGGTCCTGTATATGGTCTCACAGCAGGTTTGTTCGGCCCTCCAGCTGTTGTAAAAACTACAACTCCCACCATGCCCTGCTGTAGGCTGGTAGCTGTGGGCATGCTGGGAGTTGTAGTTAGAGAGCCTCAGGTTGGCCATCCCTGGTATAGAGGTAAGAATTACTGGTCTGAACTGTCACCGTTCTAATAAACTACTTCATTCATTACAGACGTTTAAAAGGCTTGTCTGAGGTGACCGGTTCCCTTCAAATAACTTTTCAGATCCTTTATTAATATCTTAGCGTACACTGACACGCAGAAGGTTTATTGCAGAATTTTCAGTGACTTTCCTCATATGTAAAGTTTGGACACACCTTCTCATTCAAAGAGTTTTCTGTATTTACATGACTAGGAAAATTGTAGATTTACACTGAAGGCATCAAAACTATGAATTAACACGTGTGGAATTATATACTTAACAAAAAGTGTGAAACAACTGAAAATATGTCTTATATTCTAGGTTCTTCAAAGTAGCCACCTTTTGCTTTGATTACTGCTTTGCACACTCTTGGCATTCTCTTGATGAGCTTCAAGAGGTAGTCACCTGAAATGGTTTTCACTTCACAGGTGTGCCCTGTCAGGTTTAATAAGTGGGGTTTCTTGCCTTATAAATGGGGTTGGGACCATGAGTTGTGTTGGGCAGAAGTCGGGTGGATACACAGCTGATAGTCCTACTGAATAGACTGTTAGAATTTGTATTATGGCAAGAAAAAAGCAGCTAAGTAAAGAAAAACGAGTGGCCATCATTACTTTAAGAAATGAAGGTCAGTCAGTCCAGAAAATTGGGAAAACTTTGAAAGTGTCCCCAAGTGCAGTCGCAAAAACCATCAAGCGCTTCAAAGAAACTGGCTGACATGAGGACCACCCCAGGAAAGGAAGACCAAGAGTCACCTCTGCTGCGGAGGATAAGTTCATCCGAGTCACCAGCCTCAGAAATCGCAGGTAACAGCAGCTCAGATTAGAGACCAGGTCAATGCCACACAGAGTTCTAGCAGCAGACACATCTCTACAACAACTGTTAAGAGGAGACTGTGTGCAGCAGGCCTTCATGGTGGAAACCACTGCTAAGGAGAACACAAGGAATGGACATTAGACCAGTGGAAATCTGTGATTTGGTCTGATGAGTCCAAATTTGAGATCTTTAGTTCCAACCACCGTGTCTTTGTGCGACGCAGAAAAGGTGAACGGATGGACTCTACATGCCTGGTTCCCACCGTGAAGCATGGAGGAGGAGGTGTGATGGTGTGGGAGTGCTTTGCTGGTGACACTGTTGGGGATTTATACTGAACCAGCATGGCTACCACAGCATCTTGCAGCGGCATGCTATTCCATCCGGTTTGCGTTTAGTTGGACCATCATTTATTTATCAATAGGACAATGACCCCAAACACACCTCCAGGCTGTGTAAGGGCTATTTGACCAAGAAGGAGAGTGATGGGGTGCTACACCAGATGACCTGGCCTCCACAGTCACCAGACCTGAACCCAATCGAGATGGTTTGGGGTGAGCTGGACCGCAGAGTGAAGGCAAAAGGGCCAACAAGTGCTAAGCATCTCTGGGAACTCCTTCAAGACCATTTCAGGTGACTACCTCTTGAAGCTCATCAAGAGAATGCCAAGAGTGTGCAAAGCAGTAATCAAAGCAAAAGGTGGCTACTTTGAAGAACCTAGAATATAAGACATATATTTTCAGTTGTTAAGTATATAATTCCACATGTGTTAATTCATAGTTTTGATGCCTTCAGTGTGAATCTACAAGTTTCATAGTCATGAAAATACAGAAAACTCTTTGAATGAGAAGGTGTGTCCAAACTTTTGGTCTGTACTGTATGTGTACCACTTGCAGAAATCGCTGCAGACTGGTCTCTGCTAACACCATGATCACACCTGCGGATACTCACATATATTTCTCTTTTGCAGACTGGTTAGTACAAGATGTTATCACCCCAGTACCGACCAAAAGTACCCAAAGTCAGAACGGACCAGTCAATGTCTGGTGTGTGAAGACCGTAAAAGTTAGCAACCAAAACCAGCCTAAGGGAGAAAACCTGGGCAAATCTGACAAGAAACCAGGGGTTAACGTTCTCGAAAACCAGGCTCCTCACAACAGGCAGGCTTCTATTGGCTCGAAGTTCGGGGCACCTCTCTCTGACGCGATAACCATAGACGACGATATGGAAGAGAAGATCCAGGTGTGTCACGAGTGTTCGATGTGCTTTACCTCACTGTCCGATCTGGAGGCGCATATGAAAGGTCACCAGGACGGAAGTTCCTGGATTTGCTCTGACTGCGGGAAATCTTTTTTCACCAAGTCAAGTCTCGACCGGCACCATTTAACTCACCTGAAACACAAACCGCTAAAGTGTCCAGAATGTGGCAAGGCTTTCGCCAAGCATGCAAATTTCGAAATGCACCTGCGGCTCCATGCCGGGGAAGTGCTTTTTCCATGCACCGAATGCGAAAAATTGTTTAATTCAAAGGCCTCTTGCGACAGACACATACGAGCGCATAAGATGGAACGGCCCCACGTCTGCCCCCAGTGTGGGAAAGGCTTTCTTTATAATGGCTGCCTCATTAGGCACATCAGGGTTCACACCGGGGAGCGGCCATTCCTTGTCCCGAATGTGGCAGATGTTTTCGTCAGACTTCGGCTCTCAATCGTCACGTAAAAACCCACACGGGTGAAAAGCCATATGACTGCTCAGAGTGCGGTAAATGTTTTACCCATCAGTCGGATCTCAACCGACACAAGGAGACCCATAGAAGAGAACAGCTTGTACAGTGTATGCCAAGTAATGAAAGCTCTCTACCCACATACATTATTTTATAAAACGTACCGTGGCTGCTGGCGCGATGTAAATTAGTGTTGGAATTTTTATAGTGTACAATATGTAGAGATGGAACTCATGTTATTGATTGACTAGCAGTAATGATACTGCCATATCAGATGCCACTTTCCTTATAAAGGGGGAGTAAACTGGTAGCGGCACTGCAAGGCTGGGGGGGTTTCTTCTTTCTTGCTTATGCCTTGCTTAAGCCAACAGGTCGTTTTCCATGTAGCATTCACATGAAAGTGTGCGGATATTTTTCCCTTAGGACACTCTCCTGGAATTTAAAAGCCGTGGAACCCCATTCAGTTTAATTTTTATTATTCATGTTGCTTCCTAAATGCCAAAATTCATTTAACTTTCTATTTCCATCATCAAAAAGTTCTTACATATTGCTTCAGCAGAATGTAAGTCCTTCACATATTTGCTGGTGGTGCAGAATCCAGGCATAAATCCAGAGTTCTGGCTCCTGTTTCTCTTCATCATCCCTTCTTTCAGTTTTAGAAGCGGCAGCAGCAGCAGGGAGGGGGAGGGAGGTTGGACACAGCAGAACAGAGGGAGGAGAGGACCCAAGAAGTTCAGATCACACAAGCTGTAGATGGGGGATACGAAAACGCATACAAGGTAGTTTGCAGGAAGTAAATAAGACGTGCAGAGAGAAAGCAGAGCTTCCACTGGAAATTCTTCAGGGGGAGGAATTTTAATCACAAACTCGTCTGCATCTTTAATTGTCAGTGCAAAGTAGAGGATATCCCTCGTTCTGTATCCATGTAGGAATAAAACTGTGGATACATGAGAGCTAGAGAAGACAGCAGCATCCTGGACACACAAACCTCTCACACAGGCACATGGGAACAGGTTCTAAACTGAATCGGGGGTGCTGAAAATAACTGAAAATTGTAGCCTGAAACGTGCAAAGCAACCTTCAACATATGTAAAAATTTATTTTATTTTTTTCCATGTCAAATGTGTCCATAGCCTTTTACATTCAATAGCCCTGATTGCCCCCCCCCCCCTCTGAAGTGTTTCTGATATTACACGACCAATTAGCTTTTTATGCAATTCTATAATGTAATTAGTAGACATTGTGCATATTTTATGCCTTTTATTGCTTTTATACTCTCTATAGGATGGATTTATTGCTGGCCTTGAACAAAAAAAAAAAAAAAAAACATCAAGCATTTCACCGCACCTTGTGTAAAGTGTGGGCTCTGGCCGTTGTTTTAGGGTAACATAGTCATCTATACGTTCTAAGCTGTAAACTGCTGTAATACTTGAACTACAAGTTATGTCACAGAGCTGCTAATGTCTGTACGTATGCAAAACTTTTAAGAAATTAGTAATCCAAATGATACAGAGAAACAGGCTGACTGTCCTTCTAAAAGTCGAAGCAGGTATGGCAAATACAGCCTCTATGGCAGTGGTGGCGAACCTAATGGCACCGGTGCCAGAGGCGGCACTCAGAGCCCTATCTGTGGGCACCCGTACCCTGGAAAAAAGTCTATGTTGTACCAAATATGCCTTAGACTTTTCCTGCCGTTCATTAGCGGCAGGGCGCACTATGAACAGCACGGACAGCGTACTGAATGTAGGCAGGCTATTATAGCTAGATGATAAAGTACATGGAAGATATACTATACTGGACTGTAGTATTCAGATTACATTGCCGTGTTGGCACTTGGCAATAAATAAGTGGGTTTTGGGTTGCAGTTTGGGCACTCGGTCTCCAAAAGGTTCACCATCACTGCTCTATGGCATTTTACATCTTGTCCACCAAACCGTGAATTGCTTGGTTTGTTCTGTTTGCAGTGCCTAAAATGGGGCCCCTAGTTGGGTCCTTTCGAAGGGTGTAGAGGGATAAAAGAAACACGACACTCCTAGTGTAATATGTGTTTGTCATAGGACGATGTGAAAGATAATGGGCTGCTCACCTACGATATTGTATGACAAGGTGTCCGTGTATGGCAAGGTGCCCGTGTATGGCCGTGTGTCCTCTCCAAACACCGGAGTGGGTGAAATCGGTACAGAAATGGGATGATCTGGTATCGTGACTGCGCCACCAGTAGATACTCCAAAGATTGTCTGTCTTTATTCGGATTATGCGTTACGGGAAGGAATGCTCCCCTCATTCCCGTCAGCAATGAAGACGATCGTTAAAGCCAACTTTCTGCTGATGAGTATTTCCGAGGCCATGATACGGGATCATCCCACTTCTGTACCAACATACTTAATAGGGCAAACTTCAGCGTTAACGGTGTTCCCATCTCATCCAGAAATGGCCAAACAGTCTGTGCTATGCTGTTTCTGTAACTCCCTATGAACTGAATGTTACCTATAGAAAAAGCATAGCACACAATGGCCACTTCTGACTGACTGTCGGATCCAACTGGTAGTCCAATGACTGAAAGGGGGATAACCCATAACCTCTTGCAGTTTACCGATTCTACGAGTCAAGGAAAGCAGAGTACACAAAATCCAGTGAAAATTATATAATTTTTCTTGTAATACTCGAATAAGGCTGCATGCCCTAGTATTGAGGAGATATGATATCTGTACACTGAGAAAAGTGAAGTGTGTCAATATCCAGCAAGTGTAGAAGTAATCCAATACAAGGTAGTTTGCAGGAAGTAAATAAGACGTGCAGAGAGAAAGCAGAGCTTCCACTGGAAATTCTGCAGGGGGAGGAATTTTAATCACAAACTCATCTGCATCTGTAATTGTCAGTGCAAGGTAGAGGATACCCCGCGTTCTGTATCCATATAGGAATAAAACTGTGGATACATGAGAGCTAGAGAAGACAGCAGCATCCTGGACACACAAACATCTCACACATGCACAAGGGAACAGGTTCTAAACGGAATCGGGTGCTGAAAATAACAGAAAATTGAAGCCTGAAACGTGCAAAGTAACCTTCAACATATGTAAAAATTTATTTTATTTTTTCCATGTCAAATGTGTCCATAGCCTTTAACATTCAATAGCCCTGATTGCCCCCCCTCTGAAGTGTTTCTGATATTACACGACCAATTAGCTTTTTCATTTACTGATCTTGCATAAGAAATCCAAGACGTTTTGACTTGTGTAGGTGCCTTTATCAGGCCTGAGCAGGTCGAAACGTTGCATATCTGTTATTCTGTATCAGTAAAGTTTTTGGGTTTTTTTGGATTATTTTTATACCTGTCTCCCTCGTGGTTATGCATAGTTTGCTCTCCGAGAGGCATTCCTGTACGTCGTGACTGCATCCTTACTTTGCCCAGAAGCGCTATGGTCCTACTGAGATTTGCTTCTGGCTCTCTACGGTTTAGGCCTTGTTCACACTTCAGTTATTTGATCAGTTATTTCCATCAGTTATTGTGAGCCAAAACCAGGTGCGGGTCAAAAACACAGAACAGGAGCAGATCTTTTTTTCATTATACCTTATGTCTGTGGAGCCTCCACTCCTGGTTTTGGCTCACAATAACTGATGGAAATAACTGATTGAATAACTGACGTGTGAACAAGCCCTAACTTGTAAATGGCTGAAGAGACCAAAAATCTCCATGATCCAGAACTGGAGTCGACATATGTTTTAATGCAGTGCACAGGGTGATTAGAGGTGTTCAGATTCATTAGTAGAAATAAAATCGAATCAACCAGTCGGATACATACTGCTGGAATGGTAAAGGGGGTGATAATGTGAAGAGTTCCCCCCTACGGTCACTTGGAGCTGTACAGCCTGGATGTTTTTTCAACCTTGCCAACTACGAGGCAGTGATAGTAAGCGGCTGTTCTCTTCATGCCGTCTCTTGCAGCTTCCACCCCTCCTTTACACTTTCCTTGCTGCTCCTTAATTTTAAACAAGTGCGGTGCCCCAGATATTGCCTCTAGTATATTGAGCCTGGAGCTTACAATACCTTTAGGGTTCTTTCACACGAGTGGATGCCGTCCAAGGAATCCGCTGCGTGTAAGAGAGCCAAGCCCCGTTCCAGACAGCAGAGACATGGAGCATTAAAGGGGTTCTCCGGGAATTAAGAAAATGAAAATACGCAAATATTACTTTATTATAAATATATTCCCAAATACCTTTCATTAGTTATAATGGCTCGTTTTGTCTGGGGAGCAATGATTAGGAGAAACAAAATGGCCGCTGTACACACACAACCTGTCCTAATCACACAGGAAGACAAGTTATTTCACACACACTGAGGTAAAGAGCTGCCTCATCCTCCTCTCTGCTCTGCTTGTCAGGGATTATGATCCTGAATACAGATAAGATCTTCAGCTGAATCTCTGTAGGAATGGAGTTCATGAGGAGACATGAAGTACAGAAAGGATGGACAAGACAGACTAAATACAAGAGCTGCTGCTCATTACCACATCCTCCTCTCTGTACTTCGTCTCCTCACGAACTCCATTCCTACAGAGATTCAGCTGAAGATCTTATCATCTGTATTCAGGATCATAATCCCTGACAAGCAGAGCAGAGAGGAGGATGAGGCAGCTCTTTACCTCAGTGTTGTGAAGTAACTTGTCCTCCTGTGTGATTAGGACAGGTTCTGTGTGTACTAATAGGACGACGGCCATTTTATTTCTCCTAATGATTGCTCCCCAGACAAAACGAGCCATTATAACTAATGAAAGGTATTTGGGAATATATTTATAATGAAGTAATATTTAAGTATTTTCATTTTCTTAATTCCCGGAGAAACCCTTTAACCTGATGGATTATGCTTTGTGCCTCTCTGTGATCTTTTTACTACATAATCACAGTGAGATAAAGTTGCCACCGTGATTTTGTAGTAAAAAGATCACAGAGGGGCACAGAGCATTATCCGTCATGTTAAAGCTCCATGTCTCTGCTGTCCTGCATGGGGCTTGGCTCTCTTACACGCAGCGGATTCCTTGGACGGCATCCGCTCTTGTGAAAGAGCCCTTACAATTCACAGTATCGGAGATAAACGCCTGATCGGTAGGGTCCAACACCTATGACCTGCACCCATCACAAGAACACGGATCCCATTCTCCTGAATATATGGAGCGTCAAATGTGCTTTCCATATGGAAGTGTTGGAGACTAAACCACTTTTATTACCATTGAGATCATATAGATCTAATTTAGGTAGAGTAAAAGGGATGTGGATCTCACCATGCATGCTCATTCATCCTTCTTTATCAGGATACAAATTTACTTCTGAAAGAATTAGGCCACTTTCATTCCGGCCAAGAACAACCTGCTGGAATTCTCCAGATCCAGCCACAATCCGGCAAAAATGCAGAGAATCAGCCGGACCCAAACTGCTGTGTCCCGGCGTTCTCTGTGTCGCAGATGTGGACGTAGCTTTAGGCTACAGACATACGGTCAGGTTTCTGGATGCAATTTTGGAAGCCAAAACCCGGAGTGAATTAAAAAAAGAGAAGTCGTATCTGTACTTTATACTTTCCCTCCAGAATCGTAAGCAGAAACCTGAGCGCGTGGACGTGCCCTTACAGGGGAAGCTTTTGTCTGTATCTGGAGCTTGGGTCATAACAGAAAAAATATATTTTTTGCTTTTTTTTAAATTTTTTTATACTGTATAGCAATGAATATATATCAGCTTGGATCTATGCAGGGAGAGAAGGTGCAAAAGGTTTTACGTGCAAAGCGTTAAGGCAGGAGAATCTGAACAGTTACCATACAATGCTTCTTCGTATTATTGAAAATAAAAATCTGCTGTTAAAACATTAACGTGGAAATATCTCATACTGGCGTAGCACATTTACAGTTTGTCAGAAGCAAATACTTGTTATCGTAGGCACCGCTCACACAGTGTTTCACGTTATGATGAAACCTCTGGGATTGGACCGACCCTCTCATAGGCCTTTAAAGGGGTATTCCCATCTCAGACAATGGGGCCATAGCGCTAGGATATGCCCCCATTGTCTGTTAGATGTGGGTCCCGCACCTATATTGAGAACGGAGCGGGGAGCGCTATGCCCGGAGGACCTTGGGGTCCGACCACCACCAGGCGCATCCCTCCCGCTGCTCCCATAGAAATGAATCGGAACGCACAGCCAGCGCGCTGCTATTTTCGGCGGCCCCATAGAAATGAATGGAGGGCGACTGCGCATGCGCCCTCCTTCACTTTTGGGGCTCCATTCTCTCCTAGCAATATGCCCCCATTGTCTAAGATGGGAATACCCCTTTAATGGTGTTGTCTGGGCTCTAGATATTGATGGATGACTTATCTGTGTCTGCAGCTCGCTTCGTCCATTGTGTAACACCAGGACTGCTGTGGACGTCTGACTGTTGGGGGTGCAGGACCCCTATGATAACATATTTATGATCTACCTATGCAAGTTTCACAATATGATTCTCCGTCAGGTGACATTTTACAACAATCGAATTATAGCCGACCACGACACAGATGTTCATGTTTCCTCATGCTCAAAAGATCCATGTGATGGCAAAAGGAACCCAAATTACACCAGTCTGAAAAGGAGGACAAGTAGTGCAGACTGTTCGGAAATTTTAAAACAAAAGCTTTATTCTCTGTATGCACAAAAATCCATTAAAATTCAGCACATTGTATTAAGAGACTGTTCGATTAGCCCTATTCAGGGTTTCACCCGCTCTCACTCACTTCCACCTACGTTGCAGTCCACTGATCCATCCCTGGTAACAGACTCAGAAGATGGCTGAGAGGACATGGGGGCGTGTCAGAGCTAGCTGAGATCCTGAGCCCGATAAAAGAACTGCTTCTACACTACACTGAGCCTCCAGTGTGTCTTCGTGTAATTTATCCCTCCTTTATCTGTTCTGTGAGCTCTGGAGCTGAAAACAAACATAGCGGGAAGTAAGGAAAATTATGTCACTGCTTCTGAATGAGATGCCTCTAGCTGTGCAGCTGAAACAAGGAATAATATGATTGGGGGAAAAAAAATTACAGAAGCCCAAACATAACTGTTCATTCACAGTTATGATTGTACAAAGAAGCACAGTTATCATGCAGCCTTTTTTAGAAAAATCAGGTGAGCTTTAAGCATAATGTTAATCCTGCTGGAATGCGCTTTTACCGTTCGGAACTGATACAAGGATGTTAGAGGTGAAGATATTGATAGAGTATTAAATAAATGACAAGGATGTTGAATACAAATGCTAAGTACTCTTATACCAGTGGACTGAACATTGATTTTGAGATATGCCATCTGAAATTCATCACAATCGCAGTCCAGTTCTGGCGTTCCCGTTACAGGCACATTTTAAGCGGTGGACAAGGGACATGGGCACTCTGCATAGCAAACTGTGATTCACTGTGTTTTCTCACAACTCTCATAATTTTTGTCTCTGATTTATACTACAGTAGCTCTTCTGTCAGCGTGGTCCAGATGGGCTAACCTTTGAAACCCATCACCATCCATGAACCTTTGGCATCCATAAAGCTGTCTCAGTGGTTGTCCTTCCTGCCACCTCTTTCAGTAGCTAATAACCATAGTACATTATGAACACCAAATTCTGTTGTACAACCATCATTTAGGCCTTAAAAGAGTTTTTTTGTAATGATTTAAAACTGCCGCAAGCAATCTGTTCTAGAACGTTAGTAGGTCTGGTGGCCTCCACCTGCAGAGCTGCCTATAGTGGGTGAGCTGCGGGGTCTCACTACACACTATGCTCAAGCAGTGGGATGCCCAACCTGTGGCCCTCCAGCTGCTGCAAAACTACAACTCCCAGCATGCCCGGGCAGCATACAGCAGGGCATGATGGGATTTGTAGTTTTACAACAGCTGGAGGGCCGCAGGTTGAGCATCCCCGCTCTAGCACATGCATATAATAGACATTGGTGAGCATTTCTGTCAGGCTGCTCAGCCATGGGGCCACATGGTAGGCACGATCGCATCATTACCATGTATTGTAGAGCAGTGCCCCTTGGCAGCTCTGCAGCTGATGGCAACCAGTCCTGCTTACATTCCAGAACAGGTTGCTTGCAACCATTTTAAATTATTCCCAGAGAACCTCTTTAATGTGGATGTCCACCATTTACCTATTTTTAGGTCTAACGTTCCTCCATTTTTAAAAAAACTTAGTCTGAAATCCATTGAAATAAATAGTTAAAAGTTTTTTTTGGGTTATAGATATTGATGAGCACTACATGATATGTTATCAAATTCAGACTGGTGGGGGTCCAACGAAGGCGCCTCCACCGAGCTGCTGTTCACAACAACCATGAGCAGCGGAACTAACAGAGAATGGAACTGGTGGAAGAAAAAACACTTGACTTGGTCTTATTCAAAAATCATGTGAACAGGTGATGTCACCGTGTACTGCTGATGCTCCATTTGTGTCAGAAAAGGCTTTACTGCCCAGTGTGAAGAACAAGACAGGAAGATATTAACCATATAAATACAAACAACCCATCTACTTAACCAAACGACGACAAATAAAGTTTTTTTTGTTTTTTTTTACATTTTCTGTAATTCATGGCACACTGATAATGATCAAGACCTAGAAACAGGTAGCTGAATACTGATTGTACACTGGACAAATGTCAAACACCTATTAAGGGCCCTTGCACACGACCGCATGCGCTCCGAGACATACGGTCCGTCAGCGGGCCATATGTCCCGGAGCGGCATAGACCGGGGGCACAGGAGCGATCAGCATCATAGATTACTATGGCGCTGTGCACGTCGGGCCGCCCGCGGGACTATTGTCCTGCACTCATAAGATCACATGAGTAATCTATGATGCTGTGCGCTCCCGTGCCCCAGATCTATGCCGCTCTGGGACGTATGGCCTGCTCATGGACCGTATGTCTCGGAGCGCATACGGTCGTGTGAAAGGGCCCTAAAGGGGTCGTCCAAAATTTTTTAAGGAGAGCAGAAGGTCTTATAAACCCAAAAATAAAGCTTTACTCACCGATTACAAGTACCCCGTTACAGCCCTGCCTATTCGGTCCCCAACGCTTTCGGTCTCCAGACCAGAAGGGAGGATCAAACGTCCAATAGTCAAGTGACCACTCTGCCAATCACTGGCCTCAGCGGTCATGAACGGTACGTGACCGAGTCCAGTGATTGGCTGTGTGGTCAACAGCCAGGCTTATACTGAATGTTACAGCGCATCAAACATGGGGGCAGCTACTAAACTGTGCAAGGTCCACATCACCTCTTTACTGACACCAACAAAAAGTTGTAGTTTTCTCCCTGCTCCTAACTCGAAGTCCATAATTTAGATATTATTTACATAGAATTTTTCTTTCCACCAGACTTCCATCTTTTAGAGTCGCCTATGGACCCATGCTAACTGTGCGTGTCGATAAATCTGGCCCTGGGAAGGTGCCAGTTGGGGGCTGGCGCAGGTAAGCTAGCGGGGTCTATTATTCCAATGTCCAAGTTTTTCAGTCACCATTCTGCAGGAGTTTACAGTAAGTTCCCTTCTTCTCTACAAGCTCATTGTGGCTTCCACACTCTACTACTCGACCCCCATCCAGAACGAGAATCTGATCTGCTGTACG
Source organism: Rhinella marina (assembly GCA_900303285.1). NCBI lineage: Eukaryota > Metazoa > Chordata > Amphibia > Anura > Bufonidae > Rhinella > Rhinella marina. The sequence goes on along the minus strand of ONZH01013037.1, from coordinate 137,711 downwards.
CACAGTACGAAGCCTATGAGCGATGATCAGAAGAGTGAGACCTGGGACCCCCTGAAGAGACTGCTGGATCTGTGGAGGAGAGGAAATCGTCAACACGCAAAAGCCAAAAAATATCACATCAATTTCCAGTAATGATCACAGTACTGCACCTCATGCTCCGTTTCAACATCCAGGCAACTTGAAGCTTCATCCAGAATAAGTAACTTGGGTTTACGTGCAAGAGCTCGAGCAAGGGCAATGCGTTGTTTCTGTCCAGCCCCCAACTGGGCCCCGCTATCTCCAACATCTGTGAAAACAAACATGGGACATTTCAGTATCGGCCAATATACAAATAATAATCTGCATGAGGTTATACTCTTCCTTAAAGAGTGTAAAGCACAGGTGACATCAGTGGTGTACATAGAGAAGTGAGGGCCCCATAGCAAGGATCACACCAGGCCCCCCACACAGGACAGAAGGGGTTCTGCCTAAACCCTTTTCAATGACCCTTGGACCATTTGTTCCTTTAGCGGGTAGAGTCCTGACCAAGTTTTCACCTCCAGTAGAAGAGGAGATAATCCCAACTAAGACTGGGCCCCTCTTGTCCTGGGCCCCATAGCAGTCGCATGGTCTGCCGCTATGGTAGTTACGCCTCTGCGTGACATGTTTTATATTGTTAGTCACAAAATAGTTAATTTCTGAGGGATATGACCCGTAAAAATGTTCGCCTGGATACTTTTTGTAGGATGGGGAAACAGCTGTCTAGGAGAAGATGGCTTAGTTTATCCACTCTTTAAGGATGGGCAGGTGGACATTTGTTTATATCCACTGAACACCCCTATCCCATACAGTGAAGTGAATTAAGAGACAATGAACAATTTAATAGGCATGGTGCCCCTACCCTCATTAATTTACTGACACAGGCAAGGAGTTTTCCTAATAAGTTTCGGGTAGGGCTAGAAAACTCAGTTAATCAGGGAAATTTCCCGATGGGCCGATGCCCAGGGAGTCGTCTAGGCCCTTCTCACCGCCGGCCAGTGTAGTTTTTGGGATGTATTTTGTGCTGCTGGCAGTATTTGATGATAGACTGTGGTATTTGGCTCTGTTGGGGCGGTATAATGTGCCCCAATATGGTATTGCTGGTTCTGCCTTCCATCAATTTGGACCCGACTACAAACAGGGCCACTTTACGTTCTTAGTCCACCCCTGCCGCTAATAAAACAGTAAAGCCAAAGATAACATTTTGAGGGCAGCCAAGACTGAGTGTGTTCCCACTCTCCTCCACCCTCCTGTAAGTCTTAGGTCTCCTGTTATTCTCTGCCTTTGATTTTATAATTGTTTTATTGTGTTTGTATGTCATTTTATTTTACCTCTTTTTGAATTTTTTAAGCACTGTACCTTTTTGAATTAAAGCTTAAAACTTTAACATGTTTAGTTCCTGTATGATCTAAGAATCCATAGCCTTTCAAAGAGTGTTTTGCTGTTTGATGCTTTGAGAGCAGTATGTGTTTGTGTGTGTGGTATTGCCGAGCGGTGTCTCATTGGCCCTAATGATGGGTGGTGGTATGTGTCTGGGTTGTGATTTATGATCAATTTGCATTTGGAGGATGAGTGTGAGATTGGGTGAGTGGAAATAGATTACCAATTGCACAGGATGGTGCGTATGTGACAGAATAATTCCAGTCTGATGAGAAACGTAGGGGCGGCTTTGTTACCTCAAGTCTTGCTAAAATATATTCTACTTACTGCAGAATGGATGTGAAAAGTGGCAGTTACTTCTGTGGGGGATGATAAAAATCATATAAAGCTATACAAATGACATTATTCAGCAGGGGGCAACACTGAGCACAAGAAGAAGTTCAAGTGAAAATGAAATGTTCACGTAAGGCCTCATGCACACAGCTGTAGTTTCGGTCCACGTACATACAATCCAACTTTTGAAGACCCATTTCAACGGGGCTGCAAAAGATGCAGACAGCATGTCCGCTCCCTCAGTGCGCAAAAAAATACATGTCCTATTCTTTACTGCTTTGCAGACAAGAGTAGGTATTTCTATCAGAGGGCAGGGCGTACACGACCGGTATCCGTGTTATGCGGACCACAAAAACGGACACAGCATCTGCATGAGGCCTTAGTGATTCTTTCTGGTGATGATGATCAATGTGAAGCATTAAAAGGATTGTCCGACCAATAAACACAGTGACCAGCAAGTGGTGATAACATTCTGACATTAAAAAAGTATCGACCCGACAACCCCAGCATCATGGTTTGGGCCTGCTTTTCATCAGCAGGGACAGGGAAGATGGTTAAAACTGATGGGAAGATGGATGGAGCCAAATACAGGACCATTCTGGATGAAAAGACCTGAGACTAGGACGGAGATTTATCTTCCAACAAGACAATGATCCCAAACATAAAGCAAAATCTACAATGGAATGGTTCAAAAATAAAGGTCTCCAGGTCTTAGAATGGCCGAGTCACAGTCCAGACCTGAATCCAATGGAGAATATGTGGAAAGAGCTGAAAACTGCTGTTCACAAACGTCTCCATCCAACCTCAAAGAGCTTGAGCTGTTTTACAAGGAAGAATGGGCAAGAATTTCAGTCTCTAGATGTGGAAAACTGATAGAGACATCCCCCAAGAGACCGCAGCTGGAATCGCAGCAAAGTATTAATGCAAGGGGGCCGAATAATTTTGCACGCCGCACTTTTCAGTTTTATTATTACAAAAAAAAGTTTAAATGATCCAATAAATTTCGTTCCACTTCACAATTGTGACCCACTTGTTGTTGATTCTTCACCAAAAAATGTAAAATGTTATATCTTTTTGTTTAAAGCCTGAAATGTGGCAATAGGTTGAAAAGTTCCAGGGGAGCGAATACTTTCGCAAGGCACTGTATACATATATATATATACCCCTCCCCAATGGGCTGTCCTCCACATCTTTGGAGGCCCAGCCACAACCATTCCTATGGAGCCCAGCACCGCCCTCCTTACAGCCCCAACGTCGCTGAGAAGAACCTCCGTAATCCCATGCACACTGGCGCCGCACATAAGTGGAGCGTGCAGACAGCTGGCGCAGGCGCATTCCCTTCCCTGAGGCTGCTGCCCGCACTGGGATGGAAGTCCGAGCAGGTGCTTACGTGCGGCATCCATGCACATGTGCGGGATTGTGGTGCTTCTTCTCAGTGACGTTGGGCTCTTTTCGGAGGTCATTTGCAGAATCCCTTTAAACTAAAAATAAGATAAAACTTAAATAAAACACATAACTAATATTCCCCAGTGGTGGAGTCACTGACCAGTCCTCCGGTCTACCGTTTTCTATCAGCTTATACAATGTAATGCCTGCATCGCTTACCGGTATCATAGGCCTTGTCCAAGTCACTGATGAAGTTCTCAGCCTTTGCTTGCCTCGCCGCTGCCGTCACTTGCTGCTCACTCTTGTTGCTGAGTCCATAACTGATGTTTTCTCTTATTGTTCCGGCAAACAAAACCGGATCTTGGGCGACCAGCGCCACCTAAACGGAACATGAACGTAGCCTTTTTTTAAGGATAACTTCTACTCTCTGCATTTACAGTTTTGGGATTAATAAAGGATAGGCCACTGATATTTGACTGGTGGTGGTCCGACACCATGCGGTCAGCTCAGTGAAGGGAAAGTAAATGCGACTGAAATCCCAGGCAAGCTGCCCAATGAACACACTGGAGGAGATGTGACTGTGGCCTGTTTGTTAGGCCCCATTCACACGACCGTATGTAATCCGTGATCCGTATAAAAACGGAACAGAAGACATACGGAAAGTCTTCCGTAGTGTTCCGTATTTTTGCGGACCCATTGACTTTAAAGAGGTTATCCCACAAATAATGTAAAAAATGAGAATCAGACATCATATAGTACATGACAACCTCTTTCTAACAAAGCTAGAACCAGCCCTGTACCTCATATGGATCCAGAGATCTCCACATTCATTGCTCTGCTAGATTTATATCAAGCTGACAGCTCAAGGGGAGTGTCTTTTCCGCTGCAGCTAAGGAGGCGTGTCTCAGCTCTCCCTATCACAGCTCAGGAGGCGTGTCTCAGCTCTGCCTATCACAGCTCAGGAGGCGTGTCTCAGCTCTCCCTATCACAGCTCAGGAGGCGTGTCTCAGCTCTCCCTATCACAGCTCAGGAGGCGTGTCTCAGCTCTGCCTATCACAGCTCAGGAGGCAGTTAAAAGTTGAAACTGAGCATGTGCGGCCTGCTCAGTGAATAGGTCAAAGAAATAAGAAATTAAGTGGTCCTATACAGATACATTTTACTGAATAACTCAGTAGCTATTCAAAATTTTTAATCACATGCAATTACAAAAGTATTCAGATCCAGGTGCTGGTTTGAAAACTGTAGAATATTTTTCGTGGGACAACCCCTTTAATGGGGCTACGGACGTGATTTTGTGGCCAAGTATAGGACATGTTTCATTTTTTCTGCGGGAAAACTTCCATAATATACTTCCGATTTTTTTTCTCCTATGGAAAAATGAATGTGTCCGTATGGTTCCGTATCTTATCCGCAAAAATGCGGATAAGATGCAGAAATGTATATACGGTTGTGTGAATGGGGCCTTAAAGTGTCAAGGTGCGTTAAAAAAACCCTTTTAATATGTCAAAGCGAAATATCAAAGGTTTTGATCGGTGGGGTCTGAGTGCTGTGACCTCCGCTGATGGCTACAACGAGGGGAGAGAAGTGCTCACACAGAGCGTTGTCTCCTCGCTACAAGAGACAGACCCACAAACTTTCCATCGAGTCAGTCTAAAGCTTTTCTCTTCTCATTCTAGCAATCAGTGGCTGTCTCAGCACTCACACCCCCCTTGATCAAAACCTTTGATATGTTTCTATGTAGACTAGGGACACTTTACACCGAAGAAGAGTTAGAGTTTTGAAGATATCCGAGGGCCTGGACCCTACAAATAAAATATGGATGGTCTATTTTAACCCCATATGCCTTTTTACGGCAGCCACTAAGGGGCCTTAGGCTGGTCTAAGCGTTGCACGCTCAGTAGAACTTGTATTTAACACATTTATATTCCTGCTTAAAGGGGTTATCCCACGAATAATGTAAAAAATGAAAACCAGACATCATACAGTACAAGACAACCTCATTTTAACAAAGCTAGAACCGGCCCTGTACCTCACATGGATCTAGAGATCTCCTCATTCATTGCTCTGCTAGATTTATATTTATATATAAAGCTGACAGCTCAGGGGAGTGTCTTTTCTGCTGCAGCTCAGGGGGCGTGTCTCAGTTCTGCCTATCACACCTCCGGGGGCGTGTCTCAGCTCTCCCTATCACAGCTCAGGGGCATGTCTCAGCTCTGCCTATCACACCTCCGGGGGCGTGTCTCAGCTCTCCCTATCACAGCTCAGGGGGCGTGTCTCAGCTCTCCCTATCACAGCTCAGGAGGCAGTTGAAAGATGAAACAGAGCATGTGCGGCCTGCTCAGTGAATAGGTCAAATATTCAGATACAGATACATTTTATTGAATAACTCAGTGACTAAACAAAAGTTTTCATTACATGCAATTACAAAAGTATTCAGATCCAGGTGCTGGTTTGAAAACTGTAGAATATTTTTCGTGGGACAACCCCTTTAAGCCTCATTCACACGTCCGTGTCTGTGCTCAAATCCGTGAGCAGGTGGTCAGTGAGGCATCTGTGAAGCTGTCTGTGAAGGATCCGTGTTGGGTCCGTGGATCCATTTTTTGCTGTCCGTGTTGCATCCGTGTTTCACTGACACTGAACAGCTGAAAAATAATTTTCAAAGCATCTCTTCTTAATGATCCGTGGTTTTCACGGACCCATTGACTATAATGGGCATGAGGGATCCGGGAAGACGGATCAAGATAGGAAATGCATCTGTGCTAAAAAAACGGAACCACGGACCGTGATGACACACTGATGTCTGAACAGTCACATTCAAATGAATGGTGACGTGTGCTGTCCATGTAGAACATGTACAGGACACGTCTGTGAAACACTGACTTGTGAATGAGGCTTTATGCTGGGCTTTGAAATCTAGGAGGTGGTCCTATCAGTGATTGACAGCTATCTCTATATAAACAGTCATAGTGAAGGCTGTCAATCACTGATAGGACCGCCTCCTGGACTCCAAAGCTCAAAATGAACAGAGATATAAATGAGTAAATTACAAGTTATATTGAATGTTTTCAAATAAAACTATACATCAACCTGCTCAGCTCCTTCTGCTCTGTAACACTCTGCCCTCATCTCAGACACCACGTTTATCACAGGTTCCCTTTAACAGAGCTCCCACAATGCACTGCTCTATGATTACTGGAAACCAGTGGAATTCTGAAGTTAGCACTAAGCATTACATTTTTTTAATGTAAAAATAAACACAAAAATGATACAAATTCTAAATCACCCCCTTTCCCAATTTTACATATAAAAGAAATAAACAACAACAAAAAAAATAACAGGTATTGCTGCAACTGAAAAAGCCCAAACTACTAAAATATTATAATATTTTTCCTATGTGTAAGGCCCCATTCACACGACCGTGTGAATGGGGCCGCATCTATTCCGCAAAATTGCAGAATAGATGTGGCCCCATTCACCTCTATGGGGCCGGGAGCCGCCGCACGGAGCTAGCTCTGTGCCGCGGCTCCTTTGAAGCATGTCCTATACTTGTCCGTGCGCACGGACAAGGATAGGCATTTTGAATGGGGCCGCCGGGCGGCCCTAACTCTGTAACGGACAAAAATATAAATGTGCAATTCACCTTTTTGCGGTGAAATTCATGTGTAGGTCCCGATAGGTTTACTTTTATGTTTCTCCTACCTTACTGTGCAGATACTGATGGTCATAATCGGCCAGTGGTCTTCCATCAAGAAGGATTTCTCCACTCTGTGGCTCATAGAATCTCTCCAGAAGCGACACGCAGGTTGTCTTGCCACCTCCCGAAGGCCCGACAAGAGCCGCGACACTTCCAGGACGAAGGTGGAATGAAACGTTCTGAGGGTCATAAAACAATGCAGTAAATGCAAGAAGGGACATGTCGTAGGTCATATCAGAGACATGTCATAGGTTTATAATCGGGGGAGGGGGGGTCTGAGACCTCTACCGATCTCTACAGCGAAGGTGCAGAAGCATTTAGTGCCCTGTCCTTCCGGCAGCATCTAACTGGTCGAGAGGGCTTATGTGACAGCGTTTTGCAGCTGTGTAGACTACAGTATCAGTGTCAGGACCTTCAGTCAGAGGGGGGCACATTTACTAATGTGATTGCACGTGGACCTTCTAGTAAAATGTACCAAAATTTGATGCAATTTGGGTGCATCTATTATACAAAAAAACTACTGCCGCCGATTGCCAAGGGTGCAGCCTAAGGTGCAACATTTTGCATCACAATTTTCCCTTAAGCCCCATTCACACGTCCGTATAATGTGTCCGCATCCGTTTCCGCAATTGCGGACAATTATGCGGATGGGATGCGGATCCATTCATTTCAATGGGTCCCGAAAAAATGCGGACTGTACACCGTGTGGTGTCCGCATCCGTGTGTCCGTTCCAACTGTCCGCAAACAGAAATCCTCCTGTCCTACTTTTCCTCCGATTTTGCGGTCCGTAGCCCAATTCAAGTCTATGGGACGTCTATAAATGCAGCAGACATGCGGAAAGGCATCCGCATGTCATCCGTATTTGCGGATTCCGTTCCAGGAGGGGTGAAAAAAAAAAGATGTTATTCATCCTCCCGTTTTTTGCGGATCCGCAAAAAACGGATGACATATGGATACATCCTTTCCGTTTTTTACGGAAAAACGGAACGGATGTCCTGGAAAAACTGAGTTTTTTGCGGAACAACGGATCCGCAAAAAACTTACCGCTTTCCAGGATGTGCAAAAATACGGACGTATGAATGGAGCCTTAAAATTCTGTCAATAAGGTAGTCAATCCATAGGCGGTGTAAAGTAGACCAAATTCATCATTTAGCATGAACCACTGTGATATGTTTCATGTTAGCCTAGATCAGCTGTGGTAAACTCCTAAGACGTACACTTGCTTGGCTGTTCTCAGAACTCCATAGAAATGAATGGAGCATGCTGGGAGTTGTAGTTCCGCCACAGCTGGTGTACCGGAGGTTATAGCCATCACTGGCCTAGACAGTCTATGATTAGTTAGTCTACAGCATTAGTAAATCCGCCCCCAGGAGGATGGTATTTTTCATGTGGTAGAGGAGCGGGTGTAGACTTCGGACACGAGGTTGCACACACTTACCTGCACAGCGGGGGTATCTGGACGGGAGGGATAGTGAAACGTAACGTTCCTGAACTCAAATTCGCCAACTAACTCTTTCGGACAAAGAGATCCCGATGGGGAGATCTGAGGCTTCCGATCCAGGTACTGAAAAACCTTGGAGGCCACTCCTGCCGAATGAGTTATCTCACTGAGCATGTGAAACAGAGACTGAAAAACAGTACGGAGGAATGTAGGTCAATAAAGAATCATTTACGTTCGTGTGCTTGAGCCCTAACTGTGTGTACAAGGTGGAGTTATTTTACATTGGAGGTGGAGTTTTGAATGTGAATTTAAGCAGCGGAAAACATCCGTCTTCCAGGTTGGCAGGTTGTGTGAATATACCCTTAATGCACATTGCGGTTTTGTCGCCGTTTTAGTTGTAATTAGAATGGAGGTGAGTAACATTGGACACCAGGAGCTGGAAATGTTTCCATTAACCCTTTCACTACCATCAACCCAATCACTACCATTCTGAATTTCTGGTGGAAAAAAAAAAAGTGAGTAGGAGAAACCATAATGCACATTGTCTGCCTAAAGCTCCACAATGCCTTGTCCTGACTGAAAGAATCTGACTGCAATATCTCTGAGAAAACGTGGTTTTGGTATATTAGGGAGACCATACGGATTTCCTTTGGGAGGCACTTAGGAGGTCATTTATTAAACTGGCGTAAAGTAGAACTGGTTCAGTTGCCCATAGCAACCACTCAGATTCCTTCTTTCATTTTTTTACAGCTCCTCTGGAAAATGCAAGGTGGAATCTGATTGGTTGCTACGGGCAACTAAGCCAGTTCTACTTTACACCAACTTGATAAATAACCCCTTAATGGTATAATATAATATAATATATAGCGCTTAAGGGACAGCTTGGTCTGTCAAGTCCGCCAGAGCGGTAGACACATAGGAAAAAGATTTATCAAAACTGGTTTAAGGCCTCATTCACACGAATGATAAGGATTGTGTCAGGATCTGTTCAGGAGCTTGATGGTTTTGCAGGCAAGTTCAGTCAGTTTTGTCTCCGATTGCGTTCAGTGTTTCAGTTTTTCTGCCGGGTGCAGTTTTTAAAGCCGTTTTTTAAAAATGGAAGAATCGCAATCTACATCTAGCAACCATCAGTGAGAAACACATTGGGGGACATTTATCATAACTGGTGTAAAGGAAAAGTGGCTTAGTTGCCCATAGCAACCAATCAGATTCCATCTTCCATTTTTGACAGCTCCTTTGGAAAATGAAAGGTGGAATCTGATTGGTTTGCTATGGGCAACTAAGCCAGTTCTACTTTACACCAGTTATGATAAATCTCCCTCATTGTATCCGGAGGTTTTTCACTGAACGCGCCATATAGAAGATGCTGTGATTTTTCCTGAATGCAGAAATGAATGGGTCAGGATTCAGTCCAGATGCTATGCGTTTGCTTCACGCATCACGCCCCTGACAGAAAACTCGCCTTTGAAAGAGGCCCAAAGGAAAACTGCCCATAGCAACCAATCAGATTCCACCTTTCATTTCCCAAAACAGCTCTGAAAAATGAAAGGTGGAATCTGATTGGTTGCTATGGGCAACCGAGCCAGTTCTACTTTACAGCAGTTTTGATCAATCTCCCCCATAGACTGTAAATGAACATGACGTGTAGGACCATTCAGGCACATTTATCAGTAGTGTTGAGGTTTCATCTGACACAACCATCCAGTGATATTTGTCCCTAAATATAGAGCGTATATTTTCTATTGGCCATTAGATCAGAGTGATTTTTTTGTCTCGTACCCTTAGATGGTCGTTAGACTCCATCTGGTAGATGAGAAATGACACCATTGCTCCGGCGCTGATCTCCCCTTTATGGATTAACGTGTGTCCAAGGCATAACATGGAAACCTGCGCTCCGAGATTGATGACCTACAGGAAAGAAAGACGGAATATACTACATTTCTATCCCTACAGACAACGAGTACGGTCTTGTGTAGCGGCAAAACCACACGGAGGTCATCAGCTGACAAAGTCTTTTTGGAAACCATGTGGAACAGTTTTTTGCCATATCATGTGGCAGACGCCACATGGGACCGTATCTTTATAATCCACTTTTTATGAGAACGCAAACAACAGTATAGGAAGTACTGCAGTTGAGAAATCGCCACATTCCACCAATTTCATCGGGTACTCGACTGCGGCTACGTAGGCTTTTCGTCACACAACAAAAAGTCACTGTTATATCATTGTCCGTAGGAAACGTAAGGCCTCTGTCACATGAGCATGGCGGATTGGCTCCGGATGCGTTCAGTAAAACTCGCACCATTTTGCAAGCAAGTTCAGTCAGTTTTGTCTGCGATTGCGTTCACTTGGGTGCGATGCGTTTTGATGCGTTTTTCACGCGCGTGATTAAAAAACTGAAGGTTTACAAACAAACATCTCAGTGAAAACCGCACTGCATGCGGACTTGCTTCAGGATACAATGCGTTTTTCACTGAAGCCCCATTCACCTCTATGGGGCCAGGGCTGAGTGAAAAACTTAGAATATAGAACAGAACTATTCGTGAAAAAAAAACCTCATGTACACAGACCCATAGAAATAGAATGGGTCAGGATTCAGTGCGGGTGCAATGCGTTCACGTCACGCATCACTGCACCCTTGTGGGAAAACTCGCTCGTGAGAAAGGGACTTAAGACCTCAGTGGTCATTCAGGGAATACTACTTGTTTCCTCACCCTTGTCAGCAGAAGATACAAAGCTCGGACCATGTCCCTCCGCATCTGCAGGTTGTGGGTCTTATTCAGCGCCTCTTCGTATCTCTTCACCTCTTGTTCCTCAGCGGCAAAACTTTGCACTGTTTTTACCGACTCAACAATCTCTTTTGCCAGATCACTCGAGGCAGCGATGGAGTCCTGCACCTTCTTCACAAGATCCTAAGAGATAACAATACAAAATGGTACGCCAATAATTTGGTTTAAAATTTAACAAAGTACAGGAGAGTCACGGGAGCCGAGTCTTTACTTGTATCGTATTACCCATCTTTCTTGTTATCGGTTATGTGCTTACTGTTCCGAAACAGTTTTGTTATCTTACTTAAAGGGGTTATCCAATGATTGATGTCAAAAATGAAAATCAGACATCATATAGTACCAGAACCAGCCCTGTACCTCACATGGATCCAGAGATCTCTTCATTCATTGCTCTGCTAGATATATATCAAGCTGACAGCTCAGGGGGCGTGTCTCAGCTCTCCCTATCACAGCTCAGGAGGCGTGTCTCAGCTCTCCCTATCACAGCTCAGAAGGCGTGTCTCAGCTCTCCTTATCACATCTCAGGAGGCGTGTCTCAGCTCTCCCTATCACAGCTCAGGAGGAGTGTCTCAGCTCTCCCTATCACAGCTCAGGGGGCGTGTCTCAGCTCTCCCTATCACAGCTCAGGAGGTGTGTCTCAGCTCTCCCTATCACAGCTCAGAAGGTGTGTCTCAGCTCTCCTTATCATATCTCAGGAGGCGTGTCTCAGCTCTCCCTATCACAGCTCAGGGGGCGTGTCTCAGCTCTCTCTATCACAGCTCAGGAGGCGTGTCTCAGCTCTCCCTATCACAGCTCAGGGGGCATGTCTCAGCTCTCCCTATCACAGCTCAGAAGGCGTGTCTCAGCTCTCCTTATCACATCTCAGGAGGCGTGTCTCAGCTCTCCCTATCACAGCTCAGGGGGCGTGTCAGCTCTCCCTATCACAGCTCAGGAGTCGTGTCTCAGCTCTCCCTATCACAGCTCAGGGGGCGTGCCTCAGCTCTCCCTATCACAGCTCAGGGGGCGTGTCTCAGCTCTCTCTATCACAGCTCAGGGGGCGTGTCTCAGCTCTCCCTATCACAGCTCATGAGGCGTGAACATGCTCTCCCTATCACAGCTCAGGAGGCAGTTGAAGAATGAAACTGAGCATGTGCGGCCTTCTTAGTGAGCGGGTCAAAGAAATAAGAAAAAAGCAAACAGCAGGTGGTGCTATACAGATACATTTTAGTGAATAACTCAGTGGCTATAATACATTTTTAATTACATACAATTACAAAAGTATTGAGATCCAGTTGCTGGTTTAAACCCCTTTAATGCTTTCTTAATTTATACTTGGCTTTATCTATTATTGGACGCGTATATTCCTTTACGTGTGTGATCTTCAGCATACTTTGTGATCATCTGTTCTCACTATTTTGCCAAAAAATACTTTTTTGAAAATAAAATTTAACCCCTTGACGACCGCCATACGGCTATATACGTCCTATCTGCACATGCCCCGTGCAGATAGCACGTATATAGACGTGCAGGCGGCCCTTTAATCCCAGCGCTGATCAGCGCTGGGATTAAAGCTCCTGCTCCTGCAATCTAACAGGAGCAGGTTGGGTCCCGGCTCACAGACAGAGCGGGGACCCTGAGGAGAAGACAGGAGCGGTTTATTACCGCTTCTGTCTTCTCCTGTGCCGGAGGACAGCCTTACCTCCTCAGCCGGCGCAGCAGGAAAGAAGCGGCAGCCTGTGTGTAATGAGCCCCCAGGGGGCTGTTTTCCCCTGTAACTGGGGCTCCTGTGGATGCCCCAGTTACAGTGGAAACAGTGGGGAAAAAAAGTGTTAAAAAAAGGAAAAAAAAAAGTCTGGGGGACATATTATTTGTCAAAAATAAATTAATATATAAGTAAAAAAAATAAATAAAAAACAAACAAAAAAAAAGTGTAAAAAAAAAAATTAAACACGCAGTCGCCAATGGAAACAGTCACCATAGTCGCCCTGTCAAATAAAATCTATACATGCTATATATCAAAACGATCATCATCAAATAGGGAACCCATTGCAATAATTAATTTGTGCGTCAGTTTTAATATTTAAAAAATAAAAATCTATAATAAAAAAAAATACTTTTTTTTTAATAAGAATTAGCGGTTTTTGTCTAAATTAAACCTAAAAAAATATAAAATACCTTTAAAAAAAACATTCTAATAATAAGTCCTAAGTGTCAAGTGTCAAAAAAATTGCAAAAATTATTTTCGTATTCAAACGAAAAAAAAAATAAATTAGGGTCACTAAGCCACCATGTGCCCAAATCACAAAAAGTTGCCTGGACATTCAGGCCTTTTATAGGTCCGGTCATGAAAGGGTTAACAAAGGTGTGCCACGATTAGTTACTTTTTGGATGTCGCTTTTCGTGTGTTTCAGTTTTGCGGTGTATGGGACTGGGTCAGAATTGCTGTTATCCGACTGACAACCCTTCAGACCTGATGTAAGTTATGGAAAGGGTTCCAGGCAGAAGCATTAAAGGTGTATTCCCATCTGGAACATTTATAACATGTCGATAGGATATGCCATGGGTCACACCTCAGGGACCTGCTAGTATCTTGAGAACGGGGCCTGAAGTGAACAGAAAACACACCATGCATGAGCGGCCACCTCCACTCCACTCACTGCTATTGGACATCAGTCAGGGGACAGTTGTCACCCTGGCACACAAGAACCATGTACGGCTGTACCAATAAGAAGATTTGACATTATGGCATTTCTAGACGTGCGCAGTATTTCCATTTACGTACTTACCTCATGATATTTATTGTATATGGTCTGCACAATGGATATGAACGGCATGCTGATAAGGGAGAGGAGTGTAAGTCGCCAAGATAGAGAGAACATGAAGTAATAATAGCCAACGCATTTTATCAACATCCGCAGTGTTATATTCACATTGGCAGCAATGGAGCGACTCACGAGCGCCGTGTCTTTGGACAGTCGAGAGGAGAGGTCACCTGCCAGAGAACCGTAAAACATGCTTTTATTTCTCGCCAAATGCACCATTACGTTAACAGAAAGGTACAAGGGAAGGTTACTCATTACTAATCTCATTCACAAAGGTATGGATCACATATGGGCTTAAAGAGGACCTCTCCCCTCTCCTGACATGTCTGTTTTAATATCTTCATGCATTCCCCATGTAATAACGATTCTGGAACATCTATTCTTATGTCTCTATGTTGTGCCATTCCTTTATTATTTCTACTAGAAGTTATGAATGAATTACTAGCAGTCTGCAGTAAGGGTACAGAGGGGAGGTAACCACTTGGGGGCGTGTACCTGCACAGTCTGACAATGACAGCACTGATTGGATAGAGCGAGTCTGTGCAGGTACACGCCTCCAACTGGTTACCTCCCCTCTGTACCCTTACTGCAGACTGCTAGCAATTCATTCATAACTTCTAGTAGGAATAATAAAGGAATGGCACAACATAGAGACATAAGAATAGATGATCCAGAATTGTTATTACATGGGGAATGCATGAAGCTATTAAAACAGACATGTCAGGAGCGGGGAGAGGTCCTCTTTAAAGGGATGGTTTTGTAAAGACAATTCCTTTTACCATGAAAGTTTGGATTCAGCCACCGAGGAGTGGTGCCTGCGTGCTACAAACCGAAATCTACACCAGCTACGGCCCTGTCCCTTCTGCAAAGCCTCACCCAGTTTTTTTAAATGTCATTCTCACAAACATTTGTGATTTTTGAATGCCAGAAAGCTGGCGAGTAACTTTTGTAAATGTGCCCCCCCCGGGCATTGCCACACTGAAATCACTGTGAGAGAAACATTGGACATGTGGGTTGTAATGGTTCAAAAATTTACAAGCCACAGACTCGCATTTTACCTGTTTTATTCGTTTCGAAGAAGGTGATGTCCTGCTTAACGACAGCGCGGAAAAGAAGAATTCTCAAACGTCTTGTGAGACGAAAGAGGGAGAACATGAAAAGTCCTCCTCTGCAGCCGGAGGAAACAGAGCTGAAGAAAGAGCAGTGTGTGGGTCAGTGTCCAGCGGAGGTGTTATACCTTTATGTTCAGACATGCATCCAGGCCGTGTCATTTATATATATATATATATATACTGTACATATTGTTATTGCAATTATGTTTCACAAATCGAGGGACGATGATAAGGAGTTTGGTCAGACTCAATGGCGGACGCTCTTCCCTGTATGTATGTTTCTGACGACCGTCCTGCTAGCTTAAAAGGGTTCCTAAATATTACTTTATTATAAATATATTCCCAAATACCTTTCATTAGCTATATTGGTTCTTTTTGTCTAGGGAGCAATCAGGAGAAATACCGTAAAATGGCCGCCATCCTATTAGTACATATAAAACCTGTCCTAATCACACAGGAGGACAAGTTACTTCTCAGCACTGAGGTAAAGAGCTGCCTCATCCTCCTCTCTGCTCTGCTTGTCAGGGATTATCATCCTGAATACAGAAGACAATATCTTCAGCTGAATCTCTGAAGGAAAGGAGCTCATAAGGAGACATGAAGTAAAGAGAGGACAGACTGTGGTAATGGAGGCTGCTGCTCATCTGCCACATCCCCACCTCCTCTCTGTACTTCATGTCTCCTCATGAACTCCATTCCTACAGAGATTCAACTTAAGATCATATTAAACTGTATTCAGGATCATAATCCCTGACAAGCAGAGAGGGGGATGAGGCAGCTCTTTACCTCAGTGTGGTGAAGTAACTTGTCCTCCTGTGTGATTAGGACAGGTTCTGTGTGTACTAATAGGACGGCGGCCATTTTGTTTCTCCTAATGATTTCTCCCTAGACAAAAGGAGCCATTATAACTAATGAAAGGTATTTATAATAAAGTAATATTTACATGACATTTTCATTATCTTAATTCCCAGAGAACACTTTAAGCTTGACCACCTTAAGGGCTCATGCTCCGAATGATCAGTCATATACATCAATAAATAAAGGGGTTGTCTGAGATTTTGGTATTGATGGCCTATCCTCAGGATAGGCCATCAATATCTGATCGGTGGGGGTCCAACTCTTGGAACCCCCACTGATCAGCTGTTTGAAAAGGTCGTGACGCTGTGGTGAGTTCCTAGGCCACTGATGTCATGTTCATCGGTCACATGGTCCATGTGCAGGTCAGTCCCATTGAAGTGAATGTGCCTGGTCTGCAATGTCCACTATACAATGAACAGCACTGTGCTTGGTATGCTGTGAGGAGGCCGAAGCGGCACAGCCTCTTCGAACAGCTTATCGGTAGAGTAGTCACACCCCCACCCATCAGACAATGATGACTAGGGATGAGCGAATCAACTTCGGATGAAACATCCAATGTCAATTTGCATAAAACTTTGTTCCAATACTGTATTGGCTCTGATGAGCCAAAGTTATTGCTTCGCAAAGTCTCGCGAGACTTCGGGTAAAAAAAATCATAAATTAATTTGTACCGTAAAGAAACATTTCCCGAACTTGGGTTCGGTTCCAAGATACCACTTTGGGAAATGTTTTTTTTACAGTAGTAATTAATTTACTAAGTTATTACCCGGGAGACTTTGCAAAGCAATAACTTCGGCTCATCGGAGCCAAACACTTAAAGGGGTTGTCTCACTTCAGTAAGTGGCATTTATCATGTAGAGAAAGTTAATACAAGCCACTTACTAATGTATTGTTATTATCCATATTGCTTCCTTTGCTGGCTGGATTCATTTTTCCGTCCCATTATACACTGCTCGTTTCCATGGTTACGACCACCCTGCAATCCACTAGTGGTGTCCGTGCTTGCACACTATAGGAAAAAGCACCAGCCTATGTGAGCTCCCATGGTTTCGGCCACCAGAGAGGCCAACAATTTTTCCTACGACCACCACTACTAGATTGCAGGGTGGTCGTAACCATGGAAACAAGCAGTGTATAATGTGATGGAAAAATGAATCCAGCCAGCAAAGGAGGCAATATGGACAATCACAATACATTAGTAAGAACCTTGTATCTACTTTCTCTACGTGAAATTCACCTAAGGAAGAATTTCTTTACCGTAAAGGGAGAATGCATCAAAACGGGACACTTGTCCACATCAACCAATCAGAATCTCACTGGAAAGATGGCAGCTAAAATCTGAGTGGTTGATCACCTCCAATTTCTGTCTTCACCAGTTTTATTCATAAGGCCCAACAAGTTCTTACGTTCTGTACACACAGTGCACCCACCTCGAGATGGTCATCACCACCAAATAAATGATAGCCGCCAGGAACTCAGCCTCCTTGTAGCGGTTGGATAAGATGTCAATCAGGCGCCCCGTATAGTAGGGAATCGACATTTCAACTGTCAACCATAAAACATTTCCCGTTAGAAAGCTCACGTTATACCTAGGAGCTCATCTACCTCTCCACAGTCACGTCATCGGAGGAGTCATTTCATGATCGTGATGGAAAGTACCAACCAGTTAGATCAGGTTTCGCACAACTACATCGGCAATGTGAAAGATGTGAATACAGGGCAAGGCTCCAGCATAGTCATCTCACATAGCCCTGTCCACCAAGAAGAGGGAGAGGCTGACAGGGAGCAGGAGGAACAAGGGTGCACAGAGTAACTTGGGCCAGCCATCGGTGCACTTAAAGGGAACCTGTCATCAACTTCATGCTGATCTCGCTGAGGGCAGCATGAATTAGTGACAGAAATGCTGATGTCACTCATGAGCTAAAAGTAAGCAGTTGCTGAGAACCAGCATAATAATCATTACAGCTCAGGCCTTGAAAAAAGTCAAATCTACCTGAGAAGAGTCCTGGTTATTCCTAATCTCCTGCTCTCCCGCCCATCTGCTGATGATTGGCAGTTCTCTCCTAGAGAGAAAGGGAGAAAACTAGGTAGAAGACTGTCAGTCATCAGCAGGGATTCATGAATAACCAGGACTCTTCTCAGGTGGCCGGGACTCTTTTCCAGGCCCAGTCTGCAATGTTTGTGATGTTGGTTCTCGGCAACCACTTACTTTTAACTTATAAATGACAGACCGCTGAAATCAACTCACCTGTTTCTACTTTATGCTGCCGTTAGTATGGGCAGCATAAAGTTTATGAAAGGTTCCCTTTAATTGCTCATTAAAGTACATTTTTTTCCAGAATCACTAAGTAAAAGGTATCACTACATTCAGCTGGGCTTGCCCTACAAGGCACTGCCAAGATTTACCAGCTCCTTTTTCTTCCGGTTAGCGCTGGACCAGAAGTGTCACATGCTGTCTACATCCATGTCTGGCTAATCAATAGCCTCAGTGGCAACGTGTGCAAGCACAGCATGTCAACGTGGCCAATGACCGTCTGCGGCCCCTACTGCTCAAAACATGACAAAAATTGGGAGAAAAGCCCACCCTGCCAGGTGACCACTAAGGTAAGTGATTGGCTGAGTGAGCCTTTCCTGACATCGAGGGTAGGAAGGGGGGCATGAAGTGTCAGAACATGGAGGCAGGGATCGGTAAGGTATCACTTATTTAGACCACAGTTTTTATTCCCAAAATGTGTAACCCCTTACATTTTAAAAGGTGCTGTGCTTAAAGGGGTTCTCCAGAATTTTAGAAAAATGAAAATACTACTTTACTACTACTTTATTATAAATATATTCCCAAATACCTTACATTAGTTATAACGGCTCATTTTGTCTAGGGAGCAATCATTAGGAGAAATAAAATGGCCGCCGTCCAATTAGTACACACAAAAGCTGTCCTAATGACACAGGAGGACAAGTTACTTCACAACACTGAGGTAAAGAGCTGCCTCATCCTCCTCTCTGCTCTGCTTGTCAGGGATTATGATCCAGAATACAGATGATAAGATCTTCAGGTGAATCTCTGTGGGAATGGAGTTCATAGTACAGAGAGGACAGACAGGACAGACTGTACTCCTCTCTGTACTTCATGTCTCCTCATGAACTCTATTCATACAGGTTCAGCTGTAAGACCTTATCATCAGAGCAGAGAGGAGGATGAGGCAGCTCTTTACCTCAGTGTTGTGAAGTAACTTGTCCTCCTGTGTGATTAGGACAGGTTCTTTGTGTACTAATAGGAGAGCGGCCATTTTATTTCTCCTAATGATTACTCCCTAGACAAAATAAACCATTATAAATAATGAAAGGTATTTGGGAATATATTTAACAAACTAATATTTAAGTATTTTCATTTTCTTAATTCATGGAGAATCCCTTTAAAGAAAAGGGGAAGAAGGGAACCTCTACGTAGGTTCAGATAGCCAATTCAGAATTGGAAATAAAACCAACCTGATTGGCTCCCTCCTTCTCCATTGGTCCCATAACATCCAAAACGTAATATTTTAAGAATATAATTTGTGCTTCAGTTCTTTTAATTCCTAGTTTTTCAGTTTATTCTTTTCCATATAAAAACTCGGCAAAAACAGTGAACTTACATATTAAAGCCAGAGCAAGGAAGACAAAAGCCGAACACAGGTAGAGCCAATCCGGCTTCGAAAGTTTGACGAGTCTGATAAAATTCCTCTTGTCTGTTTGTTCGCGATCGTCTCCGGCAGAAGAGTCCTTTGTGTTATTAGGAGGTACAAGCAGATCCCAGAGCAGACATGACAATGGCAGGGGCAGATGATAGAGCAGGGAGTCGGAGAAAACAGAGTATAACTCCGGAGACTGAGCGGAGAGAAAGAACCTCAGGGTCTGGTACAGAGGAGGAGCGAAGCAGAAGGTGAGAACGTAGAGGAGACCGGAGGGAATCCATTGTGGACGGGGCAGTTTACTGGATATCAGGGAAAGAACAGGAGCTTTAAGGAGGTAGACCAGCCACACAACAGTAAGGGGGACACCGGGACAATAACTGAAGACGAGCCGGGATGTCATACAACTGAGCGACGAGTACAGCAAAAACAAAATAGGCAGAAAACAGAATGAGATCATTGTGAAGGCTGAAGAGGACACCTCAGCGGAAACCTAAAAAGGAAACGTACACAAGTTAAGGGACAACTATAAAATAACCACAGGAGCAATACAATATAATAAAACCAGCAGCCAGGCCTGTCACCCACGTATAATGATAGTGGGCACGTAGGCGTATGCCGGAGTCCCCACCATGGTGACATTGAGCATGTTGAGTGTTGTAGTACTGTTAGGCCCCATTCACACGACTGTATTGAATGGGGCCGTATCTATCCGCAAAATTGCGTAATAGATGCGGCCCCATTCACCTCTATGAGCTCATTTGAAGCATGTCCTATACTTGTCCGTGCGCACGGACAAATATAGGCATTTTCAATGGGGCCGCCCGCGTGTGTTCCGAGCGCTGCGGAACACACGCCGGGCGGCCCCCGTATATTTGCGGGTCCGCATTATTGCGGACCCGCAAATATACGTTGGTGTGAATGGACCCTTACTGTTTTTTCCCCTCCCTGTTTCTCCCTTTTTGTGTTCTTTCCTTTCAGCCATTATCATTTTACAACTCATCTGAGGTGAATGTAATAAAGGGCTGTGATTGGTGCACGGTTGCTTTCCTGTTGCTGGGGTACCTGTTTTCTGCCCCTCCTATGATTGGCCAGTTTCGTCCAGCGGCGGGAATTTGAAGTATTTATAGAAGTGGTCAGCAGGTCTGGAGCTTGTCGTCCCGACCACCCTCCCTTACAGAAGTCACGGCCCCCAGTTAGAGGGGGTTAAGTCACCCAGCTTGGCTGAGGAGACAATTGTGGATTTACTGATAATTTAATGGTTATTTATTAAATTATTAATTAATTATTTATTTATGGTTTTATGATTGTTACGTTATTTAACCCTTAATAAAGGACAGCGTCCATTTTGCACCATAATATAGTTGCTGTCATTATTTTTAGGATAAGTATTTTAGATTACAGTTATTGCTCATATGGCACCATCATTGGGAACAATCGTCCAAGTAATTATCGTCCTCTATATAAGGCCCTTTAGGGTATAGGCATACGGCAGTGTAGTCCATCTGGACTTTCTGTACGGTTTTCGCTGCTTTTCCACACCAAAATCTGCATGTGTGACTTGCAGGATTTTGACTTGCGGGACTTGCCCCGGATCTGTCCCTTTGCAATGCACTGTAAACTGTACCCACTGGGCGGTAGTTGGACGGCAGGCAGAACTGTACAACCACAGTGGTTCACAGTCATTTGACGCAATTTTCTGAAATTACTAGTGGCTTTCGGCCGCGTGGCACGCTACCGCCCTGTGGCCGCTACGTGGGAACTCGGCCTTGGTGTCCGCTCCCAAATCTGTTGCAAAATAGTGTACGGCTATTCTATATAGGCTAGTTTCACACGAACGTTGCAAATTACGGATCTGCAAAAAAAAATGGATGACGTCCGTATGGCATCCGTTTTTTTTTTTTGCTGATTCATTGTAACAATGCCTATCCTTGTTCGCAAAATGGACAAGAATAGGACATGTTCTATTTTTTTTTTTGCGGGCTACGGAACGGACATACGGATACGGACAGCATACAGTGCGCTGTCAGTATCTTTTGCTGACCCTATGTACTCTATGGGTCCGCATTTTATCAGCAAAATATACTGTCGAGTGAAAGAGGCCTAAGCAGAGGGATTATAAAACACATATTCCATGTGCAGAACTTTCTGGTGTGAACGCGCACCTAAACCTGCGATACGATTCACACGGGGAGTCTCCGCGCTAGAAACATTAAATGCAGTGCAGGGAGCAATTGCCGGCGCTCCAGCCATTCTGAAACTACAACTCCCAGAATCCTCCCTTCACTTCTGTGAGAATTACAAAAATAGCAATAGCAGTAAGTTTGCATGCTGGGAGTTGTAGTTTCGCAGCAGCTGGAATGCCAAAGGTTGCTGGAGCGCAGCCAGCGTCCATTTTCATCTGCAGCTTCAGGGACGCGAATATTAGAAGGGAGAAGAGAGACGTGCGGGGAGCAGCAACGCTCGAACATGAAACTGAAAGGAGGAGATCTCTGACGGCTTTCATACAGATGCTGGAACTCCTCATGAATATTCATCGGCAGCCATTTTAAGAGGAGTCCGCAGCCATTTTGTTAAAGGGGTAGTCCCGTCCACGTGTAGTTTACCCGCACTGAATGGATCTAATCTGTGGTCAGATCCTCGTCATTCACACTACAACCGGATCTGTTTTGTGGATCCACAAAACAAGGACACCGGGCGCGTGCTTTCCGCATTTTGCGAATGTCCCATTGCCTATTCTTGACAACAGTACGGACAATAATAGGACGTGCTCTATCTTTTTTGCTGCGGAACGGACATTTGGATTGCGGACAGCATACGGTGTGCTATCGCCATCTTTTGCGGCCCCATTGAAATGAGTAAGTCCGCAGCCTGATCCATAAAATACGCGGATCGGATGCAGTGGTGTGAATGGGATTTTAGGGTAGGTTCTGTCTGCGACAAAGTCCTCCACGTATCCCATGGCAGAGACCGCTGCGCTGGGCTGCAGGTTTTCATACAGACTCCTTCTAGATTTAGCTCCATTGAATGGAGCTACGTAAACGGCGAGCAGGCTCCGCGAGGGGTCTGTGTGCGATAACTGCGCCAATGGACCGCATGGCGAAAACCCTCGGCTGCTCGGCTGTTTTTGGTGCCTAAATCTGCGCAGAAAAACCTCTGTGTGAACAAACCTTTAGGCCTCATGCAGACAAAACGTATTTTCTTTACAGGATTATTTGTGGAACGTTTACAGAACCATTCACTTCAATGGGTCCGCAAAAAAAAAAAAAGTGCAATACGTTTCCGTATGTCCGTATTTCCGTTCCGAACAGAAATGGAACATGTTCTATTATTGTCCGCGTTACGGAGAAGGATAGGACTGTTCTATTAGGGGTCAGCTGTTCCATTCTGCAATATACGGAATGCACACGGGCGTCATCCGTATTTTTGGCGGATCTGTTTTTCGCAGACCGCAATCTACATACAGTCATGTGCATGAGACCTTAGGGTGGCTGCACACGTTGCGGATTATGAGTGTTTTTTCTGCGAGCAAAGTGAACGAGATCTGACATCTGATGTAGACTTTACGTTTTTGTGGAAATCGACCTGCAGCGCGGATTTCTAAAATCCTCAGCGTGTCAACTGTTTGCGCAATTCCACACCTTCTATAGAGTAGTTTTCCTCACAGACTTCAACAGGGCCGGATAGTGCAGATTTACGTGCGTTTTTGGGGGTTTAGGGCAGATTTCTCCATTTATGCCATGACATTCATCAAAGCAACAGCAGGGGGCGCCAACAGAAGGCTGTAACAGCAACAGACGGACACTGCAGAAATCTTCCATGATTTCAGAACATTAGAAATGTGATACTGGTGGGATAAACCCTTAGGCCTCATTCGTGAGAACGATTTTTGCATCCGGGTGCGAATCGTGAAGCAAACGCACAGTGTCCGGACTGAATCCTGACCCATTTTCACGCGTTCAGGAAAAATGGCAGCGTGTTCTATATTGTGCATTTTTCACACAGCCCTGGCCCCCATAAAAGTGAATAAGTATTGCGTTAAAAAAAAAACGGAAGGCATCTAGACGCAATGCGTTTTTCACTGATGGCAGCTAGGAGGTGTAGATTGTTAGGGTCCATTCACACAAACGTATATTTGCGGGTCCGCATTATTGCGGACCCGCAAATATAGTGGGGGTCGCCCAGCGTGTGTTCCGCAGCGCACGGAACACACGCCGGGCGGCCCCATAGAGGTGAATGGGGCCGCATCTATTCCGCAATTTTGCGGATAGATACGGCCCCATTCAATACGGTCGTGTGAAATATGCGACTTTTTTGCAGTGTCCGTGAAAAAAATTAGACATGTCCGTAATTTTTTGGGAGGTTGGTGGTACTTGAGCAGGTCGCTTTGATTGTAATTCTCAGCATTTTAGACGTGACAGAAAATTCTGATAATGTGTTCAGTATTAGTATCTGATCTATAGACATGTATTACTTATAATCTTTAACATTTATTATAGTTTTCCAATTTGTCCCTAAAAAAAATGTTGACTGTCTGTGATTTTTGGATAAATTGTCCAGAAAAAGTAAAAATTTAGGTTGGCAACCCTGTTCCTGGTGGCCATACGTTGCCGACACAAATATTTAGTGATACACAATAGGAGTCAAAACTGCCAGTCATCATTTGCTATCGTGGCAGGCTGGGAGTTGTAGTGCACTAGGTAAACTGAAGGGAATCTATATATGTTATTCTATATACATTTAATATAATAGATAAAATACAAATCCATAAATGGGAGCGCAGCAGGGGGCGGTCGGCAGTCGGCACTGTGCACACCATGCGCTCCTGGTACTCACTTTGTCTGCAGCGGCTTTCTGTTGCGCCCGATCTTTTATCCTTGTAATTCTGATGCGTCAACTGCGACTGACCGAGAACAGTGTAGATGAGGGCAGAATACGGGTCTGTACAGCGGGTGATGAGGGCAGAATACGGGTCTGTACAGCGGGTGATGAGGCAGAATACGGGCGTCTGTACAGCGGGTGATGAGGGCAGAATTCGGGTGAGGAGGGCTCAGCCTATAGGGCGTATCGCGCTATCACGTCGCCACTTTCACTTTCGATCTTCTCTCAATAAACTGATTCCCGGAATCACCGGGGGTTTCTGAGCTCCGGACCTCCGCGGGGGGTGAGTGGCTGCTCTGAGCGGGCGTTATACAGCCTCATTCACACAGGCAAGAGAGGAACCGGAGAAGCGTCAGACAGTCCGCTCGTCCGGATCCAGGCTAGGTGATGTCTCTTGTATACAGGATGTCTCTTATGTGTCTGTTATATACTGAGTGTCTCTTATATACAGGTTGTGTCTTATATACGGATGTCTCTTATATACAGGTTGTGTCTTATATACGGGATGTCTCTTATATACAGGTTGTGTCTTATATACGGGATGTCTCTTATATACAGGTTGTGTCTTATATACGGGATGTCTCATATACAGGTTGTGTCTTATATACGGGATGTCTCTTATATACAGGTTGTGTCTTATATACGGGATGTCTCTTATATACAGGTTGTGTCTTATATACGGGATGTCTCTCATATACAGGTTGTGTCTTATATACGGATGTCTCTTATATACAGGTTGTGTCTTATATACGGGATGTCTCATATACAGGTTGTGTCTTATATACGGATGTCTCTTATATACAGGTTGTGTCTTATATACGGATGTCTCTTATATACAGGTTGTGTCTTATATACGGATGTCTCTTATATACAGGTTGTGTCTTATATACGGATGTCTCTTATATACAGGTTGTGTCTTATATACGGGATGTCTCTTATATACAGGTTGTGTCTTATATACGGATGTCTCTTATATACAGGTTGTGTCTTATATACGGATGTCTCATATACAGGTTGTGTCTTATATACGGATGTCTCTTATATACAGGTTGTGTCTTATATATATGGGATGTCTCTTATGTGTCTGTTATATACCGAGTGTCTCTTATATACAGGTTGTGTCTTATATACGGGATGTCTCTCATATACAGGTTGTGTCTTATATACGGATGTCTCTTATATACGGGATGTCTCTTATATACGGATGTCTCTTATATACAGGTTGTGTCTTATATACGAGATGTCTCATATACAGGTTGTCTCTTATATACGGATGTCTCTTATATACAGGTTGTGTCTTATATACGGGATGTCTCTTATTACAGGTTGTGTCTTATATACGGGATGTCTCTTATTACAGGTTGTGTCTTATATACGGGATGTCTCATATACAGGTTGTGTCTTATATACGGGATGTCTCTTATATACATGGTAATAATAGACAACAGTGCCATTCCTTTGTGAGACTCCGGATTCCTTGGAGACAGTCAGCTCTGCCTGTGAAGGTCTTCCAGTCTCCCTCGGATGGATGGCTCCCTGGGGTTGGTTCTGGTGGATGGCTTGGTTGGTTGGGGGTTGATGGCTCTGAGGGATGGCTCAGGAAGACTCGTTGGGGGGTTGGCTCGAGTTTGATGGCTCAAGGGTTTTCTTGGGGGGGGGGGGTCTGGCTGGGGAAGATGGCTCTGGGGGATAGCCCAGGAAGACTGGATCAGGGTGGATGGCTCGAGGGTTTTCTTGGGGGGGGGGAGGTTGGCTCGGGGAGGCTGGCTTGGGGTGGATGGCTGTGGGGCTGGCTTGGGATGGATGGCTCAGTGGGGCTGGTTCGGGGTGATGGCTCAGTGGGGCTGGTTCGGGGTGATGGCTCAGTGGGGCTGGCTCTGGATGGATGGCTCGGGGAGGCTGGCTCGGGGTGGATGGCTCTGGGGTTGGCTCGGGGTGGATGGCGCTGTGGGTTGGCTCGGGGAGGCTGGCTCGGGGTGGATGGCTCCTGGGGTTGGCTCGGGGTGGATGGCGCTGTGGGGTTGGCTCGGGGTGGATGGCGCTGTGGGGTTGGCTCGGGGTGGATGGCTCTGTGGGGTTGGCTCGGGGTGGATGGCGCTGTGGGTTGGCTCGGGGAGGCTGGCTCGGGGTGGATGGCTCTGTGGGGTTGGCTCGGGGTGGATGGCTCTGTGGGGTTGACTCGGGGAGGCTGGCTCGGGGTGGATGGCTCTGTGGGGTTGGCTCGGGATGGATGGCTCTGTGGGGTTGGCTCGGGGAGGCTGGCTCGGGGTGGATGGCTCTGTGGGGTTGACTCGGGGAGGCTGGCTCGGGGTGGATGGCTCTGTGGGGTTGACTCGGGGAGGCTGGCTCGGGGTGGATGGCTCTGTGGGGTTGGCTCGGGGAGGCTGGCTCGGGGTGGATGGCGCTGTGGGTTGGCTCGGGGAGGCTGGCTCAGGGTGGATGGCTCCTGGGGTTGGCTCGGGGTGGATGGCGCTGTAGGGTTGGCTCGGGGTGGATGGCTCTGTGGGGTTGGCTCGGGGTGGATGGCGCTGTGGGTTGGCTCGGGGAGGCTGGCTCGGGGTGGATGGCTCTGTGGGGTTGACTCGGGGAGGCTGGCTCGGGGTGGATGGTTCTGGGGTTGACTCGGGGAGGCTGGCTCGGGGTGGATGGCTCTGTGGGGTTGACTCGGGGAGGCTGGCTCGGGGTGGATGGCTCTGTGGGGTTGACTCGGGGAGGCTGGCTCGGGGTGGATGGCTCTGTGGGGTTGACTCGGGGAGGCTGGCTCGGGGTGGATGGCTCTGTGGGGTTGACTCGGGGAGGCTGGCTCGGGGTGGATGGCTCTGTGGGGTTGACTCGGGGAGGCTGGCTCGGGGTGGATGGCTCTGTGGGGTTGGCTCGGGGTGGATGGCTCTGTGGGGTTGGCTTGGGGTGGATGGCTCTGTGGGGTTGGCTCGGGGTGGATGGCTCTGTGGGGTTGGCTCGGGGTGGCGGGCTCAGGTTGAATGGCTTTGGGGGTTTGGCTCGTGGTGGGTTTCCAGATTCCCTGCTTTTCCACTGTAAATGGGAACTGGATCTGAAAGGCTCCGTTACTTCGCAGCAATGGCGTTGTGTGTTCTCACTTAGTACTGCCACCTCTACATGTATCAACCCTATGGAAGCTTCACGGGAGCCGCTGTATCGGTGGTACTACACCCCGTACATGGTGACCAGAATATATCCACAGACATCCCCGCTCTGATGTGCCGCAGACATTGGTACACTAATGATAATATGGTGGTCTTGGACCTTCTGGAGCCAATTGTGTCAGGTCATTGGGAGAAGGAGACCTTGGGGTCCTGATGTGGCTTTACTATCATTAGGAGGAATTATCCATCTCCCATATTCTTACTGTAGCTAGGACATCAATTACTGGAGATCGTTTATAGGGTGCATTGCCAATCAGATCGACAAGTCCACCAGTGCTGTAAGAGATGGGAGAAGCGGCCTTTCTGCTCTTTTCTTATGTTTTTTTGTGTGTTTTTTTGTGTGTTGTATCATTTCGTACTCTAATGTTGTAGCTGTAGGTATATTATGTTTATACTATTTCCCTCTTTTACTGTTTTGATTGTATGTTTTAAAGCCCAATAAACATTAAAGGGGTTGTCTCACAAAATATATTCTACAGTTTTCACACCAGCTCCTGCATCTGAATACTTTTGTAATTGCATGTAATTAAAACTTTAGTATAGCTACTGAGTTATTCAATAACATGTAATAACATGTATCTGCTGTTTGTTTTTTTCTTATTTCTTTGTCCTGCTCACTGAGAAGGCCGCACATGCTCAGTTTCATCCTTTAACGCCCCCTGAGCTGTGATAGGGAGAGCTGAGACACGCCCCCTGAGCTGTGATAGGAAGAGCTGAGACACGCCTCCTGAAGTGTGATAGGGAGAGCTGAGACACGCCTCCTGAGCTGTGATAGGGAGAGCTGAGACACGCCTCCTGAGCTG
The DNA here is from genome assembly GCA_900303285.1 of Rhinella marina. Taxonomy (NCBI): domain Eukaryota; kingdom Metazoa; phylum Chordata; class Amphibia; order Anura; family Bufonidae; genus Rhinella; species Rhinella marina. Next base: position 109,382 of record ONZH01013037.1, on the reverse strand, counting down.
TGATAGGGAGAGCTGAGACACGCCTCCTGAACTGTGATAGGGAAAGCTGAGACACGCCTCCTGAGCTGTGATAGGGAGAGCTGAGACACGCCTCCTGAACTGTGATAGGGAAAGCTGAGACACGCCTCCTGAGCTGTGATAGGGAGAGCTGAGACACGCCTCCTGAGCTGTGATAGGGAGAGCATGGGATTGTCATGTACTGTATGATGTATGGTTTTAATTTTTTAATTTTTTCTTTTTTATTAATCATGGGATAACCCCTTTAAGTAAAAAAAAACAATAGACACCAGTGCCCCAGTAATAGACACCAGTGCCCCTGTAATAATAGACACCAGTGCCCCCATAATAATAGACACCAGTGCCCCCATAATAATAAACACCAGTGCCCCCATAATAATAGACACCAGTGCCCCCATAATAACAGACACCAGTGCCCCCATAATAACAGACACCAGTGCCCCCATAATAACAGACACCAGTGCCCCCATAATAACAGACACCAGTGCCCCCATAATAATAGACACCAGTGCCCCCATAATAATAGACACCAGTGCCCCCATAATAATAGACACCAGTGCCCCCATAATAATAGACACCAGTGCCCCCATAATAATAGACACCAGTGCCCCCATAATAATAGACACCAGTGCCCCTGTAATAATAGACACCAGTGCCCCCATAATAATAGACACCAGTGCCCCCATAATAATAGACCCCAGTGCCCCTGTAATAATAGACACCAGTGCCCCCGTAATAATAGACACCAGTGCCCCTGTAATAATAGACACCAGTGCCCCCGTAATAATAGACACCAGTGCCCCCGTAATAATAGACACCAGTGCCCCCATAATAATAGACACCAGTGCCCCCATAATAATAAACACCAGTGCCCCTGTAATAATAGACACCAGTGCCCCCATAATAATAGACACCAGTGCCCCCATAGTAATAGACACCAGTGCCCCCATAATAATAGACACCAGTGCCCCCGTAATAATAGACACCAGTGCCCCCATAATAATAGACACCAGTGCCCCCATAATAATAGACACCAGTGCCCCTGTAATAATAGACACCAGTGCCCCCATAATAATAGACACCAGTGCCCCATAATAATAGACACCAGTGCCCCCATAATAATAGACACCAGTGCCCCCATAATAATAGACACCAGTGCCCCCATAATAATAAACACCAGTGCCCCATAATAATAGACACCAGTGCCCCCATAATAACAGACACCAGTGCCCCCATAATAACAGACACCAGTGCCCCCATAATAACAGACACCAGTGCCCCCATAATAATAGACACCAGTGCCCCCATAATAATAGACACCAGTGCCCCCATAATAATAGACACCAGTGCCCCTGTAATAATAGACACCAGTGCCCCTGTAATAATAGACACCAGTGCCCCTGTAATAATAGACACCAGTGCCCCCATAATAATAGACACCAGTGCCCCTGTAATAATAGACACCAGTGCCCCCGTAATAATAGACACCAGTGCCCCTGTAATAATAGACACCAGTGCCCCCATAATAATAGACACCAGTGCCCCCATAATAATAGACACCAGTGCCCCCATAATAATAGACCCCAGTGCCCCTGTAATAATAGACCCCAGTGCCCCCGTAATAATAGACACCAGTGCCCCCGTAATAATAGACACCAGTGCCCCCATAATAATAGACACCAGTGCCCCCATAATAATAAACACCAGTGCCCCTGTAATAATAGACACCAGTGCCCCCATAATAATAGACACCAGTGCCCCCATAATAATAGACACCAGTGCCCCCGTAATAATAGACACCAGTGCCCCCATAATAATAGACACCAGTGCCCCTGTAATAATAGACACCAGTGCCCCCATAATAATAGACACCAGTGCCCCCATAATAATAGACACCAGTGCCCCCATAATAATAGACACCAATGCCCCCGTAATAATAGACACCAGTGCCCCCGTAATAATAGACACCAGTGCCCCTGTAATAATAGACCCCAGTGCCCCTGTAATAATAGACCCCAGTGCCCCCATAATAATAGACACCAGTGCCCCCATAATAATAGACACCAGTGCCCCCATAATAATAGACACCAGTGCCCCCATAATAATAGACACCAGTGCCCCCATAATAATAGACACCAGTGCCCCCATAATAACAGACACCAGTGCCCCCATAATAATAGACACCAGTGCCCCCATAATAATAAACACCAGTGCCCCCATAATAATAGACACCAGTGCCCCCATAATAATAGACACCAGTGCCCCCATAATAATAGACACCAGTGCCCCTGTAATAATAGACACCAGTGCCCCCATAATAATAGACACCAGTGCCCCTGTAATAATAGACACCAGTGCCCCTGTAATAATAGACACCAGTGCCCCTGTAATAATAGACACCAGTGCCCCCGTAATAATAGACACCAGTGCCCCCATAATAATAGACACCAGTGCCCCCATAATAACAGACACCAGTGCCCCCATAATAACAGACACCAGTGCCCCTGTAATAATAGACACCAGTGCCCCCATAATAATAGACACCAGTGCCCCCATAATAATAGACACCAGTGCCCCCGTAATAACAGACACCAGTGCCCCCATAATAATAGACACCAACCATAGTCACACAATCACTTCTAGGACCTGCAGCAGCTTTGGCGAATCTCCCAGATAAACTCCTTAAGGCCTTGTTCACATTTCTGTGTCCGTGTTCCATCCTTGAATATATCCGTGAAGAATCCACGTTTGGTCCATGTGTCAGTTTTCTGCCCTCCGTGTCATCTGTATTCCACAAACACTTCTGGGCTGAAAATGAAATTCCAGAACATCTTCTACCAGTGGTCAGTAAAAAATGGACCAACCATCGATGCCATCCTGGTTGTGTCAGTGGTTTTTCACAGACCCATAGACTTCAATGGGCACGTTTGGATTGCATCACGGACCAAAGTAGTGCATGTGAATTTTTCACTGAACAAACACATTAAAATCAATGGATTATGTGTTCTGACCGTGGAAAATGCAGATAGCACACGTCCTTGAAAAACGGAAATGTGAACGAGGCCTAAGCGGGTTATCCAGGATTTGCATCGGCTAAGATTAGAAAATCGCTAATCACTTCGTCATCTCTGCCACCGGTCTCTTTACCCTGCCGTAATGATGCATATACAGCATGAGACCTGTGAGGCCAGTGATAGGCTGTCGTTGTCACGTGGATGCAGATGGCGTCATACGTGCAGTGACCAGCGGGAACCAACAGAGCGGCGGCAAAGCTCTTAGCCAACTGAGTGCCCCTTCATTTCCGTCCAGCCCGGAGAGCGGAGGGTGAAGTGTTCGGACTCTGGAGACATTGTGAGAGTCAGAAATGATGAGGTACAACGCTCAGCTAAGCACACCTGCCCCTTCGATTTTCAATGGTGGTTTCAGGACTTACCAAAACCTCAAAAGTGCCACTAGGGCATGTCCGAAGCTTGTTAGGATGGATGTTACTCTTTACAGCCTGGAAACCCTGTGATGACCTTCTAGAAGTAGGACTTGGTGACAGTTCCTCTCAGTTATGCCGTGCTCTTTCTTTCTGTTGTCAGGCGATGCATCCCGTCTGGTCTTTGTGCTGCCTCGTCGGCGTGGACTATGTCACTTTGTACCTACTGCAGCTGAGCCTGCCCCTGAATCTACTCCTGACGTGGGTAATGGGCCTGACACGACTGGTCGTCTTGATGGTGGGTGTCCGTGCAGTGAGCTCCGTATCTAAACTGCCCCCCTGGTTAAAAGGAGAACCGTTCCTGGTGTCCTGTGCTGCCCTCAGCCTCTTGGTACCATCTTGTGCCACCTTCACGGCTGTCCTGTCACCACGGACCAGCGCTGAACTCCTGCACAGATGTGGGCACTCAGACCTCTTCTTCTACTCCTACCTGATCACTGTGACGTCTACAGTCGTTTGGCATCAGCTGTTCCTTGATGGTGAAGACGAGGAGGACGAGGCGAAGTCGTCACCTTCTGTGTGGAGATTAATCGCCCTCCTGAGGCCTTACGGGTGGAGGTTCCTGCTGGTGTCTCTGTTCTTGGTGCTGTCTTCTTGGAGTAAGTATTGTGTCTTGACCTTTCTGAGTGTCAGAGCCTTAAAGAGGACCTCTCCCCCTCTCCTGACATGCCTTTTCCATGTAATAACGATTCTGGAGCCTCCATTCTTATGTCTCTATGTTCTGCCATCCCTTCATTATTTCTACTAGAAGTTATGAATGAATTGCTAGCAGTCTGCAGTAAGGGTACAGAGGGGAGGTGACCAGTTGGGTGCGTGTCCCTGCACAGTCTGAAAATGGCAGGTCTGATTGGATAGAGAGAATCTGTGCAGGGACACACCCCTTTTTTTCGCTAGACTTCGCAAAGTAATAACTTCGGCTCATCTGAGCCAATACATTCTAATACTGTACGGAGAGCTCTCTCCGTACAGTATTCAAACAAAGTTTTGTGAGAATCGACTTCAGATGTTTCATCCGAAGTCAATTCGCTCATCCCTAATCCCTATGGGTAGGAAATAATCAACTGATCACATAGAGTCCTCCTGCTGGGACCTCCAGCTGTAATCTGTTCGGAAACCTCCCAGTAAGCTCCTAATTTCCCTGCAGTGCCACCACTGGAGAAATATAGCATTACACGGTGTCCTTTGACATCAGTGTGGTGTCTGTGTAATGCAGGACAGGTCCTCCAGAGCGAGAGACTCCTCCAATATTAACTAAAAGGGTCTATAAGAATGTGATTTCTGAACTGGACGGTGCCTTTAAAAGGGGTTGTCTAGGATCTCAAGAACATTGCTGCTTTATTCCAAAAAACCTTTCCATACCTGTCTATGGGTTGTGTCTGCTTTAAGTGCTCAACTACATTGAAGAGAATGATGCTAAGCTGTAATACCATACACTACCTGTGGACACATGTGGTGCTGTTTTTGGAAGAAAGCAGACATCTTTTGTCTAGTCTTGGACAACCCCTTTTAACTGGAACAGCTTATCTATAGACTCCCTGTAGTTCGATGGACGTTGTACTCTCCCATATTCAGTACTAGTTGCCCATGGTTGTCTAACCTGTGGCTTCATTTCTCTCCCACGTTACAGGTGAAATGGTTTTGCCTTCGTACACAGGAAAGATGACGGACTGGATCCAGGAGAAGAAGGACCCCTCCATATTCTGGAACTCCATAATAGCCATAAGTCTGATCACATTGTGTAGGTGAGGACATTGGCTTCTGCTGTGTCCACCACAACTATAGGTCTAGTTCTTAAGAGTTATGAACCTTAGACTGGAGATACAGAAATCTCCAGTGGGGCACTGGTGGTTCCGTGGTGTCCCGACCCAAAGATTCCGCTAATGATATCTACTGACATGTTTCTGTGAGACTTCCACTTATCACCTTCCGACACTGTGCGGTATTAGTAGAGGTCCAGATATTTCCAATTTCACTCCTAGTATAGTACTGTGGGCAGGAGCAGCGGACAGCTTGCTGCCACAGCCAGGAGCAGAGATTTTAACCCCTAGATGCCACAGTCAATAATAACCACTGCATCTAATGCGGTTTTATAGAAGCAGGAGGTCACATAATGGGAATGTCAAACTCAGTTGTGGATTTTGACCCCAGATTTTACCCAGTGTAACACATGGAGTTTGCTGTGAAGTCACTGCAGACTTGCGGTGTATTTCTGTGGACCTGCCCTGAGTGGCTCTACATGGCGGGATTTCAGAGTTGTGTCTGCTGGGTAACCATCTCACCCCCTCAACTTCCACCAACTGCCCTTACACACAGGCAGATATACTGCAGCATCATCTCCCCTTTCCCCCATTCTGCCCTTCTGGTCTGTGCCTCCAGTAAATGTGTTAGGACACTGAATTGGTTCCCTACCATTTAGATGGAGCCTTCTGGTAAGAAACCCCAGGCTATAGGAAGGTGAGTAAGATACCACTTTCCACTCATAGTATATATTATAAACTTTAATATATTCAGATTATTTTTGTTAAAGCAGTTCTCCGGTTCCATTATTTGCCCAGAGTACCCTAAACACTGTATAGTTTTGCCCCATACACCTGTCTATCATGTCAGCACTTTCCTTCCCCTGTTCTCGGCATCACTGCATCCTGGCAAGATGTATACCTGCAGAACTTCCTGTTTTCCTCAGGATTTCCAACCAGTCAAAGCGTGCTTTGCTTTATAATGTTTCACAGGGTTTGCTCCACCCAGCTAATATGGAAAGTGGAGGTGTAGGGAGCGTGGCTACTGCAGAGGGAACAGTGTGGCAGGTGGGGCAAACCTTTTGAAACATTATAAAGCAAAGCATGCTGGGATTGGCTGGGAAAATCTGATGAAAACAGGAAGTTCTGCATGTAAACATCCTGCCAGGATGCAGTGATGCCGAGAACAGGGGAAGGAAAGCGCTGACATGAAAAACAGGTGTATGGGAAAAACATTTGGGGTACTCTGGGCTGATTAAAAATTTCATTATGGAGGTGGAGAATGCATTTAAATATTTTTTTGTACTCCTAAGGGGTCATGCCCATAGGAGTGCTATTTTTCACACACACATATTGATAAACGTGTCGGACCATGGGTGACCCACCTCCAAGTGGAAGAAGTCACAAATAAAAATCACACTTGCAACTTTTGTACGCCACAAGACATACACTGATGATACCTTCCTCCCTGTGTGTATGTTTGTAACGCGCAGCGCTGTGACAGAATTCCTGTGTGACGGGATCTACAACGTCACCATGAGCTTGGTTCACACCCAGACCCAGGGGAAGCTTCTCCACGCTATCCTGAAGCAGGACATCACTTTCTTCGAAACAGTGTCCACAGGTACCGGCCACGTCAGTGACATCTTACCAGGAACCTCGCTGGTTTCTTTCCTCCTGAACGTATCACTTCCGTTCCAGGTGACATCACATCTCGCATTACAGCGGACATCACTGCGATGAGCGAAGCCCTCAGTCATGACCTCAGCCTGCTGATGTGGTATCTCATGAGGCTGATATTCCTGACCCTCTACATGTTCAGCCTGTCCGCTAAGCTGACTCTCTTCACCGTGCTGTGTCTCTTAGTAATCACCATTGTGCCAAAACTGTCGGGAACCTTTTACCAGGTGAGGCGAATGATGTTCTCCGTTATGTATAGTACAATGTCTTGTTGATAATAACTGCCACACTGCTCGGGTTTTGTTACAGTGTATCAGTGTACAAAATCCTCCATGAACTAATCGCTGCAGCTGCAACCACTCCCTTATTCAGAACTCCAATATGATAGTTATTCAGTGATGGCAAGCAGAGATCCTGAAGTTTCTTATTGCTTTCTGCTCGGTAGCAGTTTAATGTCCTGTCCACATGATCCTTGCCGTTCACTTTAGATACCGGTTGGACCAACAGCTATACCTTCTGATCACCCACGAACTTGCACTCTTGGCCCTGCCGAGCATGTATGTGTACTTACCACTCCAGTGCGAGGCTGATTCCACAATCTGTACTGTGGTCCAGTGACTACCTGAATGCAGGCTCTTCTGCTGACATGTCGACCGAATCTGCTAGGTCAGAGGTCAGCAACCTCCGGCACTCCAGGTGTTGTCAAACTACGCCTCCCATCATGCACACTTGCTTGGCTGTTCTCTGAACTCCCACAGAAGTGAACAGAGCATGCTGAGAGTTGTAGTTTCACAACGGCTGGAGTGCGGAAGGTTGCTGATCCCTGTGCTAGGATATACTCATAGTCCCGGAGATCCCCTTTAACATGCAAAATACACATTTGTCAACAATCTAATCTAATCTCCTAACTTTCCCTTTGCACAGAATTTAGCTGCCAAGGTACAGAAGTCCCTCTCGGAAGCCAATCAGGTGGCCCTGGAGATCTTCTCCAACATGAAGACAGTGCGCAGCTTTGCTAATGAAGAAGGTGAATGTCGGCGATATGAGGCGAAGCTGCAAGACACCTATGTACTGAACAGGACAGAGGCCATTGCCTACGGCGGCACCTTAGTGGCCAACAGCGTGAGTGTCGACTATTCTCCGTGAATTGCTATTTTGTTACACGCTTTACAAAAAGATCAATTTTATATATATATTCCTTGGATAACAGTATCCACAAAGCTACATGTCGGGCCCAGGGATAATATTCACCCCAGATTTGTCAGGATTACTGACGGCACTGGATTGTTTCAGCAGCAGTTTTCATTGTTAACCGGTATTCTCTTTAGGATTTAGGGTTCACACGACCGCGTGGCGGCCGTGCCCATATTGCGGCCCGTAAACAGCGGGTCCGCAAAATACGGGCCACGGCAGTTCTGGCACCGCATCACGGATCGCAGACCCATTCACTTGAATCTGGGAGATTCGGTGCGGCACAGAGCACTGCAGAGTGCTTCCGTGGAGTTTCTGTCCGTGCCTTTGCACAGCAAAAAAAAAAGTAGTGCATGGACTACTTTTTTGCAGTGTGGACCGTCGGATACGGATCGTGGACCCCATTAAAAAATTCTAAATGGGGTAGAATTCGGAAAAAAATACGCAATTCTGGCAAAGGTTGTTATTTTCATTTTTTTTAGGCCCCTTTCACACGACCGTATGCCCTCCGAGACATACGGACCGTGAGCGTCATCGACCATGCGCACGGGAGCGCACAGCATCATAGATTACAATGATGCTGTGCATGTCGGGCTGTCCGCGGGACTATTCAGATGATTTAATGAGTGTGGGACAATAGCCCCGCGGGTGGCCCAGCATGCACAGCTTCATTGTAATCTATGATGCTGAGCGCTCCCGTGCACACGATCGATGCCGCTCACGGACCGTATGTCTCAGAGGGCATACGGTCGTGTGAAAGGGGCCTTACACTATACACTGCGGTAAAATTGACCTCTTATCTTCATTCTCCAGGTCAGTACAATTACAACGATACCACACTTGTATCATTTTTCTTGCGTTTTAATACTGAAAAAAAAAATTAAAACCTTTGAGAAAAAAAAATGCTATCACCATATTCTGACCCCCTATAACTTTTTTTTGTAGTTATGTGTACGGGGCTCTGTGAGGGCTCATTTTTTGAAGGGCGATGTATACTTTTCGGTGATACCAATTTGAAGTGTGTGCAACTTTTTGATCACTTTTTATCAAAAAAATAATTGTGAATTGACTTTTTTTTCCTATTACGCCATTTGCTGTATGATTTAGTTTTTTTTGTTTTTTTTTAATATTTGTAAAAACTTTAAATCACCCTGGGTGACTATGATGGGTCATTAGATTGCCCATTGTGTTCATTGATGGCGATATAGCCATCAATAAACACTTAAAGGGGTTGTCCCACGAAAAATATTCTACAGTTTTTAAACCAGCACCTGGATCTGAATACTTTTGTAATTGCATGTAATTAAAACTTTTTTTTTAAAACTGAGACACTCCCCCTGAGCTGTGATAGAGAGAGCTGAGACACTCCCCCTGAGCTGTGATAGGGAGAGCTGAGACACTCCCCCTGAGCTGTGATAGGGAGAGCTGAGACACGCCCCATGAGCTGTGATAGGGAGAGCTGAGACACGCCCCCTGAGCTGTGATAGGGAGAGCTGAGACACTCCCCCTGAGCTGTGATAGGGAGAGCTGAGACACTCCCCCTGAGCTGTGATAGGGAGAGCTGAGACACTCCCCCTGAGCTGTGATAGGGAGAGCTGAGACACTCCCCTTGAGCTGTGATAGGGAGAGCTGAGACACTCCCCATGAGCTGTGATAGGGAGAGCTGAGACACTCCCCCTGAGCTGTGATAGGGAGAGCTGAGACACTCCCCTTGAGCTGTGATAGGGAGAGCTGAGACACTCCCCCTGAGCTGTGATAGGGAGAGCTGAGACACGCCTCCTGAGCTGCAGCAGAAAAGACAATCCCTGAGCTGTCAGCTTGATATAAATCTAGCACAGAAATGAATGTGGAGATCTCTGGATCCATGTGAGGTACAGGGCTGGTTCTAGCTTTCTTAGAAACAGATTGTCATGTACTACATGATGTCTGATTTTCATTTTTTACATTATTCGTGGGATAACCCCTTTAATTTTCAATATAACAATACAGTGCTGCCACCTAGTGGCCTGTATTGGTTTATTCCTCTAATAGACTCTGAAGCCTGTTTGAGGCTTCTGTCTATTAGATCAATGTGACAGGTTCCCTGATCTCAGCCGGGGAACACTGTTACCGGGGTGTAGTTGCAGCATCTGAAGGGGAAAATCTATACGATCAGCGTTATGGCTGATAGCATACATGTGCTGCGGGTGTCTGCTATTAAAGATAGCAGAAACCTGGCGGCTATGGCGCCTGCTGCACGTGCAAGCATGCGTCATATTTTAAAGACCGGAGGTCCTGAAGTGGTTAAATGCCAGTGCGACAAAATGTTGTCACAAGTGGTGTTTCTAGGCCACCGTCCCCACTCTCCGAAAAGGGGGCTTGGCTGGGGATTTGTCATAGACCAGCTTAACGCCAGTATTTTAAAAAAAAGGCAGTACACAAACTATCCTGAACCCCTATCTGTTAACTCCGAACCACCTAATACAAAATATGAAAATGGGTTTTCTAAACTGGACCGCCCCTTTAATGTGCAGCATTGCATCGTCTGAACCTTCTCCATATCAGATCAAACATGTCGATGCCAGCAGGAATGACTGCTGACAATACCCTGCAGCAGATGCGTATGGGGTAAAACACATATCGCAATTCTAAAGTTCAATATTTTTCCTGACAGCTCTCTGGGCTCGTGCTCAAGGTGGGCATCCTCTACTTTGGTGGACGTCTAGTGACATACGGCGATGTCAGTGGAGGTGAACTGGTGGCATTTGTCCTGTACGAGCTGCAGTTTACGTCGGCTGTGGAGGTGAGGAATGGTCAGAAGTAAAAGCAGCACTATATGTGGGTGTTATGGGGCAGAGCGATTTAGCCAGGTGAAATGGTTTCTTTCCAATTTATAATGAGAATTTATAAAATAGCACCCAAATTACGCCACCTCTCAAACGTCACCACCTCGTCACGCATGTGACGTGGCTGCAACCACATGGTGTGCTAAGAAGTGCCGTAATTAGAATTTTTGAAAGATGGTCTCATATCAGATTCCCAATTGCAGTGTTGTAATCCTTGAATAGTATCCCATACGCCATGATGTAATCACATGCAGTGTGCTTTATGTCAGTCATCCCATTGAAGGACAGTTATCTTACCCCAAGCAGGAAATGACTGCGTAGGAGTCACCTGTTCAATACCTCGCTGCTCCAGCTCCACTGCTGTAGTACTCTCATCAGTTTTTGTTTCTGACGCTGCAACAATGACGTGTCCAGCGACCAAGCTGGCCCCAGTAGTCATGTGGGGTAGTCGAGTGTGTCATCTCTATTGGTCCAGAAACAAAGACTGCCAGGAGCACCCGAGCAGCAGGGCTGGAACAGTGGAGGATTGTTCATTTTCTTATTTTTTCACATTACCTATTTGAGGGTTTGGGAAAACCCCTTTAAATTTCTGCCATTTCAACCTCTACTATAATCTAATAAACCGCTCTGTCTGGTCATTTAAGGCGTTGCAGCGAATATATCCAGATGTTCGAAAAGCGGTAGGCTCATCCGAAAAAGTATTTGAATATATGGACAGAATTCCTCAGTTGCCACCCCCCGGGAGTCTCAATCCAACAGACCTTAAGGGGCATGTCCAGTTCAAGAATGTGACGTTTTCATACCCAAAACGCCCGGACACCCAGGCTCTGCAGGTATGAAATGACTTGTAGATGTTCGATGTCCTCTCATCTTCTTGTACTTCTAGGTTTCTTCTTAGTATATGATATGTTTTATAAACCTCTAGGATGTCTCCTTCGACCTACGTGAAGGACAAGTGACCGCTTTGGTCGGTGCTTGTGATTCAGGGAAATCCACAGTGGTGCAGCTGCTGCTGAAGTTTTATCAACCACAGAAAGGACAAATCCTTCTGGACGGGAGACCATTATCTGATTATGACAACGAGTATTACCGCAAGAAGGTGAGCGCTCTGCGGGGGTGCGGCCGGAGGGATCATTACTAAAGTATAGACCTCTCAGGAGATTTTATAATATCCAAATCCACTGATTTGGAAACACAGCAAATAAAGAGTCCAGAAGGATAAAGGATTCCAAGAGGTCATCGGGTTCCAGTTCCTCTCTTTAGGATGGACCATCAATCAGGGTCCAACACTTGATGCTCCCACCAGTTAGCTGTTTGAAGGCTGTGCCTGGTACTGCAGCAGTCCAGTTGTTGAAATAGCGGGACCCGCACCTATTGGACATTTATACTGCGGATATGCCACAAATGTCCAGATGGACCATCACACTATCCTTAGGATAGGTCATCAATATTAGGTCAGCCTGGGTCCAACTCCCAGCACCGCCACGATCAGCCGTGTGGCACTAGACCTAAACAACTCCGGTCTGTAATGGCTGTGGTTACCCCATCGCTGCTCCGCGAAGGTGCCAGATGTCCTCCCACCGATCTGATATTGATAAGTCATCAAGTGATACCCAGTGCAATCGGGCTGTTGATATTGAAAAGTACAATGTACAAAAGTCCATAGTCGTCAGTGTAAAATTGTGCCACTGCTGCCCAGCTATGCCCAATCCCAAATACTTTTACAGGAGGTGATTGTCATAAGAGTGCAGATGCAAACTATGGTGGCGGTTGCATTGGTCGCAAACATTACTCAAGCAGATACAGTGCTATGAACCTTCACTACTCTTCATCAGTCTTCCAACAAATCCCAAACCGAAGAAAACTCTCCTTCGAGACCCTAGTGTCAACCTTGTGTCAGGATCTGATGTTTCCTTTCATTTCAGGTGTCTGTGGTGAGTCAGGAGCCTGTCCTCACTGCAATGTCCTTGAAGGACAATATCTCTTATGGTTTGGGGGAGGTTCCTCTGTCCTCCGTGAAGTCCACAGCAGTGGCAGCATATGCCGACAATTTTATCTCGGACCTGGCGAGTGGGTATAACACAGGTTGGTGTTCATGACATTACAGGAATTGTGACTGAAACGTCCGATCACACTAAATGTTCTAAATGTTCTACATCCTTCCATTGGATGGTGAAGTCTATCAGCCACTGCCTTCCCAGCCACACAACTGTCCCCGTGAGACAAACGTTTGTCATGGTCACTAAATACTTGCAGCAATACATCTATGGAACATGGATGGAGTACGGATCATCATAGTAATGCTCTGTGTCTTCTGCATAAGGTGCTGGACAAAAAGGTGGACTTCTGTCTGGGGGTCAGAAGCAGAGGGTCGCGCTAGCAAGGGCTTTGTTGAGGGATCCCAAGATCCTCATTTTGGATGACGTCAGCAGCTCTCTGGACAATGAAAGTGAACTCAAGGTGAGACTAATGATGAAAGATCATGCCTATGGAATAATCCAGGCACAGTTCACTACTGACTACCCAGTGCGTTGCCTAATTGAGTTACATGAGCATTGTATCATACAATGTGCTCCATATACGTTCTGTGGAGCATATGGCATATGATGCAGTGTATCTCACAGCCCACCCAGAGGGCCACGTGATCAGACAAGAAGTGGGTAAGGGGAAAGCCAGGGACTAATCCCATGTGTATATTGCCTGGAATCTCTTTACTTGTGCATAATGAAAATCAGGATCTGGTCTTGTGGGTATGCTCCTGTCTACAGGCTGCATGCTTCCTTACAGCAGTTTGCAGAAATTGAGTCACCATTTCCTGAGCTAGAAGAGGAAGAATTTAGTGATCCACCCGACCCAAGCTTAAAGGGAACCTGTCACCAACTTTATGCTGCCCTCTCTGAGGGCAGTATAAAATAGTGCCAGAAATACTGATTTCAGCGGTGTGTCACTTATGAGCTAAAAGTAAGTGGCTGCTGAGAACCAACATCATAATCATTGCAGCCCAGGCCTTGAAAAGAGTCAAATCTACCTGAGAAGAGTCCTGGTTATTCATGAATTCCTGCTCTCCGCCCATCTGCTGATGATTGGCAGTTCTCTTCTAGAGAGAAAGGGAGAAAACTAGGTAGAAGACTGTCAGTCATCAGCAGGTGGAGCAGGAATAAATGAATAACCAGGACTCTTCTCCGGTGGCCATGACTCTTTTCCAGGCCCAGTCTGCCATGTTTGTGATGTTGGTTCTCGGCAACCACTTACTTTTAACTTATAAATGACAGACCGCTGAAATCAACTCACCTGTCTCTACTGTATGCTGCTGTTAGTATGGGGAGCATAAAGGTGATGACAGGTTCCCTTTAAATGTTTTGTGCAGAATAGGCAAGGTTTTATAGTATTAGGTGAGATCATCTATCTTCAGAGCGCTAAAGACTTTTTGTGCTCTTTTGCTATTGCATTGCCTTTATTTGCCCCTGCGAGGAGCCGCTGGCTACGTTTGTCTTTGGCTGATCTGTAATGTGACTTTTCTAATTCTAGATTCAGAGCACGGTTTACGATAACCCAAAGAAGCGCACGGTACTGCTGATATCTCACCGCATGAACATCGTGGAGAGGGCCGACCACATTCTGGTTCTGGAAGGTGGTCAGATGAAAGAGTCCGGCAGACATGAGCAGTTACTGGCCCAGCAGGGCACCTACTGGAGACTGTGGAGCAAGCAACATAGCGCGTTCCACCGGGAGAATGGGGAGCAAACATGAAGTCAACCCAGGATAGAAAGCAGTAGCTGTAGTAGTGCTTAAAGGGGTTATACAGGTTTTAAAGAGCACCTATTAGCAGGATCAATCCTACTGCTTGATAGGGTTGATCCTGCTAATTAAAATGATACCTGTCTTGTGAAAATTGGTTGTGGCATTCCAGAGAAAAAAAAAAAGACCCAACCCTTGCTGCACTGAAGACCTCATTCCCACAAAGAATATGTAATGGGAAGCCGGCAGCGCGCTCCCTCCCTACAGCACCGTCGGTCTCCCGAGTCGGTTTAGGAGCGAGGTCGCGTCCATCGTCCTCGTCTCCATGGAGATAAGGAGAGAGGAGGAATCAGCCGCAGACGCTGGTCTTCCTTCCAGTGCTTGCGTTTTTGATCATCAGTGACTATTGTACTCGACTTCAGCTTGTGTTTTGACTACATTCCCTGTCTTATCCCTTTTGTACTTCGCTACCTCTCGGTTTTGACCGCGGCTTGTTCATTTGACTTTGTTCCTGCTCGCTCCCTTGGCTTTTGATGTGACTTCCCGGTTTGACCTTTGCTTGGTGACTTCTCGCAGTTGCGTGTGTCTGTTCTGTCCTTTGTTTATTGTGTTCTCCTCCCTGTACGCCCTAGCACGTAACCAGGCTAGGGACCGTCGACTAGTTGTACGCCGTGGCCTAGGACGGGCCGTGCAAGTAGGCAGGGTCAGAGGTGGGGTTAAAGCTCAGGGCTGCGCTTACCCCTGTACGAGTGACAGAATGTGACAGAATAAAAGTCTTTTTCTCTGGCACACCACAACCAATTTTTAGACGACAGGAATCATTTTATTCAGCGGGGTCAACCCTACCAGGCATTATGTCTCCTTTAATACATGTGCTCTTTAAAACTAATGGCCTTCACATAGGCCATCAGTATTAGATCATTTGGGACGTGACTGTCGGCCTCTCTTCCAATCAGCTGTTTGGAGAGCATGCAGTTCTTTAGCTTCGAATTTCCTGGTGACATATACCAAGCCACATACAGGAGAGGTGGTCATGCATGTATCCCTCTCCACTGAAATCTATGAGCGATACGGAGACAGACAAAATTATTATAAAGCATCCTACCCAGTTTTTGCATTGTTCATATATTACACATGGCGCCAATGAAGCAGACTCTGTTGTGTACACTGTATTTTGCCGACTGCTATAATTCTGCTGCCACAGTATTTTTCTTATTGACTTAAAGGGGTTGTCCAGCCAATAAAAATGTTTAAAAGGATCAAATGATGTTAAAAAAATGAACTCTTCAATGACAAGGCCTTAAAGGGGTTGTATGTTTTCAGCAAATAGCATTTAACATGTTGAGAAAGTTATTACAAGGCACTTACTAATGTATTGTGATTGTCCATATTGCTTCCTTTGCTGGCTGGATTCATTTTTCCATCACATTACACACTGCTCGTTTCCATGGTTACGACCAGCCTGCAATCCATCAGTGGTGGCCGTGCTTGCACGCTATAGGAAAAAATCACTAGCCTATGTGCGCTCCCACTGTCTCAGCCGCCAGAGAGGGCCCCCCCGCCTTTTTCCTATATTGTGCAAGCATGACCACCACTGTTGGGTTACAGGGTGGTCGTAACTATGGAACTGAGCAGTGTATAACATGACAGAAAGAAGAATACAGTCAGCAAAGGAAGCAATATGAACAATCACAATACATTAGTAAGTGCCTTGTATTAACTTTCTCTACATGATAAATGCCATTTGCTGAAGTGAGAGGACCCCTTTAATTACCAGACACTTTTTCATGCGGTGGTTTAACAGTCCTAACTTTGCTATTTGTTGGACACCTATGCTTTCTATTAATATGTGTTTTTTTTTAGAACTTTTTTTCATTTTTAGTTTCGTTTGGGGAAAACTGCAAAAAATTTTAAAAAGTAATTTTTTTCAAACTATAGCGGCTTATTTATTTTTTTTTTAATATATGCTCACTGATACTAAAATAAGTGTTTAAATTGGGTTCCCTATATTGCATTGGTCGTTTTTGATATATAATATGTGTAGTTTTGCATGCATGGGGGCAACTGGTGACAGTTTTGGTTATTGTTGGTATTTTTTTTTTCTTTTTATTTTAATATATTTATTTTTACTTATTTTTAATAGATTTTTGCCACACAATACTTTCCTCAAGTGGTTATTAAAAGACCTCTGGGGACATTCCCCTATTTTTTTCTTTTCATCTTTTCTTTTATCTTTTTTTTTTTCTTTTTATCTTTCCCAGTTGCACAGAAAACAGCCCTCTGTGGGGGCGTTGTACTAGAGCAAAGCTGATCAGGGTGTGCTAAGACCCTGCAGCACTGCTATACCAGAGACAGTGGGAATAGCCGCTCCTTCCGTTCACTGCAGAGCGCTCTTTAAACGCTATGTACAGAAGAAAGGAGAAGACAGAAGTGGTAATAAAAGGTCAAAATAGGCCGTGTTTCACCTATTCCCCACCAGTCCCATCCCTGAGGCAGTGATCGACTAAGTGATCACATTTCCTGTGTCAAGAGGGACCAGGCAGTAGAGACCATCAACGAACCTAAGAATCATGCGAATGGGAGCGGTGAGGGAGTGGTAATCTGAGGATGACTTTTCATCTGAGAAGTGGATAAATTATATCCAGTCTAGACAATGCCACCACCTTTGGAATTTTGAATTTCAGTTTGTTACAATGTATCAGTCTGAAGCTCACAGAGCATTGTCTGGACTCAATACAGCTGTATCCACTTCTATGGACAGGTTTACTGCCTCTGGCCTCTTTCAAACGGTCAGTATTTGGTCAGTATTTTTGCATCAGTATTTGTAAGGCAAAACTAGGAGCGGGTCCAAAAAATCAGAAGAGGCACAAATATTTCTATTATACCTTTGCTCTGTAGGTTCCACTTCTGGTTTTGGCTTACAAATACTGATGTAAAAATACTGACCAATTACTGACTGTGTGAAACAAGAAGGTTCTCATTCACTGACAGCAAATTACAAACATTTGTATAACATGAAAGCCATATATTTTATTGATATTGTGTATTTTCCCGCCGCAATCCCGATATATCAATCCCATACCTATGCATGCCTATTTCTTCTTATTACCTTCAACTAATCAATGTAGATAATGTAACGTAGATATATATTTGCTTGTGTTCTATTTTTATGAGTTCTTTAAATGTAATAAAATAGATTAGACACAAAAAGAAAGAAAATATAATGTTTAAAAAAAACTTTATTGCCGGATTGTTGTTATAACGAAAAACGGATAAATGAAGAAGACCTTGAAGAAGAAATTGTCCCGCGGGTTGTTACTGTAGGTTCTTCAGTTACTTCTCCTTTTCTTCTTTGTAGTGATACAGTGAATCACTGATGTCAAACTGCCCGACCTTCACCCATCCATCCTCCTTCATGTGGTACACTGAGGAGACAGAGTTATACACGTGGCATCACTTTCTACCTGATGTCATGAAATTCTTATATCGGTGTCGTAGCCTGTGTACAGTAGTATGCCATAGTGTTGAGCAAATCCATGTGCTAACTGAATAGGATGAAACATAGTGTCAGTCATGTGACTCATACAAGTCATGTGACCCCTGGCATTCATTTGTCAACAGGGTCACATGCAGTGGTTGATTGGCCATTGACCTTACAGGGAAATTTCACGGCGGGCCGCCTGAGCCCTCCTCACGATCGGCCAGTGGAAGTTTTTTCGGGATGTATTTTGTGATGGACTGTGGTATTTGGCTCTGTTGGGGCGGTATAATGTGCCACAATATGGTATTGCTGGCCCTGCCTTCCATCAGTTTGGACCCGACAACAAAACGGGGCCACTTTTTATATTTTTTCCAGGGCCACTTTAAGTTCCCAGTCCGCCCCTGGTCACATGACATCTATGGGCTAACTAAATAGAAATAATAGTGAAATTATTATTATGTTTATTGTATGTATATGTACGACATGGCTGCCTGTCTCTAGGTGATGTCATGTTGCTAATAAAGTTAACATAAAAAGAGCACACAGAGGAGACAGAGAGAAACTTATGAGCTGATTCTCGACGGACATGATGCGGCTATTTACCAACATTGCAGTTAATAAACTGAGGGTGTGTAAGCCCCATCCACTGGGAATGCCCCCAAACTCACAGAAACGCCCACTTGTTGACCATTTTCTTCCTGGGTCAGTCCCTGCAAAACTAGGACTGTTGACAACTAAGACTATTCCCCCTGTTAGATACAATAGCTGAATGCCAGGGGCTGCATGACATGTGTGGGGTCACATGACTGACACCATGTATGTAGGGCTTTTCACGGAATTAAACATTGAAACCCTATCCTCGGGAGTGCCCCCTTGTCTTTTGAGGAGGTTTTACATGGAACAGCTTTTCACCATATTTTTTGGACGGGCCATGTACATATTTGTACAGGTTCATCATGTCCCCCTAAGATGTCTTTTTTCTTGACTAAATAAATTTAATTCTAATAACTAATGCCCCTTATCAGTTTGGTCGCTCTCCTCTGTACTTTTTCCAGCTCCAGAGCATCATTTCTATGGACTGGTGCCCAGAACTGAACTGCATATTCCAGATGAGGCCGCACCGAACGCTTTATAAAGTGGTAGTATTACTAGTGCTTCCAGGAAAAAAAACAGACATGAAAAAATGTGGAAAAGTTCAAGGGGGATGAATACTTTTTCAAGGCAATATATATATATATATATATATATATATATATATATATTTTATACATTTATATATTTGCTCATTCTGGCCTTTGGAGTCCAGGAGGCGGTACTATCAGTGCTTTACAGCCTTCCCTCTATGACTGTGTATACAGTGAGAGCTGTCAATCACTGATAGGACTGCCTCCTGGTCATCAAAGCCCAGAACGAGCAGGAATATAAGTATAAATTACAAGCTTTACTGAATCTTTTCCAACAAAACTATATATCAATCTGCTCAGCTCCTCCTGCCACTATGTAACAGGTTCCCCTAAAGTTGAGGCACAGCAGTGCTACAAAAGGCAGTTTTGTCTTCTGTTTGCTGTCATCCAATGTAAAACAGGTCCAGCTTAAAAAGGACCTGTCTCCTCTCCTGACACGCCTGTTTTAATAGCTTCATGTATTCTCCATGTAATAACAATTCTGGAACATCTATTCTTATGTCTCTATGTTGTGCCATTCCTGTATTATTTCTACTAGAAGTTATGTATGAATTACTAGCAGTCTGCAGTAAGGGTACAGAGGGGAGGTAACAAGTTGGGGGTGTGTACCTGCACAGACTGAAAATGGCAGCACTGATTGGATAGAGTCAGTCTGTGCAGGGACACACCTCCAACTGGTCACTTCCCCTCTGTACCCTTACTGCAGACTGCTAGCAATTCATTCATAACTTCTAGTGCAAATAATATAGGAATAGCACAACATAGAGACATAAGAATAGATGCTTCGGAATTGTTATTACATGGGGAATGCATGGAGCTATTAAAACAGGCATGTCAGGAGTGGTGAGAGGTCCTCTTTAAGTGAAATATACAACACTTTAATCTCAGCCCAATTCTTCCTCTGTTTCAATGTAATCAGTGCCATATGGAGAAGCTCAACACATACACTGCGCATATATGTACGAAACGTGTTAGAGGATGGAACATGTATGAGCAGCTCTGTGTATCTAGAGCAGTTACTTACTATTCACCACCCCTCCTGAATAATTATCACGATGTGCGGCATAAGTGATGGCTCTGCGACCAAGGTCATACGCCTCTTCAGTGGTCAGGTCGTAAAGGTATCCGCTGTCCATGACGCCGTACGCAAAGGAACTGCCTGATCCCGTGGAGAACATGTTATTGGATAACCTCGTCCCATTTTGATCAACGTAATATAAACCAGGACCCTGAGGGTTACACATAAGGCAGATTGTCATTTTTTTTTTTTGTTATTGCTCCTCCTGGTAGATTTATTACGATATTTTGGTTTCATCCTTTTGCAGACTTTGGTTCAAGTGGTAATGAGGAAATGCTGAGGCCTACACGTGGGGCCACGCTCCTTACCTTCTTATCCCAGCCACATATCATGCTGCCCACGCTCAAGCCTGAACCTCGGTACTGAAGCATCATGTTGCACAAAAGTTTGGAAGCAGCCGACACGGAGATCCGGGAGTTATTCCGCAGCTGGTATAACCTGATAGAAGGGAAATGTGTAGAAATTAAGGAAACTGAGATATTGGTCAAATTCCAAGCTATTTTAATCATATGGACGCCGTACACACTTAGGGTTACGTGGAGGCAGATATCTTGTATTTTCTAAGCTGATCATTTTGGAGTACATTTAAGGTCACAGGGCATAACTAGAAAACTCTCCCATATAAGTCAATGGGGTCCTGTCCATTGTGTGTATGGCCCATGGGGCTGCCGTAAAGCATATCTCTAAATGCTGTTAAGAACAGCTCAGGCAAGATGGCCGCCTCCATAATCATGTTCAGAAGACAGAATAACAAAATCTGCAATCAGAAAATAAAAACAGGATAGAAAAAAAAGAAAATGAATTACTATCTGATACATTTTTGGCGACACATTTCCTTTAAAGTCAGTCTGTCACCTAATCTGAGCCTTTTAGACCGCTCAGATCAGGCCCCATTACACTGGTACCTTTATTTGTGCTGTCACTTGCCGAGATCTTCAAAAACAGACTTTTAAAACTTATGCAAATGAGCTTCTGCAAGTGCCTAGGGGCGGCATTACTGCAGCAAGTGCCCCGACCCCTCGGCGATATGCCCAGAAAACCACACCTCTTTCACCCCTCTGGCCCACCCTCGTTTCCTATTATTACCTTCTTCTCTCCATCCAATATCTTGCGCCGCTCCACACATGTCCCGCTCCTGTGCACTGTTGCACCCATTATGGGCAGAGGAACAAGCAATTGGACTGGCAGTGCAGGCGCGAGATTTTGAATAGAGAGGAGGAGGTAATGATTGGAAACAAGGGTGGGCCAGAGGGGTGAAAGGGGTGTGGTTATCTGGGCATATCGCCAAGGGGCATGGGCACTTGCTGCAGTAACGCCGCCCCTGGGCACCTGCAGAACCTCATTAGCAAAAGTTTTAAAAGTCATTTTTTGAAGATTTCGGCGAGGGACAGCACAAATAAAGGTACCAGTGTAATGTGGGCAAAGGAGTCTATAACCTGATCTGAACGGTCTAAACGGCTCAGATTAGGTGACAGACTCACTTTAAGGAGTAGCCCCAAGCCAAATCTATTTATTGACAGCAGGTCCACATCTACCTCCTTGTACTGTCCCATTCCAGATACATCGGCATATGAAAATTGTTCATTTTTTTTTGTTGTTTTTTTTAGCAGCCAAACAGGCAATACTGGGGAGATGGAAAATTCTCTCAGTGCCCCTGGATGTGGTAAAGAGTACGATATTTATCTCACAATCGTGCCTAGGTTCTTTCTCGTTGTAAGGGCTCATGCACACAAACATATTTTTTTAAGCGTCTGTTTTGTTTTTTTTCCGACCTGTATGTGTGAACCATTCACTTCAATGGGTCAGGAGAAAAAAAAACGGAAGTGACTCCTTGTTCATTTCATTACCGTATGTCCGCGTGGCCCTTCCTCAAAAAAGATAGAACACATACGGACCGCAAAACACATAGGTTTGTGTGCATGTAGCCGTAGTGTCTGCTCCGCCATGTATTGGGAGGGAGCAGTATGCTGCCATGTTGATGTGTACTTCTAGCCAGATGGGTTACATTCTTCCCAACATATCAATGGCATATTCATTGGAATTATGTAGATTTTTCTATATCTTCGACTTCCAGCCCCATCTCTGTGTCGTGTTCCTTGCATTTTTTTTTAACTCCCCACTTGTTTTCTCCATTTATTATCATGATCTAATACAGTACGATGCATATTTTTGATATATTTTATGTCCTGTGCTTTATTTTGTGGGATAGGTTCTACATTTTTGTAGCATGCACTTTATATCACACACCTGCACTCTTTGGCGAGAAGCCTTTCCCAGTACTGGCAGTCGGCAGCGCTCCCAGACATGGTGCCCAGCAAGTAAGGGTTAATCTCAATCACTTTGTTAAACTTCACCGTAGCTGTTGAAAGAGAACGCGGTGCATGGAGTCATTACTCTGAAGCCCTGAGCAACCAATGGTCATTACTATATCACTTAGACCACCTGCACACGTTGCGGATTATATGCAGTTTTTCAAGTGCAAATTTTTGTGCTCAAAAACATTATACAGTTGCCAGCAAAGTGTATGAGATTTGACAAGTTTTAGGTAGACTGTGCTTTTTTTTTCCGTGCTAAAATTGACTTGATTTTGAAATTTGCAGCATGTCAATTGGGCCTCTTTCACACGAACGTTGTTTTTGCGGGCTCCGATCCGCATTTTTCACATGAAAAATGCGGACCCATTCATTTCTATGGGCCCGCAAAAAATGCGAACAGCACACCGTGTGCTGTCCGCATCCGTTGCTCCGTTCCGTGGCCCGCAAAAAAAAATAGAGCATGTCCTATTCTTGTCCGTTTTGTGGACAAGGATAGGCAATGTTACAGTGGATCCGCAAAAAATACGGATGCCATACGGACACCATCCGTTTTTTTTGCGGATCCGCAATTTGCGGACCGCAAAACACAACGTTCGTGTGAAAGAGGCCTTGTTTGTGAGATTCCACACCTTATGTAGAGTGGTTTTCCCATAGACTTCAATGGGGTTGTGAACCTCATAACAACAGCACAAAAAAATAAAAATGCACAAAAATCACAATAAATAGTGCTAATTTTTATGTGCATTTTTTAAAATAAGGTTTTCTGTACCATGTGCACATACCCTGAACATAATTATTAGAGATGAGCAAAGTTATGAGAAATTTGATTCGCCAAATTTCACAAAGAAATTTGATTTGTGACAAATTACTTTGTCACAAAGCAAATTTCATTGGATATTGCAGGCGGAATGACAGGGAACGGCGATTGCATCCCTCCCCCGTCATTGAATCCCTCAGATGTCGCGTTAATCACTGATCGTGGCATCTGACAATACTATTTAGGCCTTTCAGGGGTTAATCGGGGTACAAATAAAAAAAAACCTCACTGTATCTTGCACAGTGACGGATGACGTCATCACGCTGGCCAGGCACGGTGACATTTTCGCTGATGACATCACTACACCCGGCCAGCATGCCGGGATGGTGACATCATACGTCATGCGGTATCTTCAATCAAGATGATCACAACGACCTCTTCGCAAGTAAATGGATGAGGTGAGTATGTCTTTTTTTTTGTTTGTTTTTACCACCATTTCAGGGAAAATTGATTCGTTACCCCGAAGT
Source organism: Rhinella marina (assembly GCA_900303285.1). Classification (NCBI taxonomy): domain Eukaryota; kingdom Metazoa; phylum Chordata; class Amphibia; order Anura; family Bufonidae; genus Rhinella; species Rhinella marina. The sequence continues at coordinate 85,371 of ONZH01013037.1, read as the reverse complement.
GCGAGGAAAATTCGGCTTCGCAGCGAGTCAAATATTTCCTGAAATTCGGATCAAAGTCAGTTTTTTGACCTTGATTCTCTGAACACTAATTATTATCATCGACTTGTATGTTTGAGTTTGCAGCTTGAAAATTCATTTCAAGCACAGATGCACAGAGCAGTAATAATTCATCACTCACAGATATAGCTTCCGGCTGATGCTCGTGAATCCACGGCCACAATCACTCCACGATGGAACTTGAAGGCCAGCGTGGTGGTCCCATGCCACGGTTCCAGTTTTACACCATCCACCCCTCGCTCCAGACGATTAAGAAATTCTGCAGGCTGAACAACAGAACAGTGAGACTGGCATGATCTAGACCGGCGTCTACTTTTGGAGTATGCTCACAAGTGGCTCAGAAGCTGTGGAATTGCTGACAGGAATTTGTGTGCAGAATACCGTCATCATCTTACAGTACCAGAAAAGGGGATGAAATCTCATACATGTGCCGCGAAAAAACTGCAATAGGTTTTAAATCCATAGGATGCTGATTCGACCCTTCGCAATACATAGGATGAAATGTGCAGGAGATCCACACGCCCACCCACAAATCCCCAGTGGAATTCAGCTGCAGAAATTTGGCCATGACCGTATCCAGGGGTGCGCCTAGCCCTTCTGCTGCCTGAGGCGAAAACTGGAACAGCGTCCCCCATTCCCCTTGCCAATTTCAAACATGCTGAGAGGCGGCCAGACTAAAATTACAACATGTTGTAATTTTAGTCCGGCTGCCTCTCGGCATGATTGCCGTGCTGCGGCCGGAACTCTGGCCCGCCCCCATAATAGTGAATAGGGACGGCAGGCTGTTCACCCTCCAGAATAGCCTGCTGGACACCTGTGCCGCCAATATGAAAGTAGCCTAACCCAAGCATTCACTACTCAAATGATGTAGTTCACAAGGGTATGACCAGACACTGTGATGCACATATTAAAAGCACTGCACGGAACATAGCATGTACCCAGTGGATTGAGGATCTAGATCAGGGATGCCCATCCCGTGGCCCTCCAGCTGTTGCAAAACTACAGCTCCCAGCATGCCCTTATAGCTGTAGGCTGTTCAGGCATGATGGAAATTGTAATTTTGCAACAGCTGGAGGGCTGCAGGTTGGGCATCTCTGCTCTAGAGTAAGCATGCACAGCCTGAGGCCCACATGCGGCCCATGTGTAGCTCTCAACATGAAGGACAGTCACAAGGTGCAATCTAAAAGATATATCGAAAGTAGAGCAAAGAGAAAGAGGGGGAGTTGTGCATAGCAGAAATGCTTTTTTAACCCCTAAAGGAAACATTTAATTCCAATTTTTTAAAAAAATTTGCATAACTTTGCAGTTTTTCCGTAGACATGCAGGTGTTTTTTTCAGGATGTGTATTTTGTTAATATTTTTTATTGGTTGCGCAACACACTACAATACTATTGTGATTTTACTGCTCTCCTATATAAAGGTGGGTTCAAACTTGCGTTAGGGTATTTCATTATTGATCCCATTTATTACGGAATATAAGGGATTTCCCGCACGTAATGCAAAACAGAAGCCTTTAAGAGGCATTCTGTTTTGATCCGTCCTAATAAAAGTCTATGGGCAAGCATAATGGATCCGTCTGGTTTCCGTTATGCAGGACAGAAAACAAAGTCCTGTCGACAGGAAACCAGACGGATCCGTTATTCTTGCCCATAGACTTCTATTAGGATGGATCAAAACGAAATTCCTCTTAAAGGCTTCCGTTTTGCATTCCGCCTGGGAATTTCCTTATATTCCATTATAAACTGAGCCTATAACGGAATGCCATAACGCTAGTGCAAACCTGCCCTAAGAGGGGTAATATATAGCCATATAATTAATAGCCAATCATAATACATGCAAATTAGCTCTTTCCAAAATGAAAAGAAAGCGGAGTCTCTGATGCCACCTGAGAAGAAATAGTACCCCCCCTCCCCCATCAGTATCCTAGCCAAGGCCTCTCACCCAGTTAAGACAGTTCTCTATGCTCTGAACTGATGAGGGGCAATAACCCCCACACAGCTGTCTGCAGATGAGGTGCTGGCTTAGCTATTATCCAAGTTATGCATACATCTACGTGAGGAGAAACAGTACCCCCAATCATTATATATATATATACCAATGAGAAATGTGATGGAATAAATAAGCATTATCTGTACCTGACATCCAGGTGGCACCGTCAGTTCAGTGTTGTAATGGTTAAATGAGATTGTGGGTGATATTTTGCCACCGTAGATGGGTGACCTCCAGTCCTCATTTCCAGAAGACCCACAAATCTTCAGAAGAGCCATACCAAGGAGAGTAACGTAATCCTATCTCTAAATTCCTCTTCTACCTCTGCTCTCTCTTTCCCCCAATAATAAATTTCTTCTCTCCTTATTTCATATAAATCTTCTTAGTCCTTTGTGCTTTTTCCTGTCGTCTTCTGCCTGGCTCACCCAGCCGTACAGAAACTGAAAGTGATGCTTGAAATTCTCCACCTCCTCAGCCTGTTGTTGACAAAGCCTCACAGCAAAAATTGAAAGAACACGGGTAGGTTTACTTCATGGTTCAATGTAACATGTAAGTTAGTACAAAACTCCTTCAACCCTTTCACGACCAAGACCTTCAGCAAAAATTTCCAATTTTGGAATGACACGTGTAAAAGTATCCCAAAGAAACACGTCAGAGGTTTCGATCAGTGGGGGTCCGAGGGCTGAGATCTTCACCGATCACTGGAAAGAGAAGTGGTCACATTGAGCTGCAGGAGACGTTATCTAGTGTACATATACTTTCTTTTGAGCATATCTCCTACAGTGAAGAGAGAGAGAGAGTGCAATATGTCAGAGCTTCTCTCTCCTCATTCTAGAGATCAGTGAGAGGCTTAGCGCTTGGACCCCCACTGATCAAAGACATTTCAAAAGTGTCTTCAAAGTACAGGGACACTTTAAGCATGGTTTCATTTATTTTATTAATTCTTCATTTAAACAATTTAAACAATAAAAAAAACTCATAAATACGGGTACATAAGTAATAAAAGTTCACACAGAATACATCCCGATCTGTTAGCAATAATAGGCACAGCCTGTGGCAAAACAAACAATGCAAGGCTACTTTCACACTGGCATTAAGCTTTTCCGTCAGGCTGTTTCAGCCGCGGAACAGCCTGCCTGATTCGTACTCTGCAGAGTGCAGCGGTTTTTGTCCAGCCGCCTCAGCATGTTTGCCGTGCTGCAGCCAGGTCTCTGGCCAGTCCCCTTTATAGTGAATGGGGCCGGGGTGAACTTCCGGCAGCAGACGTGTGCAAACGTTAGTACGGATCAGGCAGGCTGTTCTCATGCTGGAACAGCCTGACTGAAAAGCTTAACGCCAGTGTGAATCTGAACGGTTACGCCAGTTTAATCGCATATAGTAATATTCTGCCATATAAAAAAGTCAAAGAATCTGCTCTGACTTTAAAGACCACAATAGACATTCCCCAAAAACACGGAGGAAGAAGGATGGGATGAGATAGGTGGAAAAGAGAGAGGATGAAGAGAACAAAAAGGAGAAAACAAGAGGAAAAAAAGGGTGCGTGGGGGGGCAATTCTCTCCCTCTGGGCCCAGCTACAGACACACGGGGTCCAGGCCGAAACAAAACCCTTTTGCACATTCTCAAGGGTTGCGGTGAGCAACTCCATCCTCTGAATATTTTCAGCTTTACGAACCTAGTGGCGCTAGGGAAAGCAGGGAAGTGGACTTCCACATGGCAGGAATACAAAAACAAGCAGCATTCACTACATTTTTCAAGGTTGAGTACATCAAATATATAGGTCTTCTACAGGAAGAAAGCAGCTCACCTGTTGTTGAGCACAACACTAGGGAACGCAGAAGGTATAATTTGGTGGGTAACTGCGTCTGGTGTCTTCAAAATTCGCCTCACGCGGATGCCAACCGGCGGGAGGAGCAAGAAATCACCGGGAAGGGTGCTGGATGATTAGACCAGGAGGACATCTGTCAGCGCAGTAACATGACTATTGGATAGATGAAGAGGTTTCTTCAATGAAAAATGTAAAACTTCAAGTAGATACGTTTCGGAGCTCTGGGGCCACATTGGAACAGTGCAAGGAAAAAACATGATAATGATAAAAATCAAAAATATATGATAAATAGGCATTAATGTTGATATTGTTTCTTGCTAGATCAAATAATGTACCGTAGTACATTGATCTACGTAGTACGTAGAGAATGCATAGCTGGTATGGGTGGTATATTTAAAAAGATATAATGTAGACTAGCCAGTATAAAGAAATATCATAATCAAATCAATGGCATAGGTAGTGCCCTGGGGCAGGGGTACTTTGAAGTCTGGATATTTGTGGGTATTTGCCCTGTTTCCCCAGTGAAAAGTCATCAACTCCTTACTTTATTTCACTTTAAAGGGTTAACTTGCACTGACTTATACTGTTTGATATTGTGTAACTGCATTTTATATGTATTTTGGGATATATATATATACACTCACCGGCCACTTTATTAGGTACACCATGCTAGTAACGGGTTGGACCCCCTTTTGCCTTCAGAACTGCCTCAATTCTTCGTGGCATAGATTCAACAAGGTGCTGGAAGCATTCCTCAGAGATTTTGGTCCATATTGACATGATGGCATCACACAGTTGCCGCAGATTTGTCGGCTGCACATCCATGATGCGAATCTCCCGTTCCACCACATCCCAAAGATGCTCTATTGGATTGAGATCTGGTGACTGTGGAGGCCATTTGAGTACAGTGAACTCATTGTCATGTTCAAGAAACCAGTCTGAGATGATTCCAGCTTTATGACATGGCGCATTATCCTGCTGAAAGTAGCCATCAGATGTTGGGTACATTGTGGTCATAAAGGGATGGACATGGTCAGCAACAATACTCAGGTAGGCTGTGGCGTTGCAACGATGCTCAATTGGTACCAAGGGGCCCAAAGAGTGCCAAGAAAATATTCCCCACACCATGACACCACCACCACCAGCTTGAACCGTTGATACAAGGCAGGATGGATCCATGCTTTCATGTTGTTGACGCCAAATTCTGACCCTACCATCCGAATGTCGCAGCAGAAATCGAGACTCATCAGACCAGGCAACGTTTTTCCAATCTTCTACTGTCCAATTTCGATGAGCTTGTGCAATTTGTAGCCTCAGTTTCCTGTTCTTAGCTGAAAGGAGTGGCACCCGGTGTGGTCTTCTGCTGCTGTAGCCCATCTGCCTCAAAGTTCGACGTACTGTGCGTTCAGAGATGCTCTTCTGCCTACCTTGGTTGTAACGGGTGGCAATTTGAGTCACTGTTGCCTTTCTATCAGCTCGAACCAGTCTGCCCATTCTCCTCTGACCTCTGGCATCAACAAGGCATTTCCGCCCACAGAACTGCCGCTCACTGGATGTTTTTTCTTTTTCGGACCATTCTCTGTAAACCCTAGAGATGGTTGTGCGTGAAAATCCCAGTAGATCAGCAGTTTCTGAAATACTCAGACCAGCCCTTCTGGCACCAACAACCATGCCACGTTCAAAGGCACTCAAATCACCTTTCTTCCCCATACTGATGCTCGGTTTGAACTGCAGGAGATTGTCTTGACCATGTCTACATGCCTAAATGCACTGAGTTGCCGCCATGTGATTGGCTGATTAGAAATTAAGTGTTAACGAGCAGTTGGACAGGTGTACCTAATAAAGTGGCCGGTGAGTGTATATATATATATATATATATATATATATATATATATATATATATAACAAATAATTCCACCGCACCACCAAAAATTGTGCCAAAAGAAAAGGTGTTTATTACACCAGAGCGACGTTTCAGTCCTTCTCAATGGGACTTTTCTCAAGCAGTAGTGTGTTTTTGTATATATATATATATATATATATATATATATATATATATATATATATATATCCTGTTCATTTGTGCAGCAATGTGGAAAGGGTTAATGAATACTGAGAGACTTTTGGCTAATAATGAGAAGTTGGTAATTTTCCACGGCTGCCATAGGGTTTAAAGAAGAGCATGAGGGAAAAAGCCAGACTTGTTTACCACAAAAACCAGGCAGACTGACCTTTTTAGATGCCAGGTGCTGCTATGTTATGTCTGAAGGTTTGTTTTTGTTTGGAAAAACTGCTGTGTCATTGCCAATGATTGTCACTGAAGTTGTAATGTAAGTCTATGAGAGACATGAAGTGTAACATTGTATTTGTTTGTGCTGGGTTTCTCCACTCCACCCCTCACAGTAGAAGGTTTTTGTTCAGCCAAGAACTGTATAGGAGCAGTCAGACCCCCCTAGTGTTCTGCAGTTAGGCATCAGTGCTTAGAAGAGGAGACTCTGCCAGACTGCTGAGTGACCAGAAGAAGACGCTGAGATGGGGATACTCTGTCACAGACCCTGGGCCACCAGCCTTTGGCCAGGGCACCAGCCTTCTGAGAGAGGGACAGCTAGCTCAGGCCTTTCCTCAGCATCAAACCCTTCTTCTGCCAGGGAAGAGACTGAAAAAGCCAGCCCCATGCATCGCCTATATTATTTTACACCTGAATTCCTCTAGTAAACTGCTGTAAGCCTGCAATGCCACTTGGCCATTAAAGGGGTTATCCAATATCATAAACAGCCCCCCCATGTCCTGGGCCCCCCATGCTGAATATACTTAACCTACTCCCCGCGCTGCTCCTGGTGCCCGCACCTCTGTTTCTCCCTGCACACGGATTAAAACATCCGGTGTCGGGGGAGCAGCCAATGGCAGGCGGGGACATGGACCAGGAGCAGCACAGGGAGTGAGGAACGGGGTAAGTATATTGCCTGTGAGGGGCTTGGCACATGGGGGGCTGTTTATGATATTGGATAACCCCTTTAACAAAATGTTTTTTGTTTCTTTTACCTTTTTGTATCACTGGTTTCCAAGAGCCATAACTTTTTCTATTTTTTTAATCAATCTAGAAGGGATGTTCTGAAAATATTTATTAACTGTGTGTGTGAGGGATAAAAACATCAATTCACAACTTGTTGAGGGTTTTTTGGGCTTTGTTATTTTTTTTATTGCCATGTGGTATAAATTATGTTAACTTTATTCTGCAGATCAGTGTAATTACGTTGATATCAAATATAAATACTTTATGTTTTACTAAAGTAATTTACTTTTGTAATTATATTTTTAGAGCAATCACTTTTTTATTTTTCCATGTGAAAAAAATAAAACCCATAAACTGTGGCAGAACTGTGTTTTTTTTCCAATTCCACCCCATTTCGATTTTTTTTTCAGCTTCTCACTACAGTCATGGCCAAAAGTTTTGAGAATGATACAAATATTAATTTTTTACAAAGTCTACTGCTTCAGTTTTTATAATGGCAATTTGCATATACTCCAGAATGTTATAAAGAGTGATCAGCTTAACAGCAATTACTTGCAAAGTCAATATTTGCCTAGAAAATGAACTTTATCCCCCAAAACACATTTCAACATCATTGCAGCCCTGCCTTAGAAGGACCAGCTAACATCGTTTCAGTGATTGCTCCATTAACACAGGTGTGGGTGTTGAGGAGGACAGGGCTGGAGATCAATCTGTCATGATTAAGTAAGAATGACACCACTGGACACTTTAAAAGGAGGCTGGTGCTTGGCATCATTGTTTCTCTTCTGTTAACCATGGTTATCTCTAAAGAAACACGTGCAGTCATCATTGCACTGCACAAAAATGGCCTAACAGGGAAGAGTATCGCAGCTAGAAAGATTGCACCTCAGTCAACAATCTATCGCATCATCAAGAACTTCAAGGAGAGAGGTTCCATTGTTGCCAAAAAGGCTCCAGGGCGCCCAAGAAAGACCAGCAAGCGCCAGGACCGTCTCTTAAAAGTGTTTCAGCTGCGGGATCGGTCTACCAGCAGTGCAGAGCTTGCTCAGGAATGGCAGCAGGCAGGTGTGAGTGCATCTGCACGCACTGTGAGGCGGAGACTCTTGGAGCAAGGCCTGGTCTCAAGGAGGGCAGCAAAGAAGCCACTTCTCTCCAGAAAAAACATCAGGGACAGACTGATATTCTGCAAAAGGTACAGGGAGTGGACTGCTGAGGACTGGGGTAAAGTCATTTTCTCTGATGAATCCCCTTTTCGATTGTTTGGGACATCTGGAAAACAGCTTATTCGGAGAAGACGAGGTGAGCGCTACCACCAGTCTTGTCTCATGCCAACTGTAAAGCATCCTGAAACCATTCATGTGTGGGGTTGCTTCTCAGCCAAGGGAATCGGCTCTCTCACAGTCTTGCCTAAAAACACAGCCATGAATAAAGAATGGTACTAGAATGTCCTCCGAGAGCAACTTCTCCCAACCGTCCAAGAGCAGTTTGGCGATCAACAATGCCTTTTCCAGCATGATGGAGCACCTTGCCATAAAGCAAAGGTGATAACTAAATGGCTCAGGGAACAAAACATAGAGATTTTGGGTCCATGGCCTGGAAACTCCCCAGATCTTAATCCCATTGAGAACTTGTGGTCAATCATCAAGAGACGGGTGGACAAACAAAAACCTACAAATTCTGACAAAATGCAAGCATTGATTGTGCAAGAATGGACTGCTATCAGTCAGGATTTGGTCCAGAAGTTGATTGAGAGCATGCCAGGGAGAATTGCAGAGGTCCTGAAGAAGAAGGGTCAACACTGCAAATATTGACTTGCTGCATTAACTCGTTCTAACTGTCAATATAAGCTTTTGTTACTCATAATATGATTGCAATTATATTTCTGTATGTGATAAAAACATCTGACAAACACACATAAAAACCAGAGGGCAGCAGATCATGTGAAAATATAATATTTGTGTCATTCTCAAAACTTTTGGCCATGACTGTACATTGTATGCAATAGTAATAGTAATAGGGTGGTATTAGAAAGTACAACTTGTCCTGCAAAAAACAAGCCCTCATACGGCATTCATATTTGAATGGAAAAATAAAAAGTTATGGCTCTGGGAAGGCAGGGAGTAAAAAACGAAGACGCAATAAAAAGGAAAATTGCAGGGTCCTGACAGGGTTAAACTAAAGTAAAAAAAAAATCCACAAAAACCTCCAACGGTTGCAGATTTTGCAGTGGATTACTTCCAGATCTGCATCACAAATTCATGAAAAAAAATAAAAATAATATTATAAATAAAAAAAAAACACTCTATACTCATCTCTTCTGGTGCTTCCAGGTCCCCCTTAGGCCTCTTTCACATGAGCGTGACGGATTAGGTCCAGATGCGTTCAGGGTGCGTTCAGGAAAACTCGCACCATTTTGCAAGCACGTTCAGTCAGTTTCGTCTGCGATTGCGTTCAGTTGTTCAGTTTTTTCTGCGCGGGTACAATGCGTTTTGATGCGTTTTTCACGCGGGTGATAAAAAACTGAAGGTTTACAAACAACATCTCTTAGAAACCATCAGTGAAAAACGCATTGCACCCGCACTTGCTTCAGGACACAATACGTTTTTCACTGAAGCCCCATTCACTTCTATGGGGCCAGGGCTGCGTGAAAAACACAGAATATAGAACATGCTGCGTTTTTCACGCAACACAGAACTCATGCGTGAAAAAAACGCTCATGTACACAGAGCCATTGAAATGAATGGGTCAGGATTCAGTGCGGGTGCTATGCGTTCACATCACGCATTGCACCCGCGCGGAAAACTCGCTCGTGTGAAAGGGGCTTTATACATCCCAGCCTCTACACATGTGGCTGCTGCAGCTAATCACAGGCACTGATGGGAGAAAAGAGTGGCAGTGGAAACAGGGGATGTGTAGCCCTGGGTGCAAGAAGGATTGTGCAGTGAGTTTATATTGATGACCTAGCCTCACGATAGGTCACCAATATCAGAAAATATCTTTAACCCCTTCACGCATTATAACGTACCTGTACGTCAAAATGTGTGAAGGGATGTACATACACAGCGGGTGACGGCTCTATCATACAGCCGGCACCCGCCCGCACTGACAGGGAGCGGCAATCATGCGCCCTCATAATTTAACCTCTCAGGTGCTGCCATCAACTCTGATAGCGGCACCTGTGAGTGAAGGCTCACGATCGGTTGCCATGTCAGCCTGGACGCTCCTGAGGCGATCCAGGCCTGCCATTGCTTTCTCCATACTGAGCTATGCACGAGGCACAGCTCAGCATGGAGAGTGTAAAAATCCTATTTAGGCCTCTTTCACGCACCAGTATTTTTTGCGGACTCCGATCATCATTTTCATGTGAAAAATGCAGACCCATTCATTTCTATGCGTCCGCAAAAAATGCGGACAACACACTGTGTGCTGTCCGCATCCGTATGTCCGTTCCGTAGGCCCGCAAAAAAAATAGAACATGTCCTATTCTTGTCCGTATTACGGACAAGAATAGTACTGTTCTATTAGGGGGCAGCCATTCCGTTCCGCAAAATGCGGAACGCACACTGATGTCATCCGTTTTTTTTTGCAGATCCGCAATTTGCGGACCGCAAAACACACGTTCGTGTGAAACTAGCCTTACTCTAAGGCTACATTCACACGTCCGTTTAAAACATCCGCAATATTTTGCGGATCCATTCATTTCAATGGGTCCTGATAATCTGCGGACATTGCACCATATGTTGTCCGCATCCGTATGTCCGTTCCGTAGGCCCGCAAAAAAAATAGAACATGTCCTATTCTTGTCCGTATTACGGACAAGAATAGTACTGTTCTATTAGGGGGCAGCTGTTCCGTTCTGCAAAATGCGGAACGCACACTGATGTCATCCGTTTTTATTTTTTGCAGATCCGCAATTTGGACCGCAAAACACACGTTCGTGTGAAACTAGCCTTACTCTAAGGCTACATTCACATGTCCGTTTAAAACATCCGCAATCTATCCGCATCCGTTCCGCAATTGCGGACGGTTTTTGCGGATATTTTGCGGATCCATTCATTTCAATGGGTCCTGATAATCTGCGGACATTGCACCGTATGTTGTCCGCGTCCGTTAATCTGTTCCATTCCGTTTTGCGGATCCGCAAACAGAAATCCTCCTGTCCTACTTTTCTCCCGAATTGCGGTCCGTAGCACAATGCAAGTCTATGGATCCGCAAAAAATGCGGAAGACATGCGGAAAGGCATCCGCATGTCATCCGTATTTGCGGGTGGAGGGGTGAAAAAAAAAGATGTTATTCATCCTTCCGTTTTTTGCGGATCCGCAAAAAACGGATGACATATGAATACATCCTTTCCGTTTTTTACGGAAAGACGGAACGGATGTCCTGGAAAAATGGAGTTTTTACGGAACAACAGATCCGCAAAAAACTGACCGTTTTCCAGGATGTGCACACATACGGATGTGTGAATGAAGCCTAAGGCTACTTTCACCAATATGTTAAAATAATACCCCTCTTTCCCAATTTTACACATAAAAATATATAACAATAAAAAAATAAACATTAGGTATCGCCGCATTCAAAAATGTCAGAACTATTAAAATATAAAAAAAATAATTCCTGTATGGTGAATGCCATAACAGAAAGAAAATTAAAAACACGTGATTTACCTTTTTTTTTGTCATCTTGTCCCCTCCAAAAAAATTAATTAACGGTGATCAAAAAGTTGTACATACTTCAAACTTGGTACCAATAAAAAATACAGTTTGTTACAAAAAAAACAAGCTCTCATACAGCTCTGTAGACTGAACTATAAAAATGTTATGGATGTCAGAATATGGCAATGGAAAGAAAATTTAGATTTAAATTAGATTTTCAAAGCTTTTTATTTTTTTAAAAGTAGGAAAAAAAAAAAAAAAAAAACAATGAACAGTGTGATGTCAAAACCCCAAAAATCTTGGCGGAATTTTTATTTTATTTTTTTTCAATTTTGACACATAAACAATCTTTTTCCCATTTTCCAATAGAAGACATGGTAAACTAAATGGTGACATTAAAAAATGCATCATGCATCAATAAGCCCTCGTATAAATATGTGAACAAAAAATAAAAAAGTTATGGTTATTGGAACGTGGGAAGGAAAAATCCAAAATGCATAACTGAAAATAGGCCTTTACATTAAGGGGTTAATCTTGATGTTAATAAATATGGTTTATGAAATAAATTTTAAAAACTTTGGCTAAAGGGCACTGTCAGGGTTCACATTCCCATATTTACAGCAATGAGAGGCGATAAGCAGCAATAAAGCCGGATGATTACCGCTGTTATAACTGGAAAGTCCCTTGTCTTGTTTTTTAATATGGGCGAGGTCCATCATGATTCGTACAGCAGCCAATGTAAATCCAGATCACAGGGTGCATCAGCTGTTACCGGGTAGACGCTGTCTGCAGAGGTTACAGAACGTATAATATCCTGTGAAATCTAAAGTATTGCTTCAGCCTTCACTCCCCACAGGAGGCAGCCGAGGCTCAGTTATAGAGCACAGCCGTTCTGAGTTGTTTAGTTAGTTGCTTTTTTTTATTTAGGCTTCCTTCACACACTTTTTAATATGACCGAAGAAAGACAAAGTATTTTAACTATTCCATTAAATCAATCTATTTTATTGAATAAGTTTTTATCAATAATATATAATAGTAGGGAGACCAATAAATAAAAAGCACCATATACGTCACTTAAAAATTCAATAAGACATATACTGCAAATGCAAATTCATACCATCCGTGATATCAACATAAATACATGCTCAAAAATACATCAGACATATTTCTCAGTATGTTACGTATGGAAGTAATATAACAATGTGTAAAATGCTACATAAATATAACTAAATACGTCTATAAAAACACTGGGGACAAAATGCAGGATAGATCAGGAATCATATCGATCAATGCAAGCGAGTATCAGCCATAATAAGGTGCTGTAAACCTGATATAATTGAACACATATCCCAGTGATGGATAAAAGTGATGAACTGATGCGACTCCTCAACGTGCGTTTCGCGTTAGCTTCAACAGGAGGAGAGGCTATGGGGCGATCGTGAGGTTACTTTATCAGAGGAATTAACCAATGAGGAAGCACAGGGCTGACACGTGATATAAATAGCCTATAACAACGGCGCATGGCCAGGCACTTCCTGCCACATTAATGTCACTTCCGCTACTGAGACTGACGTCGGGAAGGGCAACTTATTGCTAATTGCGCACTGGTTGTCTATTTCCGGCGTCCTGTCTCCATGGTGAGGGAAGCCGAAGGACCGTGGCCAGGTGAACGGACATGCGCACAAAGGCCAAGCACAGGGAAACAGATTTGCGCAGCAATTCTATATATGAAGATATCTAAGTGCCTATGTGCAAAAAATGCATAAAGTGTCTAAGTGCAAAAAATATCTTATAATAAAAATATCTATAGAAAGATAAGTGTAAATAGGTGACAATACAAACACTTTTTGTGGATTTTTGCTTGTAAAATAAAACAATTTTTTTTGCATAATTTTTTCACTGCATTATTTTTTTTTTCCTGGCCTTTTCAAACCTATAAAAAGTGAACTTGAAAACAGTCACAAATAAAACACTAAACAATAAAAAGGCAAATGCACACAGTCGCAAATAATGTACATGTGTGCTTCCCTATATTTTGTCTTGGTTTCTCATTTTATGAAATCGGTGGCATGAGATAACCAAGACGTTAAACCCCTTGGATCAGTGATGGGGAACCTTTTAGAGACAGAGTGCCCAAACTGCAACCCAACACGGCAATTTAACCTGAATACTGAAAAATACAGGCCAAGTTAAGCTGTGGGGGTGTGGCTTAACACAGGCCCTAGTAAAATGAATGCCCCCTTTTGGCGCCCCCTAGTATTAAAAATGTCCCAGTAGTGGCCCCCAGTATTAATAATGCCCCAGTAGTGGCCCCCAGTATTAATAATGCCCTAGTAGTGCCATTTGGGCGCCATTATTTGTGACCTTTTTAGATTCTTGCCACGGTGGGCTTGTAGTGCAGCCTGCCAGATTTACTATAACTTAATAATTGATAATTAATAATGCCCCAGTAGTGGCCCCCAGTATTAATAAGGCCCTATTAGTGGCCCCTAGTATTAATAATGCCCCCATTTGAGGCCACAATATTATTAATGCCCCTTTCCCCACTCTTTGTGTGCCAAAAATAAAAAAATAAACTCCCATCTTCTCATTTGCAGCTCATTGAATGCACAGGACAGGACCTGCGCTCCGGTGTGATGATGCTTCGCAGGTCCTGGTGCTTCCAGTCAATGCTGGAATGAATTTCTTGAGCAGTTTAATTTCTGAAGTAGGGTATTTTGGAGGCATTTCTTATATTTTGGCGGCTTAAGGCCTCGGCAAACCTGAAATGGTGCCTGAAGGACATCGCAATAATGGGAGGTCCCAAAATCCACAAGGTCCACCTTAATTTCAAGTAGCTCTCTAGGGTGACATATGGGATATTTGTAAAAACTGCTAAATCAGGGTAATACCTATTGAGCTTTATTTCTATTTGATCACATACTGGGGACATTTACTAAGGGCTGTATGCCACTACTGTATGCCACTATTATGCCATAAAAAAATCGGAAATTATAGCACATGCCATTTGGGCTCCATAATTTTTGACCTTTTCAGCATCTTGCCATGGTGGGCTTGTAGTGCAGTCTGCCAGATTTAGTATAATTCATACCAGAAGCTGGCGTAGACTTAAGTTTCTGGTGCAGAGCAGGGATGGACCTAAGTTATTAAGAGGCATCTGCCTAACTGACTAATGTAAACAAATAAAATAATACATCATATAGTACATAAAAATCCCTTTCTAACAAAGCTAGAACCAGCCCTGTACCTCACATGGATTCAGAGATCTCCCCATTCATTGCTCTGCTAGATATATATCAAGCTGACAGCTCAAGGGGAGTATCTTTTCTGCTGCAGCTCAGGGGGCGTGTCCATGCTCTCCTTATCATAGCTCAGGAGGCGTGTCTCAGCTCTCCCTATCACAGCTCAGGAGGCAGTTGAAGGATGAAACTGAGCATGTGCGGCCTTCTCAGTGAGCAGGATAAAGAAATAAGAAATAAAACAAACAGCAGGTGGCGCTATACAGATACATTTTCTTGAATATATCAGTGGCTAGGCTAAATTTTTAATTACATGCAATTACAAAAGTATTCACATTCAGGTGCTGGTTTGAAAACTGTACAATATTTTTTGTGGGACAACCCCTTTAATAAATTAGACGCATCTCACTCCAGGAGAGGGAGATCAAGATTGGTGTATGGGAACTCCAGTCTTCATTAATGTCAGTCACTGTGTTTAAAAATGGATTAAAACTGAAAATCTGTAACAAAAATACATTTTTTAATTTCACCTCCATTTTTCATTAATTATTATGAAACATTTAAAGGGTTAACAACGTTTTTGAATGAAGTTTTGAATAATTTGAGGGTCACAGTTTTTAAATGGTGTAATTTATAAGGGGTGTCTAATATATAGGACTAGAGATGAGCAAATCAAAGCCAAACAAATTGACTTTGATCCGAATTTCAGGAAAAATTTGAAAAACATACTCACCTCATCCATTTGCTCACAGAGATGCCGTTGCGTCCATCTTGATTGAAGATACAGTGCAAAATCCCACGCGGGGTGATGTTTTATGCCTGGCCTCGTTCATAATTCACAGTCTTACTTCAGCAAAAAACATTTATTATGTAGACAAAGTTAATACAAGGCACTTACTAATGTATTGTTATTATCCATATTGCCTCCTTTGCTGGCTGTATTCATTTTTCCATCACATTATACACTGCTTGTTTCCATGGTTATGACCACCCTGCAACACAGCAGCAGTGGTCGTGCTTGTAAGTTATAGGAAATAGCACCAGCCTATGTGAGCTCCCATGATCTCGGCTACCAGAGGGGCCAATGCCTATTCCTATAGTGTGCAAGCACGACCACCGCTGATGGATTGCAGGGTGGTCGTAACCATGGAAACGAGCAGTGTATAATGTGATGAAAAATGAATCCAGCCAGCAAAGGAAGCAATATGGAAAATAACAGTACATTAGTAAGTGCCTTGTATGAACTTTTTCTACATGATAAATGTCACTTGCGGAAGTGAGACAACCCCTTTAAATAAGTAAAAAAAAAAAGTAAAATCAAATCATGTACAGGCTCTTGTATTTTTTCCCAGCACTGACGTACAGACATTCCAGTTGCATTAAGGGTATATTCATATGTGCAGGTTTTAATCAGGTGTTTTTTTTAATCAGTTTTTAAAGGGAAAATCAGATGTGGATCACAAAAAGATTGATTCGATTTTGTTTTGTTTTTGTTTTTTTCGTTTTTGAAGCCAAACCAAGAGAGTGGACTTAAAAAAAAAAAAAGTTGTGTCTGTCCTTTATATGTTCTCTCATTTGTGATCTGCTCCTGATTTTACCTTCAAAAACCACTGATCAAGATGTGCACTTGTGAATAGACCCTTAGTACAACTGGACTGATGCTGTAGATGAGTGGCCTCGGATTCTGCCTGGACCTGCCCTGGTCCATCACACGCAGCAGATCTAACACCGTGGAATGACACCGACGCTTTGGGAACTGCTCACAACAAGCTGAAACTCTTCTGCTCACTTTCACTTTTGCTTCGATTTGCAGGAAGAAAGCAAGAAAGCAAGATGTCTTCTTTTGGGAGCCCAAATAGTTCTTCTTACGAGGTGTCTACCGGGGTAAGAACCGTTTTCTTAATGAACTATAATATTTAAGAGGCACAGGAGCTGCAGGGGCTCAAGAGGGTGTACTGTGGAGGGGGGTACTGCATGGGAGAGAGGAGCACCCACAGGTGACGGGTTTTAGGATGAATTCTACATTATAAAGTGTCAAGATTTTATAAAGGAACATCCTGACGTAACACAGACCGGTTACAACAGGAGAGGAGAGACCGAATATGCATTGTGTGTATATATGTCTGTGTTATATTATTATATACTCGAAAGGAAAATTCAGCACCTCACGGAGGCTTCATACAATAGCATTTGGAATAAGTATTTTTTAAAGGGGTAGTCTGGGTCCTCACGTTAGGGTTTCAATATTCAATCGCTGAGGATCTGACTTCCGGCACTCCCACCGATCAGTTGTTTGTAGAGTACTGCGCTCAATTTCCACTGTGGATTCCGCTATCAAAACGCCCCCATTGACTTAAATTGAAAAAAGAAATGTGCACACGGTAGAGTTTTTTTTTGTCGTCACTACTAGAGATGAGCGAATTGAAGATGACTAAGTGAAATTCGATCCGAATTTCAGGAAAAAATCGATTCGCACAGAAGCCGAATTTCCTCACATTTCATAGTAACGAATCACATTTTTTCCTAAAATGGCTGCTGCACCTGTTTGGACATGGAGCAAAGAACTCTGGGAACGAGGGATCACCCACAATTCTATGCATGCAGCCAATCAGCAGCCAGCCATCCCCTGTGATGTCACAGTCCTATAAATAGCCTCAGCCTGCCATTTTCAAGTGTACCTAGTGCAAGGGAGAGACGTTAGCAGGCGCTAGGGACAGTGCTAGGAAATACTTTATTGTGGTGAAAAAACGATTTACAAGTTCAGGGAAATATTATTCACAGTGTAGGGAAAGGATAGGGAGGCATCATCTACACTATAAAAGGAGAACAGAGTCCAATAGGAGAGTGTACAACCTGGGTAATAGGAGCAATTCTATTACATCTTGCTGCACTAATTGGAAATCCAAATTGCACTAAAAGATAGTTCAGTTACTCCAGCAAACCATGCTTGTTATTGGTGTGCAAGTTCTGTGTGATATGTTATACTTCATTATTGGGGTGTAATAATAGGAAAAAGAATGTGTCTTAATTGCCATTCTGAGGCGAAGTTACATTGTACTACACCCATTTATGGGATGTATTAATAGAAAATATACCTATGTCCTATTAGCCGTTCTGCGGTAAATTTTAATTGTTTAATATTTTTAGGGGTGTATTAATAGGAAATTAATCCGTCCTAATTGCTGTTCTGCGGCAAAGTTACATTGTACTACAGCCATTTACGGGGTGCATTAATAAGAAATATACGTTCTATTAGCCGTTCTGATGTGAATTTTGATAGTTTTTTTTTAATGTGGGGGTTTATTAACCCCTTAAGGACCCAGCCATTTTTCACCTTAAGGACCAGGTCATTTTTAGCAAATCTGACATGTCTCACATTATGTGTTGATAACTTTAAAATGCTTTTACTTATCCAGGCTATTCTGAGATTGTTTTCTTGTTACATATTGTACTTCATGACAGTGGTAAATTTGAGCCAAAATATTTCATTTCTATTTATAAAAAAAATCAAATTTACCAAAAATTTTGAAAAATTTGCAAATTTCCAAATTTCAATTTCTCTTCTTCACTTTTAAAATACATAGTAATACCTCCGAAAATAGTTATAACCCATATGTCCACTTCAGGTTTGGATCATTTTCAAAATGACATTTTATTTTTTTGGGACATTAGGAGGTTTAGAAGTTTAGAACCAAATCTTGAAATTTTTTTGAAATTTCCAAAACCCACTTTTTAAGGACCAGTTCAGTTCTGAAGTCACTTTGTGAGGCTTAAATAATAGAAACCACCCAAAAATGACCCCATTTTAGAAACTACACCCCTCAAGGTATTCAAAACTGATGTTAAAAATGTTGTTAACCCTTTAGGTGTTCCACAAGAATTAAAGGAAAATATAGACAAAATTTCTGAATTTCACTTTTTTAGCAGATTTTCCATATAAATCAATTTTTTTTTCCGGGAATAAAGCAAGGGTTAACTGCCAAACAAAACTCAATATTTATTACCCCGATTCTGTAGTTTACAGAAATGCCCCATTTGTGATTGTAAACTGCCATACGAGCACACGGCAGGGCGCAGAAGGAAAGGAACGCTAGATTTCACTGGAAAAATTTTAAGTTGTCATGTCACATTTGATGCATCCCTAGAGTAGAAACTCCAAAAAAGTGACCCCATTTTGGAAACTACGGGATAAGGTGGCAGTTTTGTTAGTACTATTTTAGGGTACATACGATTTTTGGTAGCTCTATATTACACTTTTTGTGAGTACAAGGTAACAAAAAATACCTGTTTTTGGATTGTTTTTATTTTTTGTTATTTACAACGTTCATCTGACTGGTTAGATCATGTGATATTTTTATAGAGCAGGTCGTTACGGACGCGGCAATATCTAATATGTATACTTTTTTTATTTAAGTTTTACACAATCATATTTTTGAAGCACAAAAGAATCATGTTTTAGTGTCTCCATAGTCAGAGAGCTGTAGTTTTTTTTATTTTTTGGGCAATTATCTCAGGTAGGGGCTCATTTTTTGCGGGATGAGATGATAGTTAGATTGGTACTATTTTGGGGGGCATACACCTTTTTTTTACGGTGTTGACCGGGCGGCGTGGATCATGTGATATTTTTATAGAGCAGGTTCTGCGTTGTTTAGGGTAGATTTTAATTTAATTCTTTTATTATACAGTATGTCAGACAAGTGACAGGCCCTTCAAAGGGAATGGGAAGTGGCCAAAATGTTTCTGTTGCAGGCAGAAGTAGCAGCAGAATAAGAGAGGGTGGCAGCAGGAATCTCAGCTCCCAGTGTCATCTAGCGGTTGTGTCTGGACCAGCAACCCAGTGGTGCATGAATGGTTGACTCGGTCTTTGACTTCGACAAGTGACATTAGATACTCCCAGCCAAGAGTCTGTGGGTTCCTCTGATACAGCGCTTAGTTGGCATGGCCCAGGAGCAGGCCCTGTGGCCCCAACTGTCCCCAACCTGCCTCTGTCATTTTCTATTCCCTCAGTGCAAGAAGTATTATACGCCGTAGGCTCGGCTCCACTTTTCAGCGAGGATGAGCTACTAGAGGACAGTCAGCAGCTACTGCCCAGCCAATATCTGGAGGAGACATCCGCCGCTTCCTTCAGTAGGCGGGCAAGTAGTGATGATGAGAGTTGCGTGGGAGCAGGTGTTGCGAGCGGTCAAGTTCCTGGCCCTGAGACTGTTGAGGGGGACATCAGTGACATGCAGACAGTAGCAGATGATGATGATGTAGCCGATCGCACTTGGGAACCGGGTGAAGAAGGGGCTTCATTATCATCAGGAGAAGAGGGTGGCAGCTTGCGCGTTAGGCTGAACCAGCAAGGTGGTAGCGTGACCGTAAGTCAGCAGGGTGGCAGCAGTGGGAGGTCAGGAGCCAAACGTGCCCTGAAGGTGAATCGTGGCCAGGGTGCCAATGTTGGCACTACGGCCCTGCGTCAACACATGCAGAGTCACCATAAAGTGGCCTGGGAGAACAGTGGCTCCGATGTGGTGGTCCAGCCTGAGGCAGCAACGACTGCATCACCCAGTGGCACGCACCCAATTTCATGCAGTCAGTACTCCACCACCTCAGCCGAAGGGAGCTTTCTGTCCTTACCATCATCTGCTGGTGCTGAAGCTCCTGCTCCTCATCCTCCTACTCCTCAGTCATTTCGTCAGCAATCGATCACCAAAGCGTTTACCAAGAGACAACAGTATGCGTGCACTAATCCAACGGCGCAGAAGCTGAATGAATGTGCTCCTGGCCAAGTTGCTGGTGCTGCATTCCCTCCCTTTCCAAGGGATGAACTCTACACCTTTGAGAGAACTGATGGCTTGTGCCGAGCCGAGATGGAGAGTCCCACGTCGTCATTTTTTTGTGAAAAAGGCAGCCCTAACACATATGTAGAAGAGAAGGTGGGCCAGTCGGTGTCTGCCAAAGTGCACAGCAGCACCGATGTGTAGTGTTGTAACTACAGTCAAGGACAATATATGACCTTTATGGACCACTGGGTAAATGTGGTTCTTGCCCAGCCACACCAGCAACTTGGCCAGGTGACATTGCTTCTGCCTCCACGTTCTAGCGCCACGTTCTCAGGCGTGGATCATCCAGTATTTCCACACACGGATGCATCAGACTAAATCATCCATGGTGCCACACCTAAACTTTGTCAAAAGAGACCTGTTTCTTCTAGCTACCTGCTTCAGCTACTATTCTGATGATGCCACCTGCCTGATGCCACACACCTGCTGCCAGGTTCTCCTACTGCCACCCACCATCTTCAACTGGTACTGGTATTGCCCCCACCTCACCACTATGTCACTAGGCCACTCTGTGGTTTCCTCATGCTGCTGCCAGCTCACCATTATGTCACTGGGCCACTCTGCGGTCTCCTCATGCTGCTGCCACCTCACCACTCTGTGGTCGCCTCATGCGGCTGACAGTTCCCCACTATGTCACTGGGCCACTTTGTGGTCTCCTCATTGCAGTCAGTGGGGATCTGGTGGTGAAGCAGAGGATCTGGTAGACTGCTCTGTCCCGGAACAGCCTGTGGGATCTCCAAATGGAGATGTGAGCACAGCCTTAAGCTATCGTTTTGCTAGGGTTTTCTTCTACAATTCAGCTCTGTTTATGTCACAAATTCTCTTTCTGTCTTTTCAGACGACAATCATTGCGGTGGAGTTCGATGGCGGAGTTGTCATTGGATCAGACTCCAGGGTGTCGGCTGGGTGAGTTCAGCTCCTCTTTCTATATCATTTTGTGTGAAGTCTCAGGTGTCTCTGACCCAGTATATACTTTTCTCTTCCATCTACAGAGAGGCGGTGGTGAATCGAGTATTTAATAAGCTGGCCCCTGTCCATGACAAGATATACTGCGCCCTGTCAGGCTCAGCTGCGGATGCCCAGGCAGTGGCAGACATGGTACATTACTACATGGAGGTGCACAGGTTAGTGGGCAAAGGGTGGACATCAATTAACCAACCTGTTCTTATCCATTGTTAATGTATTTCTAGAAGTTATCTATTTTCATACAATATAGGACAGCGGTAACTAGCTTGCTGCTAGGATCAGGACAATACAGCTCTAGTAAGGCTACTTTCACATCTGCGTCGGACACTTAACCGCTTGCTCCCACTTACACCAACGGCCGTGAACAAGGTCCGGGAGGACCGAAACGTTGGCCTTATGTTCTTATATGTGGTAACTTAATAAAGCTACCGTCCCAGGGTCTCACAAATGGTCCTGAACTGGTCCGTTTTAGAAACATAGAAACATAGAAGATTGACGGCAATAAAAGACCACCTGGTCCATCTAGTTTGCCCTTTTATTATCCTTTTATTGTTATCTTAGGATAGATACATGTTTATCCCAGGCATGTTTAAATTCAATTACTGTGGATTTATCAACCACCTCTGCTGGAAGTTTGTTCCACGCTTCTACTACTCTTTCAGTGAAATAATATTTTCTAATGTTGTTCTTGATTTGTCCCCCAACTAACCTCAGATTGTGCCCCCTTGTTCTTGTCTTCTGTTTCTTATTAATAACCCTTCCCTCCTGAACGTTATTCAGTCCTTTAACATATTTAAAGGTTTCAATCATGTCCCCCCTTTCTCTTCTTTTCTCCAGACTATACATATTAAGAACTCTGAGTCTTTCTTGATAAGTTCAGAATGCATCAGTTTGCCTCCGTTCCGTCTCCATTCCGCTCTGCATGCAGCGTTTTGGTGTCCGCTTGACCGAGCGGAATGGAGACGGATCCGTCTTGACTCCAATGCAAGTCAATGGGAGTGCATCCGTTTACTCATGCACAATAGTAAACAGATCCGTTCGCCATTGACTTTCAATGGAGATCAGAACTGATCTGTTTTGCCTATGTAAAAGATAATGCAAACAGATCTGTTCTGAACGGATGCAGACGAATGCATTATCAAAACGGATCCGTTTGTGAGAGCCTGTACCGATCTCACAAACGGATCCGTCTGACGCTAGTGTGAAAGTAGCCTAAAAAGGTTATAGATTGGACAGTTTGCTGTCCGGATATCTGTCCTGATCATATCTAGTTACGGGTAAGCTGCTTGTGCAGTGGGTTTGGGGTGGGCCCAACACTACCCTGGGTCCCCTGGACACCGTTGAGGTGTCACCATGTGTTGGGATCTCTGGAGGGGATGGTAAGGTGTGGTGCACCCCAATGGGAAATAAGTCCAGAGAGTCTGCAGTAACCAGGGTGCTTTTTTACTTGAGGAATTCAGGTTCAAATGAATACAGGCGAGGCATAAGGCTGGCTTCTCCAGTCTCCTCCCTGGCAGAAGAAGGGTTTGATGCTGAGGAAAGGCCTGAGCTAGCAGCCTTTCCAGACAAAAACAGGTTTTCGGACATAACAACATAGCAGCACCAGGCATTCAAAAGGTCAGACTGTCTGGTTTTGGTAGTAAATAAGTCTGTTTTTTTTAAACCCTATGTCAGCTATGGAAAATGACCAGCTTCTCATTATCAGCTCTCTATTAGTTAGAAAGTCCCAAAAGTCTCTCGGTATTCATTAACCCTTTGCAAAGTGCTGCACAAATGAACAGCATACATATGGCAACATACATATAAAATGTAGTTACAGTGTATTAAACAGTATAAGCACATGCAAGTTAACCCTTTAAAGTGAAATAAAGGAAGGAGTTGATAACCTTGCACAGGGGAAACAGACAAATGTCCAGACAAATACTCCTGCCCCGGAGAAGTTATAACTATGAGATCATTGGTGGGGGTCCTACTGCTGGGATCCCCACCAATCAAAAGGACCACAGGGCCCCCTGAAAAGAGCAGAGTGGCAGGTCAAGCATGTGTTCTGCATTCATCTCTATAAAACCTGCCAGAAACAGGCAAGCGCTGCACACCACTATCTCTGGCAGTCCCACAGAGAAGTTCTGCATTCTCTTGATCCTATGGATAGGGGATAACTTCAACTTATTGGAATACAACTTTTAGTACAAAGTATATTAGAAAGTTGCAGAACTTTTTATTATTCAGTGAATAAAACTGGAAACCCCCTTTAAGCTTCTGGCAGATCTACTTGTAGTTCTGCTCAATGTTTATTTCTTCATTTCCTGAAATCGCAAGTGACAGGTGTAAGAAAGATCCCAATATAATGATATTAAAATATACTTTGTTTCTGAGTTTTCACTTGATTTTATTTTTTTCTGTCCTCTTCCACACAGTGTAGAAATGGGAGCGCCTCCTTTAGTTTTAGCTGCTGCTAACTTAGTGAAAGGGATCAGCTATAAGTACAAGGAAGAGATGGTGGCCCATCTCATTGTGGCTGGCTGGGATCAGAAGAATGGAGGGCAGGTGAGTGATAAAATTAAAGAAGCACTCTGATTATTTTTTCTTTAGCCTGGTAGTCTAATAAAACAATATCCATATATCAATGATTCTCATATTATTACCTGTTTCCCGTGTTTTTATTTTTTTTGCTTTACTCGGACCAATTTTTTACAATATCTACACTGAATATTCTCATCATGATTTTCTTGATTCACAACCATGTTGGGACTTTCTTCCATCATCTTCTGCATACAGAGAGGTTCCCTCTTGCATTCATACACCCGCACATGCCTCCAGGCTTAAAACTACATTTCCAATGTTTCATCTGTAACTAGCACCATAGGAGTGAGTATAGGGGTGTGGAGGAGAGTTGTCTGGGTAGGTGGTTTTCAGGGTGCTTTACGTTGAGGACGGAATCAGTGGCATACCTTTAATGGAGGCAGATAAATTGAGGGGGAGAAATGGCCCGGTGCTGACCTCCTTATGTTGTGAAGATGTGAAGAGACTGCATTTCAATGCAGCTGCCACTGGGGGGAGCTCAGTGCAAACAGATGATTACAGCTTCCATTGCAGACAATGGTAACTACTGTATATAAACTCTTATGAATGAGCTCCCCCTAGTGGTGGCTAAAGACAGAAATTGTTATATAGGGAGTGGGAAATGTATCAATGTGTTTATACTGGTTGTCTGGTGTAATTGCATAGAGAAATATAGTGTTTAGATAAGCACCATATTTATGAAGCACCAATTCCACTTTTTCTAACAGAAGTTTTTTATTACGTTTTTTTAATTAATATTTATTCTGCTTAATACCAAAGATTGTGAATTTGTCAGAAATTCATGGCATTGTGCTTTGCATTCCATGATGCTTGGGAGCGTTTGATGCATGGAAAACTGGGTGGGGCATACTAAGTTTTGCTCTGGATCCCTTTGAGATCTATGTATGCCCCTGGATGGAAGATGATGCAAAACGAAAGTGTACACATGGGTCAACCTAGCATAGGAAGAGATTTGGTTCCAAGTTCCAACAATGTTGAGAATTGTAGCTGCAGCTCACAGTCATGTGTAGAAGGCTCTGACCCTGGTCTGAAGTTTAATGTACATCAGTATTCCCCAACCATTGGCCTGGGAGCCACGCGCTCTTGGCAGCTGTAGATATTATGTGAGAACTGGCACCATGGTTAACACCATGTCACTGGTAATTATCACTATCACATGGTTTTCATTTAAAAGATGGATTCCCTTTTAATATTCAGTATGTCTGAACATGTGAAGGAATACAAAATGAGTGGTTGTAATAAGTGTGTCTGCTCCGCAGGTCTACGGGACGCTCGGTGGGATGATAACAAGACAACCTTTCGCTATTGGCGGATCTGGCAGCACATATATATACGGCTATGTGGATTCTGTTTTTAAACCTGGTATGTCAAAGGAGCAGTGCGAGAAATTTGCTGTCCACGGTAAGTGTAAAGAATCAACAGCAACTTAAGATTTCTCCAGCCATCCAAACATCAGAACATGTCTATACGTCTTATACATCAAGTCCACATAATGTGCATATTCCATGTAACTATACATACTCGGTCCTACCTTTGGCAGCAATGTGCTCAAAGACATTCAATCCAATGGTCTTCTGTGCACTGACTTTGGGAGATTCTTGGTTAACCACTTCAAGACCAGGCCTAATTTTGCAAATCTGACGTGTCACTTCATGTGGTAATAACTTTGGAACGCTTTTACTTATCCAAGCCATTCAGAGAATTGTTAATAATGAACATTCACCATATGTCCACTTTATGTTGGCATAATTTTGGAAATGTAATTTTTCGGACGTTAGAAGGCTTCGAATTTTAGATGTACTTTTTAAGATTTTCATGAAAATTTCGAATAGTTAATTTGAAAGGATCTTTGCAATTCTAAAGTGACTTTGAGGGGCTTAAATAATAGAAACCTCCCATAAATGAACACATTTTAGAAACTACAGCCCCCAATGTAATCAAAGCTGATTTTATAACATTTTTTAACCCTTTAGATTTCCCACAAGAATTAAAACAGAAGGAAGGTGAAATTTAAAATATATATATTTTTTCGCAGATTTTCAATTTCTAATTCATTTTTCCTATAAGATAGCAAGGGTAAACCGCAAATCAAACCTGAATATTTATTTTCCTGATTCTGAAGTTTGCAGAAACACCTGTAAACTGCTCTGTGACCAGCAGTAATGAAAGGGAGATAGTACAAGCATTTGTGATGGCTTTGACAGCTTGTCAGAGTGATCAAAAGCCTGGAGGCCAGGAAAAAAGGTCTCAGGTTAAAGCTCCATGTTCTTGGCTGTCAGGAGGCAGCTGAGTCACGGAACTTCTATGTACAGGTGCTGCACACAGGGGGCAAAGCCGAAGGACGTTTATAGTCAATGGAAGACTGGAAGTGGTTAAAGGGATTGTCTCACATCAGAAAATGTCATTTATCATGTAGACAAAACAAGGCACTTACTAATGTATTGTGATTTTCCATATTACCTCCTTTGCTGGCTGGATTCATTTTTCCATCACTTTATACACGGCTCGTTTCCAGGGGTTATGACAGCAGTGGTCGAGCTTACTCACTATATCAAAAGGCACCAGCGGTGCATAATGTGAAGGAAAAATTAATCAAGCCAGCAAAGAAAGCAACATGGACAATGACAATACATTAGTAAGTGCCTTGTGTTAACTTTGTCTATAGGATAAATGCCATTTGCTGAAGTGAGACATCCCCTTTAACCAATTAAAAAAAACCTTCTAGCAGAGAGACTTTAGGGAAGATTGTTGTCCATGACAGAAGCAGTTGTCCATGACAAACAATTAGATTAACCTTCTCAATATTTAGAGATCCTCTTTGAAAATTTCAAATTTTTTTCTCTTGTTCTTACTTTCATAACTATTTCCCGCTGTCTTTTCTGCTTCCCCCACTATGGGCACATTTTGGCATTCTCTTTATTTGGCTAGAAGAGCAAACAAAATATTGTAATAAAATATGTAAGTGTAAAAAGCAGCTAAAGATGTAGAAAAAGAGTCCTGTCATTGCTGAGAGAGGATGGGAGAGACCAACTTACCATCCTATAATACACAAAGACAGGGGTGGAGTGGGAACTTAAAGTGGCCCTGGAAGAAATACTAAAAGTGACCCCATTTTGTAGTTGAGTCCAAATTGATGGAAGGCAGGGCCAGCAATAGCATATTGTGGCAGATTATGCCACCTCAACAGAGCCAAATACCACAGTACGTCACAAAATACATCCCCAAAAACTTCCACTTGCTGGCAATTAGGAGGGCCCAGATGGCCCCCTGAACATCGGCCCACCTGGAAATTTCCCTGTAAGGTCTATGGCCAATCCACCCCTGCACGAAGAACATTCCATAAAGAAATAGTACGAGAATATAAAAATCAGTAACAGAGTACAGTAAAGAAAATGGAGAAGGGGCTCTGCATGCAGCAATCTATGGAAAGAAACATCTGTACAGACAGCTTCACATCTACACAGTAGAGGAACTACAGAGAAGGTGAGGTTGTGAAATCCAATCAGTGAAGCCAGAGTTTGTCTCAGGCAGGGGACTAACAACAAAAACAAACCAGCCTCAAACTGTAACCAGGGCATCTCTATATACCAATAACACCTACAAAAACGTTCCCAAAGGGAACTAAAATAATGCCTAGAAACAGTATATACTAAAATAGGAAGTTTATTACCAATGAGATCAAACATACATGATTAGAGCAAAACATGACTGAGGCAAAAAAAATCAGACAGTGGTAAAGGTAAACATAATTGCAATACTGAGTATCAGGCCCTCAGGTCACATACCCTCCAATAAGATGTAACACATATAACCACAGATGGGGTAGGTAAAGTAAGAAACTATTCAAGACCCCCATATGGACATAACCATGTACTGTCCAAGGGGTACGTCCCAGAAGCACCCTCCATAAGTAACTGACCAGGCTCCAAAATAAACACTGTACAATAGTAACAGCACGTCCTACAAACAAAACTCACCAAAAGACATGATCGGGGGATAGGTGTCCAGAGGGACTAGGAAGTACCTCAAGGTAACGTCAGTCACCAACACGTGTCCCTGTTTCCAAAGTAAAATATAACTATGCAAAAGGATGTTTGGCAGCACCAGAATGCAGTGTGGAAATTGGATTAGAAGCCCTTCTATCCAGTTTCCTGGTATTTTGTGAAGTATTTTTGAAAGAGAAGAATTGGTCTCCTTTGTGGTCTTGAGTGAGGGACCCTCTTATGATGTCCACATGCCTTAAGAGAAAAGCCTCTAGCTACTTGGTTCTTGATGTATCATCAGGCCTCGTGAATGCTTGCCCTTTAACTATAGAAGATATCCATTTTGTTTTTGTGTGTGTTCGTACTGGTGACTCAGTGCTGTTTCCTCTCTTCACAGCGTTGTCCCTGGCAATGGATAGAGATGGTTCTAGCGGAGGCGTGATATATCTTGTCACTGTCACAAAGGACGGGACAAAGGAGAACATTATCAGTGGGAAGAGCATTCCTCGCTTCTACGACCTGTAATAGTGTAATCACCAGATGTAAATAAATCTCACGCTGCCGGAACGTTTTCTGTGGTTATCTGTGGATCATCAGCCATGGTCATGAGCTCAATGTATGGCAACAAGCCTTGATTGAAACACAAGAGAGCAAAATCACATTTTTGAAAGATGTTTCTTAGCTAAAGATACTAAAGAAGTTTTCCCACTAACTGTGCTATCCCTGATCCCTAATATGTCTCAGACATTGCGGAAATTAAGAAATCAAGCATGAGGACTAAAAGTTAAAGAAATTATCTGATTGGCTGCGATGGGCATCACCGACACCTGTTGTTAGAATGGTATTTACCAATCGGGCCCATTTTGTTACAAACAGAGAATAGCTTTACAGCAGTTTCAGTGTGACCATCAATACTTAAAGAGTTAGTTTCACACAATTTCATTTAATTTAATAGAGAATTGTGTAAGTAGCGAATTTCTAAATCACTTCATTTTAAAAATCTGCTTGCATCCTCCTGAAGAAAGCTATATAGTCATGGCCACTAGGCATCTCACTTCTACTGCCTGTTGCAGTCTACAAAATTCGTCCCAGTAACAGAGACACAATGGACAGCTGAGAGGAAGTGGGGACATGTTAGAGGCTAGCTGAGATCTTGTGCCTGATAAAACAACTACTTATACACTGCTTTTGAAGATTATAGGAGCCTCCTGTGTATCTGTGATGAAGTGTGATTTATTCCTCCTTATCTATTCTGTGACCTGCAGAGCTGAAAAAAACATAAATGGGAAGTAAGGGAAATGACATCACAGCAGTACAGTGCTGGTAGACTTCCATAGAAGGGAGACATCCTTGCTTGTGAGAGAAATGCATCTAGCTGTGCAGCTGAAACAGGGAATAATATGACTGAAAAAAAAATACGGAAGCCCAAACATAACTGGTCCTTCACAGTTATAATTGCACAATGAAGCACAACCATTATGCAAACCTTTAAAAAAAAACAAAAAAAAAACTTTATATCTAAATAACAGTAGAAAAGATCCAGGACAGGTGTATGGACAGACTTATTTTCAAACCAATGCTCCTTTGGAAAAAATACAATGCAAATTAGCTCATGTCAGCCAAACCAGTGCCACCATTTCTTCTGTATCTAAGGTATCTCCTCCAGCCATTTCGAAAGAATTCCTGGTTTGGGTGATGTGAGCTATTTTGCATAGTAGGATATATGAAACTTGGCAATACAGGGGCAATGCAGAAGTAGCAGTTGTACCCAGGCCATGCTGCCTGATGAGAACAGAGGCCCTTTTACCACATAAGAAGACACCAGTATTAAAAATAGCACATGCTATTTTGGAGGGGGCTGTTGCAAATCTTGAATTGAGGCCCAGAAGCTTCAAGTTACAAATCTGTTGTGATACATGTTACATGGGGAATGCTTCGTCCTCCACAACTTCCACCAACATGCAGTCAATCTTTCTGCCTGTAGCCCTTTGGTAGATGCACAAATACAATGGGATAACAAATGTATCGAGCTTTGGGACGTACGAGCAGCAGAAAACTGTAAGGACAAACATCCCACCAGGGATAACCTGCCTACTATACAGAATCTATGGAAGCCAAGCCAATTTGTTATATACACCTGACATATAGCAGGGATGTATGCAGTCGTTTAAATTTATTTCATGTAAATTTATCATAAAAAGTTTAAAACTGAAAAGAAAAATAGGTATGCTAGTGTATCCTCCTGTGGCCCCACAGCACCTCCTACAAAGAGGACATGAATCATCTATAGTTATGGCACTGGATATGGAACCACTGAGTTAACCAACAGATTTAGCTTTGGGCTAATCCTAAGGGTATTATCCTGGCAGTTCCCTGGTCTTCACTCGTTAACCCCTACACAAGGATCTGGACTTTGCTGCAGGTGAACCACCAGTCCACTACCTCCTGGAGTAGTCTGTGTGTGGTTAACGGCTGACCCATGGGTCCAGTTATTTGAGCACCTTGAAGGGACCAATGAATTGGGATGCCAGTTTGTACAAAGGTAATGTGAGTCTGATATTCTCTGTGGAAAGCCAAACCTTGTATCCTGGAGTGATTTGAGGTGGAGGCCGGTGTTTGCGATTAGCAGACTTCTTCATGTGAGCAGAGGCCTGAAGTTGTGATTTCTTGCCAGATCTGGGTGACGTTATTGAGAGTGAAGTATTGCAGATAGTTGACCAAGATTTGAATTATATGTTCCATTGGACTGCGAATGTGCAGTACCCCAGACCAGGGTATATCTGCAGTTATGCATAGTTATGCATTGTGTCGTGTTATTTTTTTATTGTTTTGACTGTGCATTCCAGCAGAGGGGTCATGGTTGGCAAAGGTTGACAGGAACAGGGCTAACCACCCTGTTCCTCCCCTCTTGGTGGGAGTGGGCTGGTCCTACTTCCTGCCAGGAGGGGAAGTTCCAGTTCACAGAGAGACAGGAGAGGAAGCACATGCAAGAGCTCCTACTTCTGGGAATCAGAGATTCTTTTCCTGTGAGACCAACACTCCAGTGGAATCAGCAGGTCATGCTTTAAGAAAGGATCACTGAGACAAGCCAGCAGAGTGATCAGCAAATTACACCTTAAAAGACACTTGTGCAAGATGAAGGACTACGACACCTGTCACCTAAGCCACCACTAGGCCAGACAAAACTCAAGTTTGAATCTTACAGTGGACACCTACTGTATATCCACAAGTGTCTGATAGTTTCAACCTATAGTCATCCAACCTGCCACCATACCTCCTCAACTGGTGGCAGAATCTGCACTTTGTATTTATTATTATTATTATTTATTATTAAAGCGCCATTCATTCCACAGCGCTGTACATGTTAAAAGGGGTTTACATACATAGTCTAGACAATTGCTCTAGGACAAACAAGTTACAGACTGGTACAGAAGGACAGAGGGCCCTGCCCGTGAAGGCTTACAATCTATGCGGTATGGGAGGACACAGTAGGTGAGGGTAAAGCTGGTCATGGCAGTGTAGCAGCAGCAGGGTCACAGGTTGTAGGCTTGTCTGAAGAGGTGGGTTTTCAGATTTCTTTTGAAGGATTCCACTGTAGGTGAGAGTCTGATATGTTGGGGTACAGAGTTCCAGAGTATTGGGGCTGCGCGGGAGAAATCCTGGAGGCGATTGTGTGAAGAGTTGATAAGAGTGGAGGAAAGAAGGAGGTCTTGTGAGGATCGGAGATTACGTGTGGGGATGTATTGGGAGAGTAGTTCTGAGATGTAGGGAGGGGACAGGTTGTGGACGGCCTTGTATGTATTTGTTAGTATTTTAAACTGAATTCTCTGGGGAATGGGGAGCCAGTGAAGGGATTAGCAAAGGGGAGAGGCAGAGGAGTAACCGGGTGAGAGGTGGATTAGTCGGGCAGCAGACTGGATGGAGAAGAGAGTTAAAAGTGTTGAACAGTTGTTTGGGGTTGTGGAACAGAGAAGATATTAGAGATGAGAAGTAGGCCTGTTTTGCATCAGAGAGTGATGATTTGAAAATGAGGAGGGATTGCTTGTATGTGGTGAAGTGATCCTTTGAATGGGATTTCTTCCATTGCCGCTCAGCAGCTCTGGAAGCTTGTCTGAGTTTCTTGGTCAGGTCTGTGTGCCAGGGTTGTCTGTTGATTTTCCGGGATTTGTGAAGTGTGAGGGGGGCAACAGAGTCCAGGGCTGTAGCTATTGTGGTGTTATACAGAGTGGTGGCAGCATCGGGGTCTTTGAGGGAATGAATGTTGGAGAGAGGTGAAAGAGATTCCGAAAGTAGGTGAAAGTCGAGATGTTTAAGGTTCCTGCAGGGGTGTGCTAGTGTGTGGACCGGAGGAGCAGCAGAAGAGACCAGAGAAGAGAAGAGAAGGTGAGTAAGTTGTGGTCAGATAGGGGGAGTGGTGAATTAGAAAGGTTAGATAAGGAGCAGAGGCGAGTAAAGATCAGATCTAGAGTATGACCATCTCTGTGGGTGGGGGCGGAAGACCACTGGGAGAGGCCGAAGGAGGAAGCGAGTGCCAGAAGTTTAGAGGCGGTCGAGTTGCAAGTGTCGATAGGGATGTTGAAGTCACCCATGATGATAGTGGGAATGTCGGCAGAAAGAAAATGTAGGAGCCAGGTATTAAAATGGTCAAGAAAGATGGTGGCTGGGCCTGGGGGGCGGTAGATGACAGCTACTTGCAGGTTGGAGGGAGAGTAGATGCGAACAGAGTGTACTTCAAATGAAGTGAGAGTTAAGGGTGGTGGTGGAATTGGGCTGTAGGAGCAGTTTCCAGACAGAAGCAGACCAACTCCTCCACCATGTTTGCAGCCAGGGCGTGGGGTGTGGGTGAAATGAAATTCGCTATAAGAGAGTGCAGCAGGGGAGGCAGTGTCAGAGGGTGTCAGCCATGTTTCTGTGATACCCAGAAGGGAAAGTTTGTGTGAGATGAAGAGGTCATGGATGAAAGACAGTTTGTTATTAACTGAGCGTGCGTTCCATAGTGCTCCTGTCAGAGGAACCGAGGGAGCAGGGGTCAGGGGAATGTTTTTTAGGTTTAAGGGATTGCAGAAATTTGTAGAGGGGGATTTGTAGTGAGAGGAGGAAATAATAGTGGGGATATGCTGTGGGGGGCCTGGATTTGGAGAGATGTCGCCAGCAATAAGTAGAAGCAGGGAAAGTGTCAGTAGGTGAGAGAAAGAGAGGGCATGAGGAGGCCGTGTGTGTTTGGGAAGGAAATGTTTTATGTCACTAAACAGGTTTGCACAGGAGGTTAGATGAGTGGGTAAAATGGAGGGAAAGATGAACAGTTCCTTGCTGGGTGATTGTATGTAAGAGCATTTGTGTAGGTTTAGGGAAAGTGGGAAGAGCAAGATGAAAAATTGAATCATTGTTTGCATTAACTATTTCATTAGTTACCTTTGGTCCCCTTCCGGTCCAATTCTGGTATAATTCTGTATGTGCACTGAAAGAGTTGCACTTGAAAGATGTATGGAAAGACCTAGGTCTAAAGACCTAAGCACTTAGATTTATACCACTCTGTGCTCAATCAGGTGTGACCAAGTGGGGAGAAGGTTATAGTTGGCCTAATCAAAGTAGGACCAGACACAGGGGTGAAATAGTCAATATAAACAAGTACTCAATAAATCCATCAGGGAATAAGACATTAATGTTCAGTAAAGACATACCAGGGATTGGGAAGGAAAGATGAGCTATGTGGATGTTATTAGGTTCTTGGAAAGTTGGGTACAGTTGCATTCAGTAAAGACATACCTGGAAAGGAGAGAAAATGGATGATGGTCAGTAGATGGTGGACAAAGTAGATTCTATATCCAAAGTATTACATTCTGGTATAATTCTGTATGTGCACTTAAAGAGTTGCACTTGAAAGATGTTGTATGGAAAGACCATTTGATATTGATGGATGTATCACAAGTTATATTTTACTTCTGTCCTGAATCTTCAAACCTCATTTCCACTGTAGGAACAGCCTGAAGGAGCACACAGTGACACAACATCTCATCAGGGTTACTACCCTTCCATCCTTTGCACTGGTTCCTCAGGGGCTTGCTGTGTGAAATTGGCCATTTTCAGGCCGTCTTGCAGATGGGCGGAAGACTTCAGAAACCTCTTTACAACCAGACTGAACATGTGCGCCATGCAGGGTGCATGGCTCAGCCCTCCTTGAAGTATCACCAACCATGTTCTTCCCTTGTCGAGGAGAAAGCCAGGATTCAATTTTTTGATGAAGGACTTGGAACAATTCCTCCCCTGTGTGACTCAGTTCACCCAGGAAAACTAGGTGCAGAACAGTGCGACACTGCCATACCCTGCACATGTGGTATGCTGGAGGGGCACTGTGAATCGTCTATGCAGTGGAGGCTGAGGACACGGTGGAGGATGAGGAGGCGGACATTGTCCTTGCCCATAGTTACAGCTCCACATGTTGGCGCTGCCGTGCACTTTGGCAGACACCGACAGACTCAAGGACTGGCCCACCTTCTGTTCTACATATGGGCTGGTACTGCCTTTTTGGCAAAGAAATGACGGCTTCGGACTCTCCACCTCAGCTCAGCACAAGCCATCAGTTCTCTGAAAGGTGCAGAGTCCACCACTTGGAAAGGGAGGGAGTGCAGCCCCAGAAACTTGGCCAGAAGCACGATCAGCTTCTGCGCCGTTGGATGAGTGCACTGTCAAGCTGCACTCATCCAACTGCCCTCTGAAGACTTTCTTCTTCAGTCTCCTCACACAGACTCCCTGTGTGGACTGCTTCTGCTGAAGACTACCTACTCACTCTCCTTCAGCAGACTCTCTCCTACAGACTGACTGTTTCTCCTGCTCTCAGCTCCCAAGCTCTGGGGTTGCCTAGGCAACTGGCTTCCTGGTTTTTATTAAGACTACATACAGAAACACATACATGCTGTAGCAACCAACCACTCCCCCTTACTAAATCACATCCGTCCCAGGATGGCTTACACAGTTTGCAATTGGGAAATACAATCATTCTTATTTTTGGGCCCGGTCCCTACAAAGTGATGGAAATAAGCTCCTGAGGTGAGGTGGTGTAGCTGTCCTTGCTGCTTCACTTTATGCCGTTGTTCCTGGGTCCTAGAGACTCCAAAGGAACTTACCCTGGACCTAAAGTCTCTTCCGGCTGGTAGGTGTCCACAGGTTCTGCGGGAGCTGCTGACATAGCACCACTACCCTAACCCTCTACGGCCACTGTGACCCTGGGAATCTATGGTTTCGGCTACCTGTCATTGAGGCCAGGTAGCCAACGCAGTTCGCCTCAATTCGCCTCTGTCCATAGAGGCTGCAGAGACCTGGGGACTGATACCCCGCCCACAGCTGGCCCCAGTGCGAACGTTCGCGGTTCATCACCCCCCCAAACCAGGATGTCTTTCCCTAAGGAAGACCAGTGTTCAATTGAAATCAGATGGGACTCGACTGCTCCCCGTTACTAAACAGGAGCAGTTTGCCTAACATGAAAAAGCATAAGGTAACACATTATACCAGGGGTACAATATACAAGCACATTTTCCATTGTTATTTAAACATCCTAACTGTCAACACAGTGTGTGGGTAACAGCCAACCACCTAACTAAGCTTGTCCATGGGCACAGTGCAGGGCACACAGACCATATCACATTGTCTGTGCCAGCTGTTTTAACAAGAAGTGTTGGCCGGCAGGGTAATGAATCCTACTGCCATGTTGCAGATGTTGTTGGCAATGGGTGGAGTCTTTTGCAATTCTCCGTGGCCTGAGGAGCTCAGTCACTTTAACAGTTTCACAACACGAAGAGTCCTTTAAATACAGCAAACAAATATGAACACATTTTAGCATAAATACAATTATAGCATATATGTACGCACTAAATTAACTGGTTAAGTTCCTATGAATTACTCTGGTAGAGAACTGGGGTCTGACCTTGAGTACTACGCTGACATCTGCATAAAGTGGGCACTCCTTGGGCTCACTGTGGGCATGGGAGGCCTACTTCTGGCAGAGGGTGGACTCTCTTTATCCTGGGTCCTGCAATTCTCCGCCATCCTGTATGGGTGAGTCTTCTTCCTGTAATGTCTCTGGTGTCTCCGACAGGGATTGTTGCGGGAATTGCATAACCGGGACAACAATGGCATTGTCCACTTGTAACCAATCACTGGGAAAATTGCCTAAGACAGTCCAGATTCCTCTATCAACCTTTGCTTTCTGAGGGACTTCTCGGCCTTCGATTTCTTCAGCCAGCTGTTTAGGACAGATTTTCGGGTTGTCTCTGGACACTGTAGAACACGTCTTCCCGCTGAGTTTAGAGATCAGACAACTTTTATTATTGTCATTATGGGATGGTAGAACTACATATGGTTGATCTTCCCACTGATCGTCCATTTTATGGCATTGTCTTTTCTTCTTCAGGACTTGGTCACCTGGTGACAAAGGAGCAGCAATCGCCTTTTTATTGAAGTGCTTCTCTTGTCCCTTTTGGGCTTGCTCAGGGCTTCGCTCCACACACTGCTGGACTTTCTGATATTGCAACGGTTTGGCAGTATTCCAATCTCCGTCTGACTGTTCGAGCCAAGTCTCTAGGGTTAGAACTCCCATCTCTTGGTCAGTTGGCAGTTTCCCTGGACGTGCATGCATCAAGTACGCTGGAGCATATCCCATTGAGCTTGTGGGAATATGCTTGCTCTCCACCAAGTCTGGTAGCTTTTCTGGCCATCAATTTCTTTCTTCTAGAGGTAAGGTTTGTAGCAAGTTGATGACCAGGTTATTCATCTTCTCGCATAATCCATTGCCTTGTGAGTGGTAGGGTGTAGTCCGGATCTTCTTACACCCATATAGTGAGCAGAACTCTTGGAACACTTCGGCTTCAAAAGCTGGACCTCTATCCGTCAGAACTTGGTCCTGATATCCATGGGGTCTACAGCAGTATTCCTGGAATGCCTTTGCAGCTGTTCTCGCTGTCTGGTCTCTCACTGGAACGACCACTAGGAAGCGGGTGTAATGATCCACCATAGTCAAAGCATATGTGTTCCAGGAACGCCACTATTTACAGAGGTTGTTTCATTAGATCGGCTGCAAAGGGGCTTTCTGATTGGCAGGATTCATCCTCCTCAGATTGCATGGGCCACATTCTCTGCACCACTGTTCAATGGACTATCTCATACCCGTCCAATAGAAACGATCACAACCTCCAACTTCTTCCAACCGAAGAGGCCTGCTTGGTTATGGTATGCCTCGAGGATCATGGGCACATCTTGTCTTGGGACCACAAACTGCCATATCACCTCATGGGTGCGTGGGTTGATGACTCGGCGGACCAGCTTGTTTTTGAAGAGGAACAGCTTCTTCCAGTCCTTCCACAGCTGCTGAGCCTTCGCCGGTGCATTTGGGGCTAGAGATGATCCTTCTATCACAAGAAGATCTTTAATCATGCAGATGATCTGATCACCGCTTTGCGTCTCAGCCCAATCATGGTGAGGTAAGGGGTTCAGGGAATCTTCTTGGGCTAAACCCTTCCCTCTGGTAGCAATGGAACACTAGAACATGCCTCTATTGTAGAACGCTGGCAGCTCAATATCCTCCAGGTCAGTGGATTCTTCTCCTGGATCAAGGGGATTTGGTATGTGGGACAAGGCGCCTGCATTGGTGTTCTTGGTTTCGGCTCTGTATTTGATCACAAACTCATAGTTGGACAACCAGGCCATCGATTTCTGCTCCAATGCGCCCAGCTTAGCAGAGTCTAGATGAGTCAACGGGTTGTTATTAGTGATGAGCGAGCATGCTCGGTGTTTGGCCGAACACTGGGTGTACTCGAGCGCCATGCTCGAGTCCCCTCCCCGCACACTAATTACTTAGCGTGTGGGGAGGGATGGCATTCAGTGTAATGCCAGTAGCCATCTTAGCTACTGGCATTACACTGATTGGCCGGTCGGGAACGTGTCATCGGGTGCTATACAGCACCCGGTGACGCCTTCCTGGCCAGTGTTAGTCAGGGACAGCTGCCGCAAGGAGGGATAGACAGTTTAGGGAGAGAGGCATGCTAGGCAGGGATAGATTTTATTTTAATTACAAATAAGGCATATGTGGGGACGTATTTTTTTAAATTTGGGGGACTTGTCTTCCGAGCGGGGGGTGCCTGGTTTACTCCCATTGATTTACATTATGCTTGGGTGCTTGGCCAAGCACTCGAGCACCCCCTAGTGCTTGGCCAGAGCACCCGAGCATATGAGCACACAGGTCCTCGATCATGTGAGAGATAGGTTTTTATATATATTGTGTAAAGCATGTACTACTCATCTTTGACCACTAGATGGCAGCTAGTTAGCTATGTGAGTCATGTGAACACTCTCTTTGTTTTAAGACATGTTAATTTGCCTCTTTCAAATTAACCAATGAACTCAGATTGTGTCAAAGAACCAATCACTCTGCTTAAGTAACACGCCTTTTTGTCTATGTCATACCTACTATATAAGTGACTGTCTCTTTAATAAACTCTCTCTTGCTTGGGGGATGTGAAGTATTTTCCATGAAACCAACTTGTGTTCTGGTATCATTGTGAAAGTGGTATGAGCATATGCATACCTATACTTCTAATGATTTGGCACCACACAAATAAGGCGAAATCGTGAGAATGGCGATTACAAATGGTGCCCAAGCAACGTGGGGCAGATCAGCTTGAATATCATCAATTCAACAGTTAAAGAAGGACTTGAGCAAAACCATCAGACGAGGTCACACGCTGCAGCAAGGTAAGAAAGTTTTATTTTTTACATACAGTTCCTCTGAGTTTTTGCACAAGTGTATTCTCAATGTTGGATTAGGTGGTATTCACTGGGTTCAAATTACAGCTGATCTGTCCTTTGGAACGAAAGAACCCTATGAATTCCTTCTTTGTGTGGCTATCCCTTTCATTTCTGACATACTGGGCAAAGCAGAAGCTTTATTCAGCTAGTAGTTTTATCCTGTGACGTAGAGTTGGAACCCAGCCACGCCCTGACGAGGGTATTGGAAGAATCATGAGTTGTGACCTGGGGTCGTCATGATGGGAGTATGGGATTAACACCATTTACATTAATATCTGGCATAAATGGAAGTTATTAAGACTTCGTGTCCCCATAGGAAAGGTGAATATATATGGGATTAACACCATTTACATTAATATCTGGCATAATTGGAAGTTATTCAGACTTCGTGTCCCCATAGATGTAAGATTAATACTAATTTCATATTTAAGAAGAAATTGGAAATTATTAAGACTTCGTGTCCCTACGAATAGTCACCAGAGAATTGTGGGAGCGATAGTGGTAGTTATTGCTTGAACTGCGTGTTACTGTCATCTTCTTTGATTGAAGTTTCAGGAGCAATGCTATCAGTTAATTGCTTGAACTTAGTGTTACCACAGGAATGGGCAATTCACATGTCACTGGATATAAAGAGGAGATGTTAACAGCTGCTCAGTTAATGAAAGAAAGGGAAAAAGTTTCAGTAAGGAAGTTGAAGACGTTCATGTGTTCATTAGGTATGCCAGAGAAGGGTAGATTAAATGAGGGATCATGAACAGTGAAGGAAAAGAGAAGTTGGTTGGAAGGAGAATTATAGGCTGGTGCAAGTTGAAATATGGTTTATGGAAGTGACTGATAGAAAGTTGAAGTAGGTTGAGAAAAATGGGCAATATTTCTATAGCAAGATGGAGGATTTTGAATCCTGAGAGAACAATGAAGAAAAATAAAATGTGGCACCCATCCCCCTTCTGTCTTAATTTCTGTTACAACCCCTTTTGTGTCTACAAGAACATCCTGTTTCTTCAACCCCCCTCCTTTGGAATGTGCAGCTCATAGTGTCTTCTGCTCTCATCCCCCTCTAGTGCTCATGGAGATAACCCCCCTCAGGAATTCAATCCCTTCCATATGGTGGTGGTCAGGGGGAAGGGGGGCTGGTAATGCATCTGCAGACACAAAAATTCAGTAACACATGTATTATCTGTAAACTATCTGCTAATAACTTTTCTTAATTGAATGTCCCACTAGTTAAAAATTTGACTACAGTGATTGCGCCTATGATGCCAATTGGAAGTGTCCTTGGTCCCCTAGTGAAATGTTTGTCATGATGAGTAGAATTCCCAATCAGAGGACTTACCTATGCTGTTCTGTAGGGAGTTAGCTAAAATATAGAAAGCTTTCTCTTGTTGTTGATGAGATTTGGAAGGTTTAGTCCAAGGTAAAGTTTGTGAATTATCTCTCAAGTTATAGCTTCAACAGTGGGATCTCACTTAGTCTGAGAGGAAGCATCTAGGTGATAAGTCAGTCACATTGTCTGATATGCATCAAGACAGAGCAGAGAGTGTGAAGAAAGTTTCCAATAGACTCCAGTAAAGATGGGTAGATTTGGGTTTTGAATAGACCTCAGACATGCATAAGAAAAGAAAATCTTAACTGCTGCCTTTGTGGATGGTCTTGAGAGGATCATCTGGGAAAGCTGGATATTGGCTAGGCCTGAGTGAAGATCATTATGCCCCTCCATGTTGTTGCAAGTTCCATAAAGGAGGGTGCAAAAAGTTGAATTGAACAAAAGGCCTAAGGCGGGTGTGGCTTCTCATCAGTACTCCCCACAAGAAGGGGAGACTTTGTGTGTACCTGCCCATTTGCTTGCCCATGGGAGGAGATGAATGTTCAGCCCCTCAAGTGCAATGCCCATAAGAAATAGGATATCCTGAATCAAATGCTGTGTCCTACTATCTATACAATCCTTAGGGACTGCCCCCATTGCCTCACAGCAAACATGTTCCATATTCACTCATATGTAAGGGTTGTATTACATGTGTAGGAGTAGTAATTTGATGGTAAACATTGTAATGTAGTTCCTACTCCGCCATCAAGGTGTAAACTTTGAATCTGACTACTCTGCTTCTTCTGGAGGGAGGGAGTAGTAGTATGAGTCCTTCCTGATTTTTAAAAAATTCACATGATTGTTTCCAACTAATAATCAAATATTGAGTTTCTTGCAGATGGATCAGTTTGGACAGGATATGCTGTTCCTACCCAAATGTTGTCAAGTCAGAACCACTCCCTCCAGCAATGTCAGTGCAGGAGGCAGAGCTGAAGGTGCTCGCTGAGGTTTGTAAGATGGCTGAAGGTAAAACTGCTAACATTCAGGTGTGCCTTCAGTATCACTCATTATTATGGTCTAATCTGGTGGAGCAGAGATTTTGTTTGATCCATGGGTAAGCCCATCAATAATGAATGCTGAGTGTATGAAAGATGTTTGATGCCCTGATGCTACCTGAGGAGGTAAAGGCTAAAACTGTTACCTGAAGCCTACTGTAAGTGGAAGTCTGTGTGATACAGGATGGTTTTGGCCCAGTAGACTTCCAAAAAGGTTTGAGTCTTTTCAGATACAGGCTGAAGAGGCTGAAGAGAAACATCAAAGGAAAAAAGGTAGAAGTGATGACTGAGAATGGACTCTGGAAAGATTGGTAAGACATTCTTCCCTCAGAGGACACTCTACCTAAAGAGGATGCAAATCAAGAGAGAGAAGGTGTGACTGGGTTCTGTGGTGGATGGCTCCTGGGTTTAACAATTCTGCCACTAGGTGAGTGCTGTAATAATGATGGGAGAACTATTGGAGTTCAAGGAAGGCATATACTCAGGTCATCTTACCTATTTCAGAGACTATGTATTGACTACATTCAGTTAACAAAGGTGGAACAATGTGAATATGTCCCTGTCTGAATTGTTCTTTCCAGGATATTTGGAGACCTGGCCTGTAGCAAAGGCTACAGCTAAGAATACTGGCTGAGGTGAGAGTACCCACTCCTGGGGCTCTTCTAACCACAAGATAGGCCTGAGTCCTTAGGAAGTACTCTTTGATAATGTCCCTAGGTTAGATCTCTATTTCCCCAATAGCTCCAGAAGCAGCATAGTAGTGTTTCAAAGTATGTTATCTGTCTCACAAACAGACTGTCTAATGTGTATGTCCAAGTTTTAGTTTGTTTTCCAGATCCAGACTGCATAAGAGACAACTTAATCTTTACAACCAGGAGATTGGGTAGTGGTGAAAGGAGAGGCATATGGAAAGTCTGAGAGTCACGTTTGAGGATCTACATCAGGTCCTGTTAATCACTGCGATGGCTGTCGAATTGGAATGGATCCACACATCACATTGCAACCAAGTGCCAGGACTACAGGGGCCATAATGCTTTTATATGTCTTATTGTTTGGTTTATATGGTACAAGAGGGAAAACAGATCAAATTCCAACTGTAATATTTTATCAAGATGAGTCAGGAACTGCCAAGTTTGACTTTTGCAGTGTAGTGGACAGATGACAGATAGGACACTTGGCTTTGGTCAGATAAGTACATCTGTGTGACAGGTACTGACCCAGTCTATAGTAATTGTGCAGTGTTTAGAGATGGCCATACCAACTGTGGACATTAGAGATAAGCAGGACGGAACACTAGTCCTAAGTATTGGGAAGCTGTGGATCTCCTAGAGTCAGTAAGGATGAGAATTTGTTACAAAGGATGACTATCTTGAAGGGAATACCACCAAACGATTGAAAACATAATAAATGTAATCCTTTGTTCCAGTCCATTAGGAATCCAATATGATTTTAGGGAATGTAAGTGGAAAAGATCCCCTAGGCAAATTTAGAATGGTAAGGGAAGTCCAATTGCATCTGTGGCGCCTACATCCTTACCTAAAATTGGCATTAAATATTTGCCCAATTTAGAGAAATGAAGACAAACTGGCCTCAGAGACAGGATTTTATACAGGAAAGCTCATTGGTGTTTTTCCTCCAGGATATGGTTCTTATATAATCCATCTAAATGAGACCGATAGTGACTCTGATAGATGGTTTATCAGCCAAGATTATCAACATGCAGATATCTGGTGGTTGTGTGAAGATCTGAAACTCCGACCAAGGATGCAAATAGAATGGAATGGCCAATGTACCCTGATCAAGTACTGATGCCATTTGTTCTATTTTCACCTTCTGAGTGCAATGAAGTCAGTAAGCAACACAATGTCTGGTCATGATTAAGATGGTTTCGTCATACATCCTTTGACTCTCAAGTATACATTGTTGCCATAGGAGTCCATAGAAGAGTTTCTGATGAATTTTTAAAGCTAGAAGTCAGGTAGCTGT
This sequence comes from Rhinella marina, assembly GCA_900303285.1. NCBI lineage: Eukaryota > Metazoa > Chordata > Amphibia > Anura > Bufonidae > Rhinella > Rhinella marina. The sequence continues at coordinate 42,093 of ONZH01013037.1, read as the reverse complement.
AGGAGTTGAGTCATTCATTCCAATGATTAGTATTAATAAAATGTAGATTGGATTAACATCTCTATTATCATCAACAGAGATTTGTGAATTAAACCGGTGACGCTGTGAGGACTCTGCAGAACCAACTGGTCCTCGACAGCAGAAAAAGGAGGGGTCTACAAGATCTTTGGAAGTTCCAGCTGTACCTGCATTCCGAATAACACCCAATGGAAGTATCATCAAGGATCTGAAGGGACTGACAACTATCGAATGAACTGGCTGAAAATTAAAATTGTTTTTTTTAAATGTTTAATATGTCTATGCCCTCACCATGTATATGTACTGTGACTCTGTCAAAGATAAGATTACAACTGTATGAAGAAACCAATTCCATCCTGAAGTAAATAAAAACCTTGTTGATGGTTGTGGAGTAAATAGGACACGGTGAAGGCAAACCCAAAAGGGAGTTGGGAGGACGTGGTGAAGCAATAAGCAAAGTCCAGCTCTTCGCTGTTTAGGGCGTTGGGAGAGTACCTCACTTTGCCTGTTCACCCTGGGTCTATTTCCCACAAAAAGGAGGGATTTGTGAGAGATAGGTTTATATATATATTGTGTAAAGCCTGTACTACTCGTCTTTGACCACTAGATGACAGCTAGTTAGCTATGTGAGTCACGTGAACACTCTCTTTGTTTTAAGACATGTTAATTTGCCTCTTTCAAATTAACCAATGAACTCAGCTTGTGTCAAAGAACCAATCACTCTGCTTAAGTAACACCCCTTTTTGTCTATGTCATACCTACTATATAAGTGACTGTCTCTTTAATAAACTCTCTCTTGCTTGGGGGATGTGAAGTATTTTCCATGAAACCAACTTGTGTTCTGGTATCATTGTGAAAGTGGTATGAGCATATGCATACCTATACTTCTAATGATTTGGCACCACACAAAGAAGGCAAAATCGTGAGAATGGCGATTACAATCAACACTAGTTGTTATCCGTGTAGATGGTAAACTTGGAAGACGCCAAGTAGTGCTTGAACTTCTCGGTTACTGCCCAGACGATCGCCAAGAACTCAAGCTTGAAGGAACTGTAGTTAGCAGGACCTTCTCCTTCCCTTGCTGTTCTTGCGACAATACAGCTCCCAGCCCAGTATTGCTTGCGCCTATATAGAGGATGAAGGGCCGATCATAGTCTGGATACGCCAAGACCTCTTCTCCCATGAGGTCTTGCTTGCTTCAGACTCTGAAACACTTCATCCAGTCTGTCATTCCACTCTATCGGACAACTGTTGCCTTTGGTCTTGGTGTGGCCTACCATGAGGTCTTGCAGGGGCCCAGCCATCTTAGTGAAGTTCTTGATGAATCTTTTATAATAGCTCACTAGTCCCAGGAACTGCTGCACCTCTTTGATGGTGGTAGGCCTCTGCCAGTCTCAGATGACAGTCACCTTATCCGGGTCCGGCGCCACTCCATCCACACTCACGACGTGACCAAGGTACTGTACTTTAGGTTTCAGAAGATGGAATTTAGATGGTTTCACCTTTTAGCTAAAGACTTCCGCCAGATGTTGCAGGTGCTCTTCATAAGTCCTGGAATAAACAATCACATCGCCCAGGTACAGCAGCACAGTTTCGAAATTCTTGTGGCCAAGACAATGCTCCATCAGTCTCTGGAATGTCCCTGGTGTGTTGCACAATCCAAACGGCATACAATTAAACTCACATAGCCCCATGGGAGTGGTAAAGGCGGTCTTCTCCTTATCGGCCTCTGCAACAGGACCCTGCCAATACCCACTAGTGAGATCTAGGGTAGAGGTATTGCAGACCTTAATGCAGCTAAGGACTCTATGAGGATTATATGCGTATGAGGTACGCATCTTTATGCGTGATCTGGTTAATTTTCCTATAGTCCACACACATATGCATGGTGCCGTCTTTCTGTCAGACCAACACCAGTGGGGCTGCCCATTGACTACAGCTGTCCCTAATTACCCCTGCCTGCTTCATCTCAGCTAACATACCTTTGGCACACTGGTAATGGGCAGGAGGTATGGGCCTGTACTGTTCTTTGATTGGCGGATGATCCCTTGTTGGGATATGATGATGAATACCTTTCATCTGCCCATAATCCAGAGGGTGTTTGCTAAAAATTTGTTGATATTCTTGGTCTACTCGGTACACGCCATCGTTCCGAAGTTGAGGAGTGGAGGCAACGCCAACTTGCATACTCTGCCACCAATCCACCAACAATTGCCTCCCGTCGGCTTTGACGGAGCCAAGGGTCCTATGTCTTGAATGTCATTGTTGCTTACAGTCAGCAATTTAGCAACGTGTGCATACCAGGGAAGGCAAACTTCTTCCTCCCCGCAATATAGGACACACACTGGGACCCTACCTCTTTTTACATTAACAACGCCCCTAGCGGTCATGACATTCGGCTTATCAGCGGAGTAGACAGATTCTACCAAGGCTTGGTAATCTTGTCCCCTGATACCCATGGCCGCTCTACACCAGAGGAGGGTCTTGCTCCTGTTGTATGATTTTATATTTACCACCGCCAAGTAAATAATTCCACAGCAATCCCAGTTCTCCAGAGATGAAGCTTAATTTTCCAGGTTTAGGCCCAGAAACCGCAATGGATAATAGCTCAGTTACACAAAGTAATGGTGTATCTCTGGTGCAGATATGAATGAGTGTACATGCATTACCCAATAGATTTTACCTCCACTCATTCACCTATAGCAGATCTGCTCTCTATTCTTATACCATGTTTTTCCATTTACCAAAATGTAAAGGACATATTATTGGTGGACAAGCAAAATTATCAGGTTCCCAGGAATCGTGATTGGTTAATTCACGATCCATTGTCTAACTGTAACAGCTGTGCAGACGCTGCTCCTTTTGAAGCATTGACAGGGAATTGATAACATCAGGCACGATGTTTATACTTGTTTAGCAACAAGGTGAAAAACCATAAATCCTGTTTAAGGTAACATAGCAATATTTTATCGGGGCAAGTCTAGGGTGATTCTCGGGCCATTCAGGAGCCTGGCGCTTTGCATAACAGATACTCTAAACCCAATCTAGATTCCTGCATTCAAGCTTATTGTCTTGCAGCTGTCCTACAAGCAATTCTTTAATTTACACGGAATACTTAATGAGTTTATGTAGCTGCCTGTTCCATCCTGTCGTGTCCTCCTGTGAAACACAATTTAGATGTCCTTTACATCTGGTCAATGTGAGGTTATGTATAAATTTATATTAAACATATATATTTTCCTACAGTCCCCCACTTGAATCGGTTCTGACTAGAATCGATTCACAAGACAACACATGTACAATTTATGATTTATAATTGCTGCTAACTCTACAGATTTCTGTATATCTTGCAGTCTCTTGATTTGTTTCCTCCAGCAGCAATATAATATAAACAAAACACAAATTAATACAAATTGAAGACAGAGAAACATCATAGACATAGTTCTCAATAAGGGGTGAGTGTAGGTATTATATGGGATGCTTCACCAAGGCTCTTGAAATTCCTTCACTATCTTTTTGGAACTGGCCCTGTTTTGCGTGAGGTTATGTATAAATTTATATGAAACATATAGAGATATTTTCCTATAGCTCCTGGGAGGGAGTATGATGGGGTTATGATCGCTTACCCTTACGCTTCCAATCTCCCCTCCTGTCACTTCCTTTTGCTTTTGTTGCACTAGGGCCTTGATTTCCCTACTAAGGGCAGTTTTCTCTTGACGAGGGGCTGTTGTGGCCAGATCCCTCAAAATGGCAAGGACCTCACCCAAACAGTGCTCAATTACATTAGTACCCAGGGTTACTATAGGGTTGCATTCACCTTTTTCTACATCTACCACAACTATGCCTTGCTACTGGAGTTTCACCCGCCCCATATGGGTGACAACCTCTTTGTAGCCCACCTGAATCAAGGGCTGGCCATTGCTGGCTCTCAATGTTAAACCTCCTTCTGGGCGATGGGTAAATTCACTATCAGTCCAGTACTTTTGGTACAAACTATAAGGCATGGTGGATACCTACGAACCACTGTCCAGGGGGGCCATGAGGGGGATACCATCCACCACTGTTGCTATCCACAGTTTGCCTCCTACATATTTATTGCTCCAGTCTTTTGGTGGACCTGATCGTCTTACTCCCGGGGATTGGTCCACCTCCCCGGGGCCTGTCCATTTAAAGGACACTCCTTTTCCACATGAGCAACCTTGCTGCATCTTCGGCAGATGGGACATCCAGCAGGGTCAAACTGGTCTGAGGGTCTCTGGCCAGAACGGGATAATCGTCATGGTGGCGGCATCCTCTGTGGCTGGTGCCAAGGAAGGTCATCCGGACTGGAAGCCAGCTGGATCTCTTCCATCGCAGGACCTGTTTGGAGAAGCTGAACAGCTTTGCACAAAGCAGCAACACTTTTGGTGAGTTCCTGCACCTGTAGTCGCAGATCTGCGGAGGGGTCCTCAATTTTATTTTGAGAGCATGGAGCCGGCTGCACTGGTGGGGAAGACACTGCCCCCTGGTGACACACAATAGCTGGTGACTTTGTCGGCTCGCTGCAAACATAGGTGCATTCTCATAGCACACGGATGGACTGGTCCTTGAACTGAGCAAAGTCCATATCCAGATTTTGCAGAGCCATCATTCGCAACTGGGCTTTACTGGATCCTGACAAGCCCTCCACAAATTGTTCCTTCAGCATCTTGTCTTCATTTTGGACACTATTCGGATCTATCTGCTTTACTGCCCGCAGCGCCTCTTGCAAGTTAAGACAACAATAGAAAGTTCGGACCAGCGATACATATATATATATTCATAAGTGCATATCCATAAAGCAAAACTATAGAAATAACAAAGTATGGTTGCACAGCATGTAATAAGCAATAAGAATAAAAGTAAATCTGGATATATGTGGCGCTATGCCGACTAAAGATAAAAAAGGAAGTCCTTAGTTACACATATTTGCAAATGCGTGATTATGCCCACTCACCAATCGTCACGGTAACTTCCTGTGGAGTGGGTCCCTACACTCATCTATGCCTATGAATATATGAATATATATATATATATATGTATCGCTAGTCCGAACTTTCTATTGTTATATAATGAGCCTCGCAAACTCTTTTGGACCTGGCGACGCCCATTCACCCAGGACTTCCTGGTAGGATTCCTATTTAGCTGGTCTCACACGCCCTGAATAATGGAGACTTGGATGTAGTCTGAACAGAGGCATAGATGAGTGTAGGGACCCACTCCACAGGAAGTTACCGTGACGATTGGTGAGTGGGCATAATCACGCATTTGCAAATATGTGTAACTAAGGACTTCCTTTTTTATCTTTAGTCGGCATAGCACCACATATATCCAGATTTACTTTTATTCTTATTGCTTATTACATGCTGTGCAACCATACTTTGTTATTTCTATAGTTTTGCTTTATGGATATGCACTTATGAATATATATATATATGTATCGCTGGTCCGAACTTTCTATTGTTATATAATGAGCCTCGCAAACTCTTTTGGACCTGGCGACGCCCATTCACCCAGGACTTCCTGGTAGGATTCCTATTTAGCTGGTCTCACACGCCCTGAATAATGGAGACTTGGATGTAGTCTAAACAGAGGCATAGATGAGTGTAGGGACCCACTCCACAGGAAGTTACCGTGACGATTGGTGAGTGGGCATGATCACGCATTTGCAAATATGTGTAACTAAGGACTTCCTTTTTTATCTTTAGTCGGCATAGCGCCACATATATCCAGATTTACTTTTATTCTTATTGCTTATTACATGCTGTGCAACCATACTCTGTTATTTCTTGCAAGTTAAGGGCATAGTCTCTCACCGTGTCTTGTGCTCTCTGCCGACACCCAAAGAATTGCATCTTGACTTCTGAGGCTGTCTGGGTTTCAAACACACTTTTCAGCTTGGAGAAGATATCTTTGACAGTCTTCTTATTAGTGGCTGGCCAGGATTTGACTTCCATTTGGGCTGCACCGCTGAGCTGACTTATCAAGATGGTGACTTTCTGCTCCTCAGCCATGTGGGGATACAAGTCGAACATGCTAGTAAGCTTTTCTTTAAAGTCACTCAATGTCATTGGCTCACCTTTGTATTGTTGTAGCCATGTTGCGCCTGGGATGTACGGCATGGTCAGCGGCAGGATCGGGGCTGCAGCTGCTGCGATCAGTTTCTCTGGGCTGTTCGGGCGAGACATCGTTCTCCCCTTCTATCAATGCCGCTGGATGCCATTCGTTCAATGCCCAGGGCACTTGATTCTTCGTCAGGGTGAGCGATCACGCTACCACCCCCTGCAAACACTTCATCGACCGGCACTGTTGAGCAGGCCTCGCTCCACAACCTGCGAACATTTGATCGACCGGCAGGGTGAGCAGGCCTCGCTCCACCACCTGCGATCACTTGTTCGACCACGCGGTAGGCCGCAAGATGGCGTCCATCTCTTCGGGATCCCCACGTGGCTAGGATGGCGGATGGCGTTCTTCTGTCCCAGCATGGTGCAGGCGTCAAGGTCCTGTTCGTGACGCCAGAAGAGGAGCCGTGTGGCCCACCCAGGCCGAGAGTACGTCTGGTAAGGGGTTGGGGCCGACTGACGGACACTCTAAAAAGAGGAAAGGGTATTTGGGACTAGTTTGTGATGCCAGTCAAGGTGTTTGACCTAGATAGGGCCGAGCGCTGACACAGGCCCCTGGGAGATGGATGTTGTGGGTCAGCACTAATATTAAACCCTCCTTGACTAGGGCTGACTCCCAGCCCAGACTAACAAAAAATTCCCAAAACACCAAGTATGCAATTTTCCCCCCAATACTCTGCTCTGAATGCCTCCTACCTCTGCCTCGGTGAACCCCTGCACCGCTACTTTCCAGGCTGTTAGACTCCTGCGAATCGGGTGATCTACCCTGGGTACGTTTGGCTCCTGACCTCCCACTGCTGCCACCCTGCTGACTACTGGCCACGTTAGCGACTTGCTGGCTCCGTCCCTGCCTTACGGGCAAGCTGCCACCCTCTTCTCCTGGTGATGATGATAAAGCCCCTTCTGCACCCAGCCCCCAAGTGCAATCAGCTACATCATCATCCGCTACTGTCTGCACATCACTGATTTCCCCTTCAATGGTCTCAGGGCCAGGAGCCTGACCGCTCGCATCACCTGCTCCCACGTAAATCTCATTATCACTACTTACAATTAACAGCAGAACAGCAAATAAGACATATTCTTTTTCCTATTTTACACCCCCAAAAGAGGAAGATGATAATGACAATTCACAGCAGAACTGGTAATGTGACGTATGTACAGTATATTTTATTTTTCTATACCGCGTAAATGGCTGTAGTACAATCTAACTTCACAGCTGAACGGCAATTATTACATATATTTTCTCCTTTTTCCTATTTCTACACCCCAAAAAAAGAAATCTAACAATCACAATTCACCACAGAATGGGTAGTGGGACATACATATATTTCCTTTTTCTACACCACCTAAATGGCTGTAGTACAATGTAACTTCACTGCTGAATGCCAATTATGACATATATTTTCTCCTTTTTTTCCTATTTCTACACCCCAAAAAAAGAAATGTAACAATCATAATTCACCGCAGAATGGGTAATGGGACGTACAGTACATATATTTCCTTTTTCTACACAACGTAAATGGCTGTAGTACAATGTTGCTTCACTGTTGAAAGGCGATTAAGGCGTATTGTTTTTCCTATTTCTACAACCCAAAATAGTTACATAGCTGACACGGTTGAAAAAAGACATCCAGAAGTCCATCAAGTTCAACCAAGGAATAGGTGGGGACGCAAATTGTAGGTATGAGAGTAGGAATGAGCAAATCAGCAAATCAGTAGGAATGAGACTCAGATTTCTACACATTTTCATAAGCATTAATGTTTACTTTTAAGAATTCATCTAAACCCCTTTTAAAACTGTCCACTGTTCCTGCTGTGACCGTGTTCAGAGGAAGTCTATTCCACAGATTCACAGTTCTTACAGTAAAGAAGCTTTTACGCTTCTGGTGACTGAACCTTTTCTTCTCCAGTCGGAGGCAGTGCCTGCTTGCCCTTTGAGGGCATTTGACATGGAACAGTTTGTCTCTGTATTTTTTGTATGTCCTATTTATATATTTGTACAGGTAAATCATGTCCCCCATTAGACGTCTCTTTTCAAGACAAAATAAATTTAATTCTTTTAATCTTTCTTCATAACTAAGATTCTCCAGACCCCTTATCAGTTTAGTCGCTCTCCTTTGTACTTTTTCCAGCAGCAGAGCGTCCTTTCTATGGACTGGTGCTCAGAACTGAACTGTATATTCCAGATGAGGCTGCACCAACGCTTTGTAAAGTGGTAATATTACATCCCTGCCCCGCGAGTCCATGCCTCGTTTAATGCATGACAATATCCTGGTGGCCTTAGAAGCAGCTGATTAACATTGTGTTCTGTTATTCAATCTATATCTACAAGGACACCCAAATCCTTCTCTACAAGTGAGTCTCTCAGTGTTACCTCCCCTAGGATATATGAAGCACAGAGATTATTACTTCCATGATGCATATGTCACAATTCAGGGATAAGTACAGCCCTGAGCTCAAACCTGCCACTGACCCTGCCTACTTGCACGACCCATCCTAGGCATTGGTGTACAACTGGACGGCAGTCCCTAGCCTAGGTACGTGCTGGGGCATACAGGGAGGAGAACAACGGACAATAGACAAAACACACAATATAAGAATGTCGCCAAGTCGAAGTCAAACCTGGAAGTCACGTCAAAACCAGGGGAACAAACAGGAGCAAAGTCAAAAACACAAGCCAAGGTCAGAAGCCAAGAGGTAACGAAGTACAAGAGGATGAGACGAGGACGAAGTCAAGTTCACAAGCCGAAGTCAAAACACACTAGTTGCAGCAGTAATCAAATCGCAAGTAATGGTAAGAGGACCAATCACAGGCAACCTGTGGCCAGCAGGTTGCCTGCATAAATAGGCCAATACGATGGGTCACGTGACCCACCTCTAATTAATTCAAAACTCTGAGCGCCGACTCATGTGGCCGGCGCTCGGTCCTCCCCTTTTGTTCATTGTCTAGGGCATGGGTAGAAGGCCAGCCTCGTCATGGAGACGAGGATGCTGGCTGCGTCCACACTCATAACAGTATAACTTTAAATAAGAAATATAACAATCACAGTTCACCGCAGAACAGCTAATGGGACGTATGTATATTTCCTTTTAATACACCATGTATGTTTTAATACACCACGTACAATGTAACTTCAACGCCGACCAGCACTTATGATATATATTTTTCCCTTTTTTTCCTAATAATACACCCACCCCCCCAAAAAAAAAAATATGTAAAATCAATGCAGAATGGCTAATGGGATATAATTATCTTTCCTATTAATACACCACATAAATGGCTGTAGTACAATGTAACTTCACTGCCACACGGTACTTATAGCATATACTGTATATATATATATATATATATATATATATATATTTTTTTTTTTTCCCTATTAAAACACCCCCAAAAAAAGTAAGTACAATGTAACTTCACTGCTGAACAGCAATTATGACATATACTTTTTCCTTTTTTTCCTAATAATAACCCCCCCCAAAAAAAAGTAAAACAATGTAAAATCAACGCAGAATGGCTAATAGGACATACGTATCTTTCCTATTAATACACCCCGTAAATAGCTGTATCACAGAACGTGCACCCCAATCACAAGCAAGGTTTGCTGGAATTAGTGATGTATCATATAATGCAAACAACCTAAAAGCAATTTGGATCCCCAATAAGTGCAGCAAGGTGTAATAGAATCGCTCCTATTACACCCTCCTATAGTGTAGATAATGCCTCCCTATCCTTTCCCTGAACTTGTAAATCGTTTTTTTCAGCACAATGAAGTCTTTTTAGCACTGTGCCTAGTGGCTGCTAACGTCTCTCCCTGCACCAAGTACACTGGAAAATGGCAGAATCCAAGTTGGCTGATGCTATTTATAGGGCTGTGACATCACAGGGCTCGCTGGCTGCCGATTGGCTGCATGCATGGCATTGTGAGTGATTGCTCATTCCCAGAGTTCTTTGCTCCATGTCCCAACACGTGCAGCAGCCATTTTGCAGCAGAAAAAAATGTGATTCGTTACCACGCAGCGTGAGGAAATTCGGATTCAGTGCGAATCCAATTTTTGCTGAATTTCGGATCGAACTCCATTTCGTCAACTTTGATTTGCTCATCTCTTGCCACAACCATCATGGAGTGACAGAGTAGGCCTGGTGGCTGGGCCTGCCAGGCAGTTGGAGACAGGTCCAAGTAAGATGGGGGGAAGGCGGCGGTCCTGGCACGTAGGGAGTGTGATCAGCTGAAAACCTTGCTCCATACACCTCTTGCCTTGATTTTAGATTAGATATCCTCAATGCAAATTAACCTAATTTTTCTGTCTAACAAAAATTGCGAAAGCAATTGAGCAGCAAATGAGAGAGAGAGGACGGCCCTGTAGTGTACCTATTGTCAATGCGATTGGATGTTAGATTACGTTAGAAGTACTTACTGTACACAACCTTTTACATGGATTTAAGGAACGCTATGACGTTTTCCGTATAGCCCCTTATATCCAAACAACAAACAGCCAGGACCAAGTAACCAGAATGAACGCCCGGTCAGGGCAGGTAAAACTAGTTTTAAATTTCTTACCTCAACTATCCCTTTAATAAAGCCCATCTGACTTGGGTGTATTAGAGTTGACATTCCTTTGACAGACCCTGTCTTTGACAAATGTCAAAATCATTGGAGATACTGGCTGTTATGACTTAAGGCCCCTTTTAGGGATGTTTAGGGTTGTCATCCTGCTGGAAGGTGAACGCCCCAGTCTCAAATTTTGTAGCCTCTACCAGGTTTTCCTCCAGGATTGCCCTGTATTTAGCTCAATTAATCTTCCTATCAACTCTGACCAGCTTCCCTGTCGCTGCTAAAGAAAAATCTACCCACAGCATGATGCTGCCACCACGTTTCACTGTGGGGATGATGAGTTTAGGGTCATGTGCAGTGTTCCACCACACATTTAGATTTACGCCAGATTTATGGAGTACATGACTATTAGTTGTCCTGTGGACAGATCCTCCCACTTAAGCTGTGGATCTCAAAGTGACCATGGGCCTCTTGGCTCTAATTAGTACTCTCCTTGCCTGGTCTGTCAGTTTAGGTGGACGGCAATGTCTTGGTAGGTTTGCAGTTGTGCCATGCTCCCTCCATTTTTGGATGATGGATTCAACAGTGCTCCGTCAGATGTTCAAAGCTTGGGTTAGAACATAACCCTGCTTTGTACTTCTCCATAACTTTATCCCTGACCTGTGTGCTGTGTTCCTTGGTTTTTGTGATGCTATTTGATCACTAATGTTCTCTAACAAACCTCTGACTCTTTCACAGAGCAGCTGTAGTTACACTGAGAATACATTACACATTAGTGGACTCTATTTACTAATTAGGTCACACTGGATTTTATTTAGGGGTATCAGAGTATGAAGGCTGAATACAAATGCACGCCACACGTTCCAGAGTTTTAATTATTAAAAATGTTGAAAACCATGTATAATTTTCTTTTCACTTTACAAATACTTGCTACTTTGTGTTGGTCTATCACATTAAACCCAAATAAAAGACATTTAAGTTTGTGGCTGTAACTTAAAAAATGTGGAAAAGTTCAAGAGATATGAATACTTTTTTTTAAAGGCACTGTAGTTTTGATGGTAATTTATTCATTAAAATCTCTGCTCTTTCTAAGCTCAGTAGCCATGTGAACGGTCTTGTTAGTGATTGACAGCTATCTATGTATACACATTTATATGGGGAGGGCTGTTGATCACTGATCTCCCACTTGGCTACTGATCTCAGAAAAGGAGTCCAGTTGCCTAGATAAATGGATGACCACCTTCTGGTGTCGGCTGTTCTCTCTGTCACTTTTGTGGGAATCGTTGGCTAACAACTGGAGATGCCCTTTAAAACTCATTTAGTTTTTGTATTCCCAGTTACAAGAATTGCAACTCCTGAAGTTATTTTATTGTAATAATCTCAACAGTAAAAGTAACACAAAAAGACAATTGTGATGTTGGTGTAAATGGACTTTATTAATAAATCATCATCACATCAGTAATCAGGAAATAATAAGATTTATCCCCCACCATAGAAGCTCTTACATTCTCATCCACTGTATTTACAGTGATAATTATTCTCTACTCAAATGACAAACTCCTGGCGGCAGAAAATGAGATGATGATAAATGTTTTCATGATTTAGACTCTTTCATCATGACTGGAATACTATGTAGTGATGTGATGTCATCCTTCATAGTGCTGACTGCATTATATCCAGCTTAGAGCCCACAGCGTCCATGGACCACAATGTGTCTGCTGACTGTGGTTATACATATATAATACAGGATATAACGGCCCTTTAGACGTCCATTAGCCACAACTGCTCCTTCTATCCGATCACCATTTTCTAACACTGCAGCTAGTTGGACGATTTCTCTGCATCCATCTTTGAGATGACGATGAAACACTGTGGACCTGACAACTACAGGATTAACAATGTGAAGTTGCCCGGTAGTCACCATTTTGCACATGGCTCAAGTTCTATCAACAAACTGCTCACCTCCTGCACAACCTGAGCTTGTTCCTCCATAGAAGACACACAATGCTGGTATATGACCGAGTACAACTAATCAGTGGACATATCTCAGTGCGAAAATAATTCTGTTAAATTCCCACGTACTTGATGTCAATATTCACTGCACTGTGATCACAACCCGATCGCTCACTCCCATCAAATCCACTTTCTGATTCACCGAAATTAATTTTACAAAATCATTCTTACACAGTGGATGGATCCAGTCTACCGGCATCACTAAGTACCCGACCCCCACTCATCCTCTTCACACTGGGATCATATGAAGCAAACAGCGATGTGTCACTGTACTGTGAATGTGAGGTGACTAATCAGTGCAGAGCGGACAGTGGGGGGCGCTCTTGTATCCTGTATGGGGTCTCCACAACGTCATGAGTGGAGGATGAAGAACAAGTCTTTATTAGTCTATTTACACCAGACATTTACCTATGTAATATGTAAGAACGGATAACTGCGCCTGTAATTACTGTATTTTTCGCACCATAGAGCGAGGGGGGTGGGGGTGGAGTAGGACTTGTAGTGCATCTTATGGAGCGAATACTAATGACTCTAAAAGTGGTCTGTATGGGATCAGTATGCAAAAGGCACTGGGAGCGGTGAGTGTAGAACTGCTCTGGCTGGTCTTTTTCAGGATACCGCACTGCATGTGTCCAGACTACTGGAGTAGCTTGGGGGTCTGATCTGAGGAGGAATGGGGGTCTGATACAGACATCTGATGGAAACTTAGGAGCCTGATCTGAGGTCTGATGGAGCTTGGGGGTCTGATCTGAGGTGGAATGGGAGGGTCTGATCCAGAGGTCGGAGGAAGAATGGGGGTATGATAGGGGTCTGATCTGAGGAGGAATGGGGGTATGATAGGGGGCTGATCTGAGGAGGAATGGGGTCTGATGAACAATATTCTTTCTTATTTTCTTCCTCTATTTCCTATGTGTGTTATGGAGGGAAAAATACAGTAGTTACATTTTTGGCTGTGTGGTGTGATGTCTCCTGTACTGAAATCAAATCACAAAAAATGGAAAGAAAAATAATCTAACAAAATTGAAGTAAAACTTAAACTACAGTAAAAAGAAATCCAAAACCTCACTGAAAGTATGAAGCGACTGTAAATGTGAAAAGCATGAATTAAAGTGATATAATGTAATATAAACTGATCTTATAATTGATAAAATGCACTTTTATTGCAAACTGTAAAATTGTAAAATGGAAAACCTTAACCCCAAAACTTATTGTAAATATCCAGCAAATGTAAAGGAAAATCAAAAGTTATGCAAACAATCCGATTATGTACTGAAGAAAACCTGCCGTGTAACAAAATGTATCGCTAATGGATTTCAGTTAAGATTTATCATCTTCTTTGTGTCAGAAAAGTTGTTTTAAAAAGTCGCAGTCTGTGTGTTTGTGCCTTTTTAAATGTGAGTTTTAGAAAAAAAAAGGCTCAAGTGCTTCTTTTAGGCTAGGGCTACACGGTGACAGTTGTTGCGCGACACCCGTTGCAGCCAGGATCCCTGAATAGCGGGGATCCCATAGAGATGAATGGGATCGCCGTGACAGTCGCAAGAAATCCAACACGGTTGGATTTCTTGCGACTGCCATGGCAATCCCATTCACTTCTATGGGATCCCCGCTACTCAGGGATCCTGGCTGCGACGGGTGTCACGCAACAACTGTCACCGTGTAGCCCTAGCCTTACACTCCCCCTTGCTGCTTTTTATAAAGAGGGTGTGGCGAGGTTGGGAAAGTGATGTGGCCATCACCTGTTTTCTGGTACAAATGAAGCCAGAAATCTACGGTAGCTCAGAGCTGTTTAGGCTCATAGACTGTCGGAGGAAGCGCCTAATATATGGCGAGACCTGAGCCTAATCATAAATTAGGTACATCCTCCAGCAGCACAGGAGATATCAACACTGACACAGGAAGCGCTGGTCTTGATAAATCTCCCCCTAGGTGCCCAATCTTTCTTCTCGTTTGTGAGATGTTTCTGTGGGTGAAGTTGTCCAAACAGCCATTTTATTCCAGGATTGGGCTGAATAGAAAGCAGATGATTGTATACGGCAGGTTTCTTCTACATTACACATAATGAAGGGAAGCAATGACTGATGCGAAAGTGAGATTTCTTGTCATCTAGAAGAATGGAAGCTCATGGCCGCTCGTCTGGATCTGTGAAGACAAAATGCACAAAATGTTCTCCTTAGAAGTCATTACACTGATCCAGTAATATCCTAACAATGGTAAAATGACCTTCTATGGCCGAGGAGACTATAATATGTGTCACTACATGAGGTTTATTACAACAGAAAGTGAAAACCAGCATATTATGTAAGGTGTGAGATCCCCTGTGAGCGCAGGTTTTACCGCAATAGAGACATTTACATAATTATAGATATATTACTTTACTTATTCTGCACTGGTCCGGATTATGTTATAACTAGTGATAAGTGAAGTGACCTTCAGATGTCACATCCGAAGTTGCTTCGTTCAAAACTTCAGATTATTAGTGCTCCGTCCCGTACAGCATTAAAATGTATGAGATCAAACTCTTGCATGTCCATACATATTAAAACTGTATGGAGGAGAATCTCTGTACGTTATTAATCCAAAGTTTTGAACAAAGCGACCAAGGACCAAGGATGTAATATCCGAAGCTCACTTTGCTCTTCACTAGTTAGTTATAGCCCTAAGATGGCTTTCACTGGAGACAGTCAACACCTCAAACTTCTTCGCTCCTATATACAGTAGAGAACACAGGGGCAGATTTACTGATCCTGTAGATCGGGGGGGTGCGCACAACCTTTTCTGGTCTGGGGGCCTCATTCTCACATTTTTTTTTCAGCCCCTTGAAATAGAACAAACATGTTGATCTGCGCTGGTTCACATCAGTCTATTACACAGGCCGATGCAAAGTGAATGCCGGATATGGTAAACTCTGGCAGTCTGTTCCTCTGCCAGAACAGACTGCCGGAGACTAAACTGGAAATGTGATCCCAGCTTACTGCAGTTGTTCCTCCCTCCTACAGTTCTACTGATTATAGGCAGCACATTCCTGATTACACCGGCGATGTGCTGCTAATAACTGGGCATAATTCACACTGATAAATGATGAAAATGAGCTGATAAACCAGCGTATGATGATTATACAGCCAGTTAGCAGTAATGTGCGCTCCTATCAACACTTGTTCCCAATAACTGGAGCAAATATCGTGCAGCGTAATAGGAGATGATGTGGCGACTTTTCCATCCTGCCTCCTATTCATAAATGAGCGCTTTCCTTCAGAGCAGAGGATGGCGCTCATCAGTTATTACTGCCTCCTACCCCTCAGTTATAGCTTACATCTGTGTGACAGACGCCATGTAGTAACCACTTTCCCGTACTAGCTCGGAAAGTGCTCATCGGTTTATGAACAGGCCTGTCAAGGAAAACATACATAGCTGCTTCCCGGCACTGACTCCAGACTCCTTCACTCTCCTGCCCTGATTGGCTTCTGGATATAAACTTCCTGTTTGATGCTGTTTCTGCCAGTGGTCACATGGTATACGGAGAGGAGGTCACCTCTGCAGTCCCCGATTGGCTGCAGCGGCATCAAACAGAACGTTTACATCCAGGGAGCCGAACTGAGCAGAGAGAGAAGCAGCTGGGATGTAACTATGAATGCTTTCCTTCGCAGGTCGGGGCCAACATCCCCCCCCAAAAAAAAAAAAAAAAATTTTTTTTTAAAAATTGAGAAACTCCTTTAGTGAGCAGACACTTTGAGATCTAGCGTATGTGTAGGTCTAACAGTTGTAACATTTTTTATTTGTTGTACTACCAAAATAATTTGTGCGACTTTTTTCATTTTATGTGACACATGGGGATTTGTTATATGTCTTTTAGAATTTTTTTTAAATTTTTTAGCTTTAGTGGAGAAAATTTTTTCAAACTATAGCTCTTTATTCTTTAAATAAGCAAACTGACACAAAAATCAATTATTAAAATGTTTTCACTATTTTGTGCCAGTCGTTTTGATCCTAACATCTGTTTAGTTTTATGTTAATGGGGCAATTATGTTGTTTTACTTGCTTGGTGTGACATTCCAAGCTTTCAGACAATACAGCTAAAGTCCAAGCAACAGAGGATAAATCACTGTTAGAAATCGGGATGCTGTTGTTAGGGCAGATATACATTATTCTATAAATTGGTAATGAGGAAATACTGAGTTTCCCATGTTCAGACATCTGGACATATATCTTGGCTGTCATGGTACAGACAGTGTGCTATTGTATTCTACTTAAGCTATGCAATTTTAAGATGGTCTCTACATCCTGGATTCGTCTGCAAAGGTCTACACTGAGTGCAAAATTCTACACCATTACAGAAGGCAGCCAATGGGACATCTCCACATGTGTGTCAAGAAGAACAAAGACTATATGTGTTTAACTCTTACTGGCTTGTTGGGAAATGTCCCGCCTCTCTTCCTGTGTATATACGTTTGGTAATAAACTGAGTCAGTCCCAGACCACCTGAGAGCCCCTGACGTGAGGATGACTCCAAACTGACATTTGCGTCCGTCTTGAGTTATTGAGTGCGCACCACGTCTGTTAATTAGGACAGCCGATCTGATCTCCTACGAACCCATTGAGTTCTCCCCTCAACAGCTTGGTGCTCCAGGTGAGGCCCTCAAAAAGGAGCACCCCTGATATCCGAAGGTAGTCGACATCTCCGAAATTCCTGTCTCCCGAAATTGAGGCTTGATCAACCTCCACGATCACGGTAAGTTTTTCATATACATTGTATGTGATAATTTGCCTGTGATTCGAGGGACGTGGGACAGAGGAGACTAGACTTACGGGTGTTGTGGGTGAGTCCAAAGTGACCGGACTGAAGGGTGGTCTCCGCTGAGGGTCCGAACTTAGATAAAGTATATAGAAGGTCACTAAGAGGACTCAGATCGGTTGCATAGGGACCCAGACTGACAGCTCTGTGGTAACCTCAATAGGGAGTAGCCCGAGAGTTACCTTTAATAAGTAAGTAGTAGAGATAGTGTAGTGAGTGACGGTGTAGTCACGGAAGGACGCACTGAGCGGTGCTTATCACGCCCATTGAGCGAATCACCTCCAAGGACGAAGACGGCGAGGTTGCAAAGCGATTGCAATCGGGAACCTATGATTTATGATTCATAGCTTCCCTCCCTTCTTGGTGGATTGAAGATAAGGGGTTCAGATCAATAGGTGGCCATATTGATAAGGCGTCATGTTTTTGTTTAAAAAGAAGCCCAACCTTCCTGTTGGAGCTTCTAGGGCTGTCAGTCTGGTAGAACAAAGAGAAGGAAAAAGATGTGAAAAATGCAAAGGAGTTGTTTCAAGAGATAAAAGAGCCCAAGTGTCTACCATCAGAAAGGCACTTGTGTTTAGAAATAAACTGTTTAAGTTTTGTTGAACCTAATGCTATGTGTGTGTTCAAGTAGGAAAGACCTGTGACCATAGCATTAGAGGTTAGAACAGTAATGAAAGAATAAGCATTGTAACCTAGTGTGGGCCAATATGGCTAGCACTAAGAAGATATGTTGGCCATAAAGTATTGTCTGGTTGATGTGAAAGGTTGAAACTGAAGAAGGTTTGAAGTAGGTTGAACCTTGAACAATACCCATAGCCAAATAGACGGTGGTATTGTATAAGTCTTATCCCCCAACTAGTCTGCTGTTTGTTGAAGTTTCAGGAAAGCTGGATGAATCCTAGAGAGATAAGAGTCAGGACAGGGGGGCTGATG
Organism: Rhinella marina; assembly: GCA_900303285.1. Lineage (NCBI taxonomy): Eukaryota > Metazoa > Chordata > Amphibia > Anura > Bufonidae > Rhinella > Rhinella marina. The sequence continues at coordinate 23,644 of ONZH01013037.1, read as the reverse complement.
GCTGTGGTGGGCTGATTACATCCCCGAGCCTTAGCCCAGTCTGCTCAACAAACATTCCTTAGATAAGAGCAAGAGGGACTATGGAAAAGGGAGGGGTGTGAGGAGGAGGCAAGAATTTATAAGTGACTTAAAGGGGTTGTCCCACGAAAAATATTCTACAGTTTTCAAACCAGCACCTGGATCTGAATACTTTTGTAATTGCATGTCATTAAAAATTTTGTACAGCTACTGAATTATTCAGTAAAATGTATCTGTATAGGACCACTTAATTTCTTATTTCTTTGACCTATTCACTGAGCAGGCCGCACATGCTCAGTTTCAACTTTTAACTGTCTCCTTAGCTGTGATAGGGAGACCATGGACACGCCCCCTGAGCTGCAGCAGAGGAGACACTCCCCTGAGCTGTTAGCTTGATATAAATCTAGCACAGAAATGAATGGGGAGATCTCTGGATCCATGTGAGGTACAGGACTGGTTCTAGCTTTGTTAAAAAGAGGTTGTCATGTCCTAAATGATGTCCGATTTTCATTTTTTACATTATTCGTGGGATAACCCCTTTAAGGTATAGAAATGGTCCTTTGTTGCTGCAGATTGGTTATATATCTGACACAGAAGAGTGAAGATCAATTAATAACTTTTCTTTTTTCTCTTCCTAGCAGCTTATAAATGTGCAAGAGCCAAGACAATAGTTTATGTGCCCAGTGTGGTGTGGTTTTCTGTGAGTGTATCTGTATTCAGGAAAGCTGTGTGGATGGGAGTCGACTAATTCAGTGGAATGTGAATGCATGCAGCTTGAAGTTGTAGTTGTGCTGAATGTGTTTGAAGGTGTGAAGACTGATGGATGCTCAGCAGAGCTGTGTGTGAACTGTGTGTGGATATGTAGGAAATGAATAAATGAAAATGTGTATGGAGTATAATGCGCATTGGGGATTTTTTATTTTATTTTATTATTTTTATTTTCTTTCTTGGGATATTTTTTGGTACCAAATATTTTGATTGAGCTCTACATTTTTTCCAATGGGCCCTTTATGTGTTCATGTCTGTATTGTCAGATCTGTTTGTTTCAATGTTTGTGGTTACTTGTTATATGTTAACTGTACTCATAACATCAGAGATCTGTCCTCATGGACAGTTGAGACAAGACTAATAGGAAGAGGAAGGATCACACAGTCCGACCAGAAGGGGTGGACTTAAATGATTTAGGGGGGAGGACAGGTGGATGTCCCAGACACACAGACATCCTTTGTGCCCACCCCCTCTTCCCTCATGAAAGACAAGTCCTGTGTTGATTCAAGATTCAACAGTCCATTCATTTCCACATCCAGAAAAGCTGGGTACTTCTACAAAATGTGCAAAATACACAAAACAATACATTAAGTTAACACCAAACAGCATTGGGTATCTCAAGAAGGGTTATGAATACAATGATATTGATGGGGTTGTGTTTCATTTGGTTTAAAAGGTTTTACACTGCAAAAACTAATATCCATGCATTGCTATTGTTTAATGTGCAGTACTGTGTGTACTTAAGATCAAGTTTAGAGTTTCAGAAAAGTTTATTTTCTTTGGCAGAGGACAACTGTGGTATCATTGGTAAGAGTTATTTACATACAGTGTTGGACTGACAAAAGTTCTAAGGACATTTGTTTTATTTGATGCAGAGGTGGAGAGAAAACCACCTCATCAACGGCTTTTTCTAATATGAACTGAGTTTTTGAATTGACATTTTCTTGATTGTGTGGGACTGTTCCAGTACATCTTACATGTGTGCAGCGAAAAAGAGCCAGGACTGGCAACCTCAGAAAAGTCCAGGGGCTGCTACGTCAAGTCAACAAGGTGTGGTAAGAGATAGTTTTCAGTGACCTGACTGTCACCGAGCAAGGAAAGGCTTCAACCACTGGTCTGCTATGCTGATGCAATGATCTGCAGACCAGTGAGGGGGGAGGTCCTTGGGTCAAAGCTCCTCCCACAGACAAGGTAATGGACTGTCTATCACCCACTGATAAGAGGCTCTAAGATCTGCACTGACATCTACACCTGCAAACCCCTTCACATACATAAGGAGGGGTCATAGACTGAAATTTATAATAACAAACATCAATAAATGGACATTTGACTTTATACCAGAGACTTTGTTATCCAAGAAGATCAGAAGTGAAGAAGACCTCAGTGAGATACTTCTTGTTAGTCCAACACACAGTTTTTTTTATTTTTGTTCTTTTTTAGAAATCCAATGGTCCTGTAGTTTTCTGTCAAATGATTAGGCTATACATGTAGAAGAGGTTATGTTATTGGATGGTAAAAATGAATGAATGTGGAAGAACCAGGGGTGGAGTGTATTGTAAGGGTATGAAGTGGGTTAGAGAGAGACCCGTCCTCTAATTGTGCTGATAAGACCATATTCATGAGTGATCTCAGAGACATGAGTGATGCACACTGGAGGAGGGGCTAACAGGTTACAACTCTGCTATATACTATGTCTCAACAGACTCCACCGGGCCCCCATCTAGGTAAGATAATTCCCTGTGATTCTCCTGTGCACGCCAGTCGTAGGAGACGAGAAACCAAAGTTCCAGGAGGGAGTTTTGACTCCCAGGTTTATATTGATGTCATAGGTGTGCCAAGGGGGGATCCAAACGAATTCAAAGCCAGAGACCAAGTAGCTGCAGGATGGGGATCTCTAATATCCATGGTTACCGTGAATAAAAACGTCAACTGGGTTACTCAGAACATTACCAAGTTACAAACCAAATTACCTAGAGTAAGGGAAAGATGGTTACCAAAACCCAGAAAAGTCCAGGTACAAAGGGTGGTAACCCACAAGGGGTTGCTGGTCTCAAACTGGTGAAGATTCCCAACCCCCTCTTCCCCCTGGGTGATGGTAACTTGTAGGAAGGGGAAGTGTATGAACATGTGAAAACATCAGTATTTAGGGGGGATTGTTAGGGCAGATATACATTATTCTATAAATTGGTAATGAGGAAATACTGAGTTTCCCATGTTCAGACATCTGGACATATATCTTGGCTGTCATGGTACAGACAGTGTGCTATTGTATTCTACTTAAGCTATGCAATTTTAAGATGGTCTCTACATCCTGGATTCGTCTGCAAAGGTCTACACTGAGTGCAAAATTCTACACCATTACAGAAGGCAGCCAATGGGACATCTCCACATGTGTGTCAAGAAGAACAAAGACTATATGTGTTTAACTCTTACTGGCTTGTTGGGAAATGTCCCGCCTCTCTTCCTGTGTATATACGTTTGGTAATAAACTGAGTCAGTCCCAGACCACCTGAGAGCCCCTGACGTGAGGATGACTCCAAACTGACATTTGCGTCCGTCTTGAGTTATTGAGTGCGCACCACGTCTGTTAATTAGGACAGCCCTCAATACAACCCCTCAACACTGTGAATGCAGCTAAAAGTGAAAGTAAAAACAGGTTTTACCCACGATTATTCCCGACTCGAATTTTTAACTGTGATTTGGACTGTTGCTGTCTGGTATTGTCTCAAAGCTTGGAATGTCAGCTTTCAAACAAGACCAGTTGCATGTTTCTAGCTGCTACCATTCAGGAGTTAGCAGGAGTAAAGCAGCCCTCCCCACTTCCAGTTAGCTACTTTTCCACTGCCTGAGCTGGACTCGGGCAAAACAGTTAGGTGGTTAATCCTGAGCCACACAGAGCTGTGTCCAGCAGGACGGGGGCTGCAGTCTACGGCTGGGCTGGCTGCAGGTGGCCCGTGGGCTGTGCTGCAGATGGTGTGACCTTAGACCAGATTTATCACAGGCTGGATGATACATCTGGAGCAGGAGAGACACTTTTCTATTTACTATTGGTTGGCTTATGCTGAGACAGAATTTTATGCCAGAATTGTGCTGCAAAATATTGGACCTTGGCTACGTCCACTTACTGCAAAGCCGTAGACCTTTTCTATTAAACCACACCCCCTTTCAGACCAGACACATAAACTTTCTCTAAACATAAATGACGCCACTTTTTGAAGCAATTTACGACAAACTCTTGGTGCCCCTCATTAGTAAATGTAGGCCACAGCTTCTGAGATGTCCTGCAACGCAGTGCATATCTATGTGGACATTATACCCTGCCATGTACTTGGACAGGTGACACAAAGGGTTAAGCCAACAAGAGTGATGAAGAGATGGCAACTGAGATGCTGGAATGGCAGATTTGTTTCCCTGAAATGTGTCTCACACATTATCTCTCTTATCCCGGTAGGTTTCTTCTAATCTTTGTTCCCAGACTTCATAAACACTCACCATTAGGCTTTAGCGGCAATATCAGACGCATCAGATGATGAAGTGTCTGAAGCTGTGAAAACAAGAAAATATTTAAAGCAAAATTCCACATTTTAACAAATTGTTGCTCATGAAATGTGAATATAAAGTGGAGAAACTTTGTAAATTCTCTGCTTTACAGTTTCTCCATTTTCTGATTTTTAGTTATTCCATGTTTTTCTCATTCTTGTACACAGCGATTTCAATACTCTCTCAAAATGATTCTGGTTTTGCTTGTTCAGACATCCCTTGAAATAAGTCTCATGAAGACAATGCCTGTCCACATATATTATTAAGTACTACGGCATCACGAACAGGATATGGTCTGATCTCACTGCAATTTGGCGTCACAAACAGGACAGAATATGGTCCGATGCCAGCAGCACAAGTGATTGTGGATCCACAAGAGACTAGTGGAACATCCTGGCCCTCATGTGAAGTGAACCAGCCACAACTGTAAGTGTTCCTCTGGTGGGTCGGCCTCAAGCAAATGCCTATTCTACTGAGACTGTGTCCTACATTACTAGGTAGGGAATTGCTAGTGAGGAACTGCTGTTGTAAAATAATGTCTTCACAGAAGGTGTAGGAAATCCACCTATGATGCTGATCGTTCTGTTGATGATGCTGACAATCCTTGCATCTCAGAAAAGAAAGTGTGTATTCATGAAGCTGAAAAAATTCTATTATCTAGCTAAAAGCTATGTAAACGGCTATGCACTGGTCAAATTCAGCCTGGGTAGAGTGGGATATTGTCAGCTATTATAAAATGCAAAACAAGAGGAACGCCCAACCGAGTCTGAGATCTGTGGCCTAATCACAGTACCTGCTATCCTGCTGTGTCCCAGTAGTGACCAGCGATGACCATTCCGACAACCACCCTGACATCTGCTCGTAACTATTCTGAGTGTGTCGGAGATGCCACATTTGAAGGTGGGGAGAATGTACAGTAGTGCCCTGGACCACAGGTTCTTTGGACATTTTGTTCCTACTGCTATTATACAAAGCCATCAACTAACTACTTTTTTGCACTTTGAAGGGTTAACACTTACTGTTTTATATTGTTAAACTTCCTTTATATGTTTATTGCAATACATCCTGTTCATTTTCACTGTTTTTGCATTATATCTGCACAGCACTACGGAAAGGATTAATGCACAGCCAGCTAATAGTGAGAGACTGTATGACTTTCTACCTATGCAAAGTGCTGGCAGGAAAAAAAACAAACACTGACCTTCTGACGGAAAAAAAATGCTTATTCATTCCCATAGACTTGCATTGAAACTCTATACAATTCTATGACAGACAGAAATTGCAACATTGTATCTCTAGACCGTGCTTCTTCACTCCACCCTGCCCAGGTTCTAGTTCAGTTAGCATCTGTATATAAAGAGAGTAGTTAGAGCCCCTAGTGGTCTGCAGATAGAGACCAGTGCTTAGTAGAAGAGACTCTGCTAGACTGCATGAGTGACTAGAAGAAGATGCTGAGATGGGGATACTCTAAAAGATCCTGGGTAAACACCCTGACTCTGGATCTGGATATATTTCTCGAGAGCAACATGTGATGTCACATTGACAGTGTCCAGGGGACCGAGTGTAGTGTTGGGGCCAACCCAAACTTGGCCACTGCTAATCCATAGTGGAGGTAAGCACTTTGATCCCATCCTCTATAAGCCATAATGTAATGGCAACCCCCCGACCCCATTTGTGGTAGACTCAAGCAATCTATATATTTCCCTGATGCTAGAGGGGAAATATGTGACTGACTGCATCTTTATCCAAAAATTCTGCCAAGATAGCTCCATTATTAGAAGAGTTGTTCTGGTGACAGAACATCTTTAAACCATGAAAAATTTAACTTAAATCCTATGAAGGAAATCCCAGCGATCTCCTATACACAGAGTAGAGGGCTCACACTACATATATCTCAGCCTCCTCTCATATACCGCCAAATACTGTCCTCCATATTCACAGGGCATCAGTCATGGTCACATCTAGTGACACATCAGAGACACATATACAGAATACTCACTGCTGGTCGTCTTGTAGCCGGCTTTCTTTTCTAAAGTAAGAAGAGGAGATGGAATTAGTAAGAGGAACCTGAAGATCCATCATCATTGGGTCCATATAAAGGAACATAATGGAGGACGGCCGAGGGGAGGTGACGTACAGACGTGATGCTGAAAGGTCACCGGGTTATGTGTGTGGCAGCAGCTTTATGGACAATTTTTATGAAAAGATCCAGTAAAATCATCGCCATGTTGGCTGAATAAAGCCAAGAGAAAAAGATGAGTAATGACTGGAAACTTTTTATACTCCTCTGTTCACACTTAGTTTCTGTACTACGTTCGGAGTATGGGCTGGTAAAGCTCCTGCTGCATATGGGGAACATTTCCAGAGGCCTCGTTCACCTCGTATCTGCCACAAATACCAGAATTCATGGTTTTCCAGGAGCGGCCTACACTATTCCATACAGAGACACCGTAAATAAAGTCTATAGTGCTGTACACTGTTTATACTGTGGAGTCCTATGGGTGACGTATGATATTGGAGGTCTATACAGGAGCATATATCAGTCTTCTATCAGAGGTATATGGCGATGTCTACGTCTGATGAGAGGCAATAATAAAGTGCAGACAGTATACAATGTATTCCATACCAGGGCTGCTATACCCTCCTGCACTGACTCTATATACTACACCCAGGGCGGCCACATGCGGCTCCTGACTCCTCAGCCCCATAACAATAATGTCCAGGATTCAGTGACGTAGTCCTCAGTCCCCGGCATTGTCCCAGGACGTCAGACATCTGTTCTGATAGAGCAGGACCACACAGGAGACCATGGCTGGTGTATTAAGGGCGCTGTTCCTGGCACACTTCTATGGGCACTGTGTGATCCTGGTGATATGACGGGCACAGATTTATAGGCGATGCCCTGTAGGGGGCACAATGCTGTCAGCAGCGCCATGTGGATTTATGACTGGAGGACACAGCGCAGCAGTGCGGATTATATGTAACATGGCTCCGCTGTGGAGGGAATGTGTGACCTCAGTATGGGGACAGTCTGGAGAGAACCATACAATATGGAGGAAATCAGAGGACAAAGTGTAACAGCCGAACATATAAACCTCTACATGTAATATATATACAGATACGTCCTGAGAGAAGCCGCGCTGTATTCCTGATACTTACTTCTATATAGGAAATATCCACCAATGCCAAGAACAGCAAGAAGAACTATGACCACCACAGCTATGATCACAGGGATGACCCAGTCACTAGGATTTCTTGGTTCTGGATAGAAAACAGAGAGGTGAGTATGATCTGTAGATTAGGCTACATTCACACGACCCATTCATTTCAATGGGGCCGCAAAAGATGCAAACAGCGCCCCGCAAACATTATAGAACATGTCCTATTCTTGTCCACAAATGCAGAATGCACATGGGTTGTGTGAATGTAGCCTTATACTGAGATCTTCATGTATCACGTAGACTCTATCCCGCTGTAGTAATGGAGCAGTATGTACAGTGTAATAGGATTACATACATCTGCACAGTCCAGGATGAGAAACATCTGCTCTAGACTTAGGTTCTTCAGGTTCATCTGACTTCATGTCTGGTGACCACTATCTGAATACATGGAGCTATGTGCACTGAACCCGTCTCTGCTACTGACTACGAGTCTACATCGTGTTTTCACTCCATGTTTAGCAAGCACTTCTCCAAAAATGTCTATACAGGGGAACACAAATGTATGAAACCATCACTTTACTAATTCATAAAAAAAAAATCCACAATGACAGGTATATAAGAACACAGAGGGGAGAAAGCAGTGTTCTGAGCCCAGTCTTACATGTATATATATCACCCCTATAATAAAGTATACATCTCCATATATAAGAGCCTATGTCTGAAATGCCAATGTAACGTGTTATTTTAAGGCCCAGGAGATGCATAAAATGGCACAGTGTAGAGGTACAACCACACAGCGCGGTGGTGATCTGCACCTTCAATACTACGCAGCCAATAAGAATTCAGACCGCCTATACAGTTCATTAATATCCGGCATCTGTGGCCTAATTGGCGCGATCCGACCGGATTACAACTGCGCCGTGTGGTCGTACCCTAATATGTAACTAAACACAGAGGGGGAGATATAACACAGTAAATACCGACAGTGTGTCCCCGTGCCCCGACATGCAGCTCGTATCTAGCTTCCTCAGGGGGTCGCCTGATTTGTCCCCTGTGTGTTCCTATACGCCTGTCATGGCTATTTTTTATGATGGTTTTATACATCAGTGTTTCCCTGTATATACATTTTCGGAGGAATGCTTGATATGTGTTGTATATATTCGGGGTAGTGTCGTTTTCTAGTTACCCTTCTTTTTTTGATAGGTGATATCCATGTTTAGCGCGTACAGTATCCGTCTGGCCGGTATACGCAGGACTTTTTTTCCTGTCTAAAATAACGGATGTCAGACAGAAATTTTTTTCCTGTTCTTCTGATGGATCAGTAAAACAGAAAAATAAATGGTGATGTGAACCTGCCCTGAACGATTGTGTCACCAGAACATGACCTTTCTCTTTAACTGATTGTTCTAGATACAATCCATAGTCTTAGGGCCCCTGCACACAACTGTATGCCCTCCGACACATACGGTCCATGAGCAGGCCATATGTCCCGGAGCGGCATTGATCGTGCTCACGGGAGCGCTCAGCATCATAGATTACAGGACAATAGTCTCGAGGTCGTCCCAATGTGCACAGTATCATTGTATAATCTATGACGCTGTGCGCTCCCGTGCGCACCATCAATGCCACTCTGGGACATATTGCCCACTCAAGGACCGTGTACAAGGGCCCTAACTCCCATCATCTGCCCAATATGGATACAACTCACCCCACACAACGTTCAGCTCGCCCACGCTAATGTGATCCACATAACAGGAGTAACTCTCGCCCTCTTTGGGGATCACCTCCGCACTGACCCTGATCTGATAGGTGCCGTCAGGATTGGGGAGGGTGTGTGTGGTCTCATAGGAGGGAACGTCGTCCTTGTTCTTCATCCACTTCACGTGCACAGGTCTGGGGTGAAATCCGTACACCTGGCAGTGAAGCATCATGGTGTCACCTTTCTTCTGACCGGAGACCTTCACCTGCGGCTGAACTGAGAGGGAAGAAGAAGAAAATATAAATGGACTCCGTGTACCGGATCTGATCTGTCCTGTACTCCGGCAGTCTGTACAATCAGCAGAGCCCCCTGTACTGTGTATAACACTCAGGAGACCCCTGTGCTCCTCACATAGAAGAATAGACCTCCATGACTGAGACCTGTCACTGCGGGGGGAGCAGAGGGGAACCTGCACTGTGTCCTCCTCCATAACATACAAATACTGTTCTAATACTTTCTATTACAGACACATCATAGGTTGTTATCACATATCGCTCACATACGCCATAACCCTGTGATTGATGGGGGTGTGACCTCTGGTCCCGCTGGTCTGTACACAGGTAATGGGGATGTGTTATAGTAGTGGATGGTCGGGGGCGTCGCTGAGAAGGAACCATAATCCTGAGCTAATACTACAGCCCCCTCCTTGTGAGAATCAGTGGGGGTCCCGTCCGATCAGTAAGTTTCAGTATATGGAGGCAGTACATGCACCATCACTTACTACAGCGGGAGATCCCTTTACTCCATAGTAATATAGAGAGAAAGACACTGAGGAAGACATGAAAGAAATTACATGTATTTATCAGCGTCTTCTATGGGTTTATGTAGAAATTACATTAAAATAGAAATAAAGAGTAGGGGGCGCTGTTCCACTTTTACCAGAATCTGCCCTGGTCTTATGCATTAGTATACCCACCAGCACAGCAGCTGCTACGGGGCCCGGCTCTACACACTGTCAGAGCTCAGGGACACAAATGAAAAGGTATGAGGGTACCTAAAAGAAGTGGGACAAGTGGGGTATGTGCCCTGGGAGCAGTAAGGGAGGGGTGCCAGCCAGGTTGGATACGGGATAGTTTCACTGTCAGTGGGACAAATGTACTAATGCGGCAGCTATGAGGAACATACACAAATCTCTGCCAGTGCTGGTCCTTCCACAGAATTTCTCCTGTGATGCCCTGACCTCACGTTATGTCTGCCTGCCTGTCCATTCAGTAATGCAGTCTCGTCCTGTGATCCTTCTGCCATGCCTGTGCTCTTGGGCGATTAGTTACAGTGGGGAAAAAAGTATTTAGCCACCAATTGTGCAAGTTCTCCCACTTAAAAAGATGAGGTCGGCCTGTAATTGACATCATAGGTAGACCTCAACTATGAGAGACAAAATGAGAAAACAAATCCAGAAAATCACATTGTCTGATTTTTAAAGAATTTATTTGCAAATTATGGTGGAAAATAAGTATTTGGTCACCTACAAACAAGCAAGATTTCTGGCTCTCACAGACCTGTAACTTCTTCTTTAAGATGCTCCTCTGTCCTCCACTCATTACCTGTAGTAATGGCTCCTGTTTGTTATCAGTATAAAAGACACCTGTCCACAACCTCAAACAGTCACACTCCAAACTTCACTATGGTGAAGACCAAAGAGCTGTCGAAGGATACCAGAAACAAAATTGTAGACCTGCACCAGGCTGGGAAGACTGAATCTGCAATAGGCAAGAAGCTTGGTGTGAAGAAATCAACTGTGGGAGCAATAATTAGAAAATGGAAGACATACAAGATCACTGATAATCTCCCTCGACCAGGGGCTCCACACAAGATCTCACCCCGTGGGGTCAAAATGATCACAAGAACTGTGAGCAAAAATCCCAGAACCACACGGGGGGACCTAGTGAATGACTTGCAGAAAGCTGGGACCAACATAACAAAGGCTACCGTCAGTAACACACTACACCGCCAGGGACTCAGATCCTGCTGTATCAGACGTGTTCCCCTACTTAAGCCAGTACATATCCAGGCCCGTCTGAAGTTTGCTAGAGAGCATTTGGATGTTCCAGAAGAGTATTGGGAGAATGTCATATGGTCAGATGAAACCAAAGTAGAACTGGTTGGTAGAAACACAACTCGTCGTGTTTAGAGGAGTGAAAGCTGAGTTGCATCCAAAGAACACCATACCTAGTGTATAGCATGGGGGTGGCAACATCATGCTTTGGGGCTGTTTCTCGGCAAAGGGACCAGGAAGCCTGAGCCGTGTACATGAAAGAAGCAATGGGACCATGTATTGTGAGATTTTGAGTGCAAACCTCTTTCCATCAGCAAGGTCATTTAAGATGAAATGTGGCTGGGTCTTTCAGTATGACAATGATCCCAAGCACACCGCCAGGGCAACAAAGGAGTGGCTTTGTAAGAAGCATTTCAAGGTCCTGGAGTGGCCTAGCCAGTCTCCAGATCTCAAACCCATAGAGAACCTTTGGAGGGAGTTGAAAGTCCATGTTGCCCAGCGACAGCCCCAAAACATCACTGCTCTAGAGGAGATCTGCATGGAGGAATGGGCCAACATACCAGCAACAGTGTGTGCCAACCTTATGAAGACGTACAGAAAACGTTCCCAGGACTTCCGGTTCCGGCGTTGTGATGTGAGGCTGTGGAGTGAAGAGCTCCGTTACACCATCCCTCTATACCTGCTAATAAACGGCAATTTGAGCCACCAGCAAAGCTTGCTAAGCGGTGGCTAAACACTACCTAAAGTCTCTGGACCTCACATGGAGAGATATTTGCTCCATAGCAGCAGGAAACCATTCACCACGGGAGGGTAGGAGGTGAAGAAGCCAAGATGGCGCCGGAGGAGAACGCTGACAACCATGAGGTCGCAGCCAACTCTCCAGACTTGTTTCTGGGGGAAATGGATTTACAAATGCCATAAAATATGGGGCCAATGCTGGATTATAAGAAGCTGGCTATAGAAGTGGCCAAAGATCTAGCCCCAGAAATTAAGGAATCGCTCATATCAGCAGTGTCAGCTTCACTACAGGAGATCAGATCAGAGGTGGAACATCATTTAGCCAGAATGGATGAGATGGATCAAAGGCTGTCACTTTTGGAAGATGATGCCACTGGAGCTTTTGATAAAATGAAAGATCTTATTCAGGAAAATGCAAAAATGCGGGACCGCATGGAGGATTTGGAGAACCGTTCCCGCAGGAACAATCTGCTCATATTGGAAGTGCCAGAATCAGTTAAGCCATCACAACTTCAGGCGCTATGTGAAGATGAACTCCCACAGGCTCTGGGATGACAGAGGGTACCTAACAACAGATCCCAAGACTATCAATAGACTCTTAGGTGACTTTTACAAAAACTTATATCGAGATGAGTCAAATGCTCTACCAGAACATACGATACTAGATCAGATTTCCCTCCCCAGGGTGTCCCAAGAACAATTGGAACTCTTGAACGCACCAGTAACAGAAGAAGAAGTGATAAAAGTCATAAACTTCCTGAAAAACTGTAAGGTGCCAGGCCCAGATGGGTTATCTGGAGAATTTTATAAACTACTAAAAAAATTAGGTAGCAAAAACATTGGTGGGAGTCTATGAGGGAGCTTTGGGTGAGGAGGGTTTACCACAATCTTCCTCAATGGCACATATAAAACTTCTAATTAAACCTGGGAAAGATTCAACTCAGCCAGATTCCTATAGACCCATTCTATCAAAAATAATGGTGAATAGACTAGGAAACATTATGCCTACTATAATTAGTCCCATTGACTAACCTCCGCATTGTATTGGCAGTACTGGACAGAATACAGCACCAGCCCCACCAAGGAGAAACTCCAGCTTTACTGACTGTAGATGCTGAAAAAGCATTTGATAATGTGCGATGGAATTGGTTGGATAGGATGGGCTTTACAGGAGCTTTCCAAAATATGTTGGGGCATATTTACAGGAACCCGCAAGCAAGGATTCATACAGGTGGGTTTCTTTCACAGCCCTTTATGCTGCATAAGGGGACAAGACAGGGGTGTCCTCTGTCCCCCTTATTGTTCAATATTGCAATTGAACCTTTGGCCCGTTACTTACAAACTTCCCAGACGTTTGAAGGGATTAAAATAGGGAAACAAGAGGTTAAACTCGCATTATTTGCGGATGACGTCATACTGTTCATAGACAACCCACTTCCACATATACCTGCAGTACTCACAACACTGAACGTCTATGGTAAGTACTCAGGTTACAAGTTAAACCTGTCTAAATGTGAGCTATTAGTTCTAAAAGGGAAAAAGGAGGATGGCACTGTAATAAACAGGATATATGGCATATCTTCCCCCAAGGAACACATCAAATATCTAGGGATCAAAATAGGTCGTCATCCTACATCTTTATACCCGCTCCAAATCATCCCACTACTACTACGACTTTTATATGGTCTGGAAAAAGGCCTAGGATAGACCTAAAAGGCACTATTGGAAAATTCACAGGGAATAGTAGCCGATAAAACATTGTAAACAGACAGTGTTATTTGCACATGTGGTTATCTCTTTAATAAAACAGCAAAAATGTATAAGACAAATCAAATATGCATGATAAGATGTATGTAGTTGTGACTCAGAGAGGAAAATAGGACATTACTATGTATAACATGAGAGAATCTTAGGTTTTGTGAAGGCTAAACATGTTGTTTATTCTTTTTATGTAACCGTTGAAAGGTTTAAATGTATTTTATATTATCATAAAACTGAATAAAATATATTTAAAAAAAAAAAAAAAGTTCCCTAAGGGCACTATAAAAAGTGTTAAAAAAAAAAAGAACCATTTTTAAAAAATATGAAAAAAAAAAAATAAAAATAAATAAAATATGAAAAAATAAAATTCAAATCCCAAAAATTAAAATATAAATGCATAAACAATTTAAAAAAATACACCTCATGGATATCTCCACATGCAAAAGCACCCATACTATAAAAATATTTATCCTATACTGCAAAACAGAAAAAAAAAGAAAAATGGTAGAATTGCCGTTTTTGGATCGCTTCCCCTCCCGCAAAAAATTGAATAAAATGTGATGAAAAAGTCACCCCCCCTCCCCCCAAATGAAAAGTACAGATCATCCCGCAAAAAATGGGTCCTCACACAGCTCTGTACACATAAAAGTATTAAAGTTATTGGGGTCAGAATATGGTGATGTAAAGAAAAAAAATAGTTTTTTTGTCTTCAAATTATTTTTTTTTTCAGTATCAAAATGTAAGAAAAACTATACATATGTGGTATTGTTAGTCATTCTGACCAGGAGAATGAAAGTGACAGCTTTATAGAATAGGAAACTATACTTTACAGAATTGTGAGTTTTTTTTAATAGTTCCACCCATTTGGATTTCTTTCCCGCTTCCCACTACATAAATGTAAATGGTGCCATTAGATATTACAACTTGTCCTGCAAAAACCAAGCCTCATACGTCTATGTGAATGGAAAAATAAACAAAAATGATGACTTTGGGAAGGCGGGAGAGAAAATAAAAGATGAAAAAAAGAACTGAAAATCGCCTGGCCTTGAAGGGGTTAAAGAGGACCTCTCCCCTCTCCTGACATTTGCCTGTTTTAATATCTTCATGTATTCCTCATGTGATAACAATTCTAGAACATCTATTCTTATGGTTCTATGTTGTGCCATTCCTTTATTATTTGCACTAGAAGTTATGAATGAATTGCTATTTGCCTTCAGTAAAGGAACAGAGGGGAGGTGACCAGTTGGGGGTGTGTACCTGCACAGTCTGAACATGGCAGCACTGATTGGATAGAGTCAGTCTGTGCAGGGACACACCCCCAACTGGTTACCTCCCCTCTGTTCCTTTACTGAAGGCAAATAGCAATTCAAACATAACTTCTAGTGCAAATAATAAAGGAATGGCACAACATAGAGACATAAGAATAGATGTTCTAGAATTGTTATTACATGGGGAATGCATGGAGCTATTAATACAGACATGTCAGGAGAGGGGAGAGGTCCTCTTTAAAGGGTTTGTCACTTTCTGGCTACTTGTGACCAATGTCTATGTAAGATGACTACATGGCGCTTACTACCATAGATTTTGTTGATTTTCTGTGCTGCGTGCTAGATTTCATAAGACATGCCCCCATGTTAGGTAAATCCCCTGCGCTGTCTGCATAGAGGTCCTCTCCATAAGATGGCCGCTGATGGAGGGTCATGTGACCAGGCATCACTCAGCCTCCTCCTTCTAAGGGGCCGTTCAGACGGCCGCAGTATTACGGGTCCACAAAAATGCGGATCCGCAATGCTACAGGTGCCTCCCGCCCTGTGTTCCGAAATTTGCAATATTGTGGAATAGATGTGGCCCCATTCACATGGTCGTGTGAATGGGCCCTAACAGACCGCACCAACAATAAACTCCTAACAGTGCACATAGATGGCGGGTGCAGTGTATCTGAATGTAGGGGACATCGCATAAAGGTGATTCGCCTGGTCACATGACCCACCATCGGCAGCCATTTTATGGTCAGGACCTCTGTGTGGACAGAACACAAGACTTAGCAAACAAAAGGGCATACCCCATGAAATATAGAAAACGGTTCAACTAAATCTATTGGAGTAGGTGCCATATAGTCAATTTAACAGTGGCGTACTGCCAATGTAGGCAGACCACACCACTGCTATGGGGCTCGCAGGTGGGCCCGGAGCGCATGGAAGGCCCCGCCCCTCTGCACACAAGCCGCGGGCCTTGCTTAGTAAGTTTTAGCTGACTGGGTGACTGATAAAAAGCGCCACTCACCCATATCACAGTGTGACCCCATCCCCCCCGGGCGCGCAAAGATATGTGCCCCCCCCCCATGTGTGGCCGCCTGCCATCTGCCACCTGCCTGCCCCCACCTCCGTGACTTGCCTCCTGTCCTGAGTCCTGCAGCGGCTGCGTGACCATCACCCGCCGCCGGGCCGCCAGCCAGGCCTAGTCGCTCCAGACTCCGGTCACCACAAGTTACTTCCACCAGCGCCGGCAGCTGCACACTGTAAGTGAGAACCTCCAGTCTCCAGCCAGGGCAGAAAACGGTTGGAAAACAAACTGAGTGACTGGGCATTTTTGGGGAGGGCTGAGGGCATCAGCAGGAGTTTCTGTAGGGTTGAGGGTGGGGGGGGGGCACTGTAGTCTCATAGAAGACTCCTGTGATGCTGTACAGAGAGGAGGGAGCCATGCTGGAGTTTGGTGAGGCTTAGCGGTGTGTGTCTTTCCATGTGTGTGTCCCTGTCCCTGTGTGTCTGTCTGTCCCTCTGTGTCCCTGTGTTTGTCCCTGTCCCTCTCACTGTGTTCCCCTGTCCCTGTGTGTGTCCCCCTGTGTCACCATCACCATGCCCACAGTGTTCCTATGTCTTGATGCAGCTGCATAAGGACATTCTGTGGAGGCAAGAAGAGGACGGAAGAGGAGACAGCGCCGCCAGCAGGCACAGGGAGGCACACTGAAGACGCAGGTAACACTACCACATGATCTACACTAGTGTTATCTGTGGTTTTACATAGGACTGCAGTCAACACTCCAAATTGGAAAAAAAATGCAGTTCCTCCACCGTATTACGGGTTTTGTTCCTACAGCGTTCACTTTACAGCAAATGAGGTTGTGGCAGGGGAGGAGCCAGGGCAGGAGGTGGGATGGGCCAGGGGTGGGTACTGGGCGGAGTTAGGAGGCCCAATTCAGAGTCTTGCTATGGGGCCTAATGATTTCTATGTACGCCCCTGCATTTTACATACTGTCAACAATAGCCAGAAAGTGGTCATCCCCTTTAATGATGGGGCAGAGCGCTCACACAGCACTTTGCTGGATCAGTGAGACTGAGGTGTGCGTCTCCCTGCCCGACACTGATCTATATGATCAGTATAATCAGGAGAGAAGACTGAGCGACTGTTCAGTACACGGAGAGAAGTGAGAAACACAGCGATCTCCTTCCTGAAGGTCCTCAAGCTGAAGTGAGCGGAGATGATAGCTCCCAGTAACTGCGGTTGAAGGACCTTTGATGATGTCATGAGGGGGGAGGGGACACACCAGGAAGAAGAATGGTAGTAGCTACACTCCACATGCGGTAAGGATATTCTGACATCACAGGGTCACGGGTGTGCTGCAGAGCTGTGTGTGTATAATAAGTGTGCTGCAGAGCAGTGTGTATAATAAGTGTGCTGCAGATCTGTGTGTGTATAATAAGTGTGCTGCAGAGCTGTGTGTGTATAAAAAGTGTGCTGCAGAGCAGTGTGTGTATAATAAGTGTCCTGCAGAGCTGTGTGTGTATAATAAGTGTGCTGCAGAGCTGTGTGTGTATAATAAGTGTGCTGCAGAGCAGTGTGTGTATAATAAGTGTCCTGCAGAGCTGTGTGTGTATAATAAGTGTGCTGCACAGCTGTGTCTGTATAATAAGTGTGCTGCAGAGCTGTGTGTGTATAATAAGTGTGCTGCAGATCTGTGTGTGTATAATAAGTGCACTGCAGAGCTGTGTCTGTATAATAAGTGTGCTGCAGAGTAGTGTGTGTATAATAAGTGTGCTGCAGAGCTGTGTCTGTATAATAAGTGTGCTGCAGATCTGTGTGTGTATAATAAGTGTGCTGCAGAGCTGTGTGTGTATAATAAGTGTACTGCAGAGCTGTGTGTGTACAATAAGTGTGCTGCAGAGCTGTCTGTATAATAAGTGTGCTGCAGAGCTGTGTGTGTATAATAAGTGTACTGCAGAGCTGTGTGTGTACAATAAGTGTGCTGCAGAGCAGTGTGTGTATAATAAGTGCGCTGCACAGCTGTGTCTGTATAATAAGTGTGCTGCAGAGCAGTGTGTATAATAAGTGTGCTGCAGAGCAGTGTCTGTATAATAAGTGTGCTGCAGATCTGTGTGTGTATAATAAGTGTGCTGCAGAGCTGTGTGTGTATAATAAGTGTACTGCAAAGCTGTGTGTGTACAATAAGTGTGCTGCAGAGCAGTGTGTGTATAATAAGTGTGCTGCAGAGCTGTGTCTGTATAATAAGTGTACTGCAGAGCTGTGTGTGTATAATAAGTGTACTGCAGAGCTGTGTGTGTATAATAAGTGTGCTGCAGAGCTGTGTATGTATAATAAGTGTGCTGCAGAGCTGTGTGTGTACAATAAGTGTGCTGCAGAGCTGTGTGTGTATAAGTGTGCTGCAGAGCTGTGTGTATAATAAGTGTGCTGCAGAGCTGTGTGTGTATAATAAGTGTACTGCAGAGCTGTGTGTGTACAATAAGTGTACTGCAGAGCTGTGTGTGTATAATAAGTGTACTGCAGAGCTGTGTGTGTACAATAAGTGTGCTGCAGAGCAGTGTGTGTATAATAAGTGTGCTGCAGAGCTGTGTGTGTATAATAAGTGTGCTGCAGAGCAGTGTGTGTATAATAAGTGTGCTGCACAGCTGTGTCTGTATAATAAGTGTGCTGCAGAGTAGTGTGTATAATAAGTGTGCTGCAGAGCTGTGTCTGTATAATAAGTGTGCTGCAGATCTGTGTGTGTATAATAAGTGTGCTGCAGAGCTGTGTGTGTATAATAAGTGTACTGCAGAGCTGTGTGTGTACAATAAGTGTGCTGCAGAGCAGTGTGTAATAAGTATGCTGCAGAGCTGTGTATAATAAGTGTACTGCAGAGCTGTGTGTGTACAATAAGTGTGCTGCAGAGCTGTCTGTATAATAAGTGTGCTGCAGAGCTGTGTGTGTATAATAAGTGTACTGCAGAGCTGTGTGTGTACAATAAGTGTGCTGCAGAGCTGTGTATGTATAATAAGTGTGCTGCAGATCTGTGTGTGTATAATAAGTGTGCTGCAGAGTAGTGTGTGTATAATAAGTGTGCTGCAGAGCTGTGTGTGTATAATAAGTGTGCTGCAGAGCAGTGTGTGTATAATAAATGTACTGCAGAGCTGTGTGTGTATAATAAGTGTACTGCAGAGCTGTGTGTGTACAATAAGTGTGCTGCAGAGCAGTGTGTGTATAATAAGTGTGCTGCAGAGCAGTGTGTGTATAATAAGTGTACTGCAGAGCTGTGTCTGTATAATAAGTGTGCTGCAGAGTAGTGTGCGTATAATAAGTGTGCTGCAGAGTAGTGTGTGTATAATAAGTGTGCTGCAGAGTAGTGTGTGTTTAATAAGTGTGCTGCAGAGCTGTGTGTGTATAATAAGTGTGCTGCAGAGCATTGTCTGTATAATAAGTGTGCTGCAGAGCTGTCTGTATAATACATGTGCTGCAGAGTAGTGTGTGTATAATAAGTGTGCTGCAGAGTAGTGTGTGTATAATAAGTGTGCTGCAGAGCTGTGTGTGTATAATAAGTGTGCTGCAGGGCAGTGTCTATATAATAAGTGTGCTGCAGAGTAGTGTGTGTATAATAAGTGTGCTGCAGAGCTGTGTGTGTATAAGTGTGCTGCAGAGCAGTGTGTGTATAATAAGTGTGCTGCAGAGCTGTGTGTGTGTATAATAAGTGTGCTGCAGAGTAGTGTGTGTGTAATAAGTGTGCTGCAGAGCAGTGTGTGTATAATAAGTGTGCTGCAGAGCAGTGTGTGTATAATAAGTGTGCTGCAGAGTAGTGTGTGTATAATAAGTGTGCTGCAGAGTAGTGTGTGTATAATAAGTGTGCTGCAGAGTAGTGTGTGTATAATAAGTGTACCGCAGAGCTGTGTGTATAATAAGTGTACTGCAGAGTAGTGCAAGTATAATAAGTGTACGCCAGAGTAGTGTGTATATAAGTGTGCTGCAGGGCTGTTTGTGTATAATAAGTGTGCTGCAGAGCTGTGTGTGTATAATAAGTGTGCTGCAGAGCTGTGTGTGTATAATAAGTGTACTGCAGAGCTGTGTCTGTATAATAAGTATGCTGCAGAGCTGTGTGTGTATAAAAATTGTGCTGCAGACCAGTGTGTGTATAATAAATGTGCTGCAGAGCTGTGTGTGTATAAAAATTGTGCTGCAGAGCAGTGTGTGTATAATAAATGTGCTGCAGAGCAGTGTGTGTATAAGTGTGCTGCAGAGTAGTGTGTGTATAATAAGTGTGCTGCAGAGCAGTGTGTGTATAATAAATGTGCTGCAGAGCTGTGTGTATAAAAAGTGTGCTGCAGAGTAGTGCATGTATAATAAGTGTACGCCAGAGTAGTGTGTGTATAAGTGTGCTGCAAGGCTGTTTGTGTATAATAAGTGTGCTGCAGAGCTGTGTGTGTATAAAAAGTGTGCTGCAGAGCTGTGTGTGTATAATAAATGTGCTGCAGAGTCGTGTGTGTATAATAAGTGTGCTGCAGAGCTGTGTGTGTATAATAAGTGTGCTGCAGAGCAGTGTGTGTATAATAAGTGTGCTGCAGAGCTGTGTGTGTATAATAAGTGTGCTGCAGAGCTGTGTGTGTATAATAAGTGTGCTGCAGAGCTGTGTGTGTATAATACTTTACAGTAAATGAGGTTGTGGCAGGGGAGGAGCCAGGGCAGGAGGTGGGATGGGCCAGGGGTGGGTACTGGGCGGAGTTAGGGGGCCCAATTCAGAGTCTTGCTATGGGGCCTAATGATTTCTATGTACGCCCCTGCATTTTACATACTGTCAACAATAGCCAGAAAGTGGTCATCCCCTTTAATGATGGGGCAGAGCGCTCACACAGCACTTTGCTGGATCAGTGAGACTGAGGTGTGCGTCTCCCTGCCCGACACTGATCTATATGATCAGTATAATCAGGAGAGGAGACTGAGCGACTGTTCAGTACACGGAGAGAAGTGAGAAACACAGCGAATTCCTTCCTGAAGGTCCTCAAGCTGAAGTGAGCGGAGATGATAGCTCCCAGTAACTGCGGTTGAAGGACCTTTGATGATGTCATGAGGGGGGAGGGGACACACCAGGAAGAAGAATGGTAGTAGCTACACTCCACATGCGGTAAGGATATTCTGACATCACAGGGTCACGGGTGTGCTGCAGATCTGTGTGTGTATAATAAGTGTGCTGCAGATCTGTGTGTGTATAATAAGTGTGCTGCAGAGCTGTGTGTGTATAATAAGTGTGCTGCAGAGCTGTGTGTGTATAATAAGTGTGCTGCAGATCTGTGTGTGTATAATAAGTGTGCTGCAGAGCTGTGTGTGTATAAAAAGTGTGCTGCAGAGCAGTGTGTGTATAATAAGTGTCCTGCAGAGCTGTGTGTGTAAAATAAGTGTGCTGCAGAGCTGTGTGTGTATAATAAGTGTGCTGCACAGCTGTGTCTGTATAATAAGTGTCCTGCAGAGCTGTGTGTGTATAATAAGTGTGCTGCAGAGCTGTGTGTATAATAAGTGTGCTGCAGAGCTGTGTATGTATAATAAGTGTGCTGCAGAGCTGTGTCTGTATAATAAGTGTGCTGCAGAGCTGTGTATGTATAATAAGTGTGCTGCAGAGCAGTGTGTGTATAAGTGTGCTGCAGAGCAGTGTATGTATAATAAGTGTGCTGCAGAGCTGTGTATGTATAATAAGTGTGCTGCAGAGCTGTGTCTGTATAATAAGTGTGCTGCAGATCTGTGTGTGTATAATAAGTGTGCTGCAGAGCTGTGTGTGTATAATAAGTGTACTGCAGAGCTGTGTGTGTACAATAAGTGTGCTGCAGAGCTGTCTGTATAATAAGTGTGCTGCAGAGCTGTGTGTGTATAATAAGTGTACTGCAGAGCTGTGTGTGTACAATAAGTGTGCTGCAGAGCAGTGTGTGTATAATAAGTGTGCTGCAGAGCTGTGTGTATAATAAGTGGGCTGCACAGCTGTGTCTGTATAATAAGTGTGCTGCAGAGCAGTGTGTATAATAAGTGTGCTGCAGAGCTGTGTCTGTATAATAAGTGTGCTGCAGATCTGTGTGTGTATAATAAGTGTGCTGCAGAGCTGTGTGTGTATAATAAGTGTGCTGCAGAGCTGTGTGTGTATAAAAAGTGTGCTGCAGAGCAGTGTGTGTATAATAAGTGTCCTGCAGAGCTGTGTGTGTATAATAAGTGTGCTGCACAGCTGTGTCTGTATAATAAGTGTGCTGCAGAGCTGTGTGTGTATAATAAGTGTGCTGCACAGCTTTGTCTGTATAATAAGTGTGCTGCAGAGCTGTGTGTATAATAAGTGTGCTGCACAGCTGTGTCTGTATAATAAGTGTGCTGCAGAGTAGTGTCTGTATAATAAGTGTGCTGCAGATCTATGTGTGTATAATAAGTGTTCTGCAGAGCTGTGTGTGTATAATAAGTGTGCTGCAGAGTAGTGTGCGTATAATAAGTGTGCTGCAGAGCAGTGTGTGTATAATAAGTGTGCTGCACAGCTGTGTCTGTATAATAAGTGTGCTGCAGAGTAGTGTCTGTATAATAAGTGTGCTGCAGATCTATGTGTGTATAATAAGTGTTCTGCAGAGCTGTGTGTGTATAATAAGTGTGCTGCAGAGTAGTGTGTGTATAATAAGTGCACTGCAGAGCTGTGTCTGTATAATAAGTGTGCTGCAGAGTAGTGTGTGTATAATAAGTGTGCTGCAGAGTAGTGTGTGTATAATAAGTGTGCTGCAGAGCTGTGTCTGTATAATAAGTGTACTGCAGAGCTGTGTATGTATAATAAGTGTGCTGCAGAGCTGTGTCTGTATATAAAGTGTGCTGCAGGGCTGTTTGTGTATAATAAGTGTGCTGCAGTGTGTGAAGTAGTATAATGTGTGTATGTAATAAGTGTGCTGCAGAGCTGTGTGTGTATATTAAGTGTGCTGCAGAAGCTGTGTGTGTATAATAAAAGTGTGCTGCAGAGTCGTGTGTGTATAATAAGTGTGCTGCAGAGCTGTGTGTGCTAGTAATATAAGTGTGCTGCAAGCAGTATAAGTGTGCTAGAGTGTGTGTGTATAATAAGTGTGCTGCAGAGTGTGTATAAGTGTGCTGTGTGTGTATAATAAGTGTGCTGCTGCAGTATAATAAGTGTGTGCTGTGCAGAGCTGTGTGTATAATAAGTGTGCTGCAGAGCTACTGTGCTGCAGAGTGTGTGTATAATAAGTGTGCTGCAGAGCTGTGTGTGTATAATAAGTGTGCTGCAGAGCTGTGTGTGTATAATAAGTGTGCTGCAGAGCTAGTGTGTGTATAATAAATGTGTGCTGTGCAGAGCTAAGTGTGTGTTTTGTATAATAAGTGTGCTGCAGTGTGTTAGAGTGTGCAGCTGTGTGTGTATAATAAGCAGTGTGTAATAAGTGTGCTGTAGAGCTGCAGAGTGTGTGTATAATAAGTATAATAAGTGTGCTGCAGAGTGTGTGAGTGTGCTGCAGAGCTGTGTGTGTATAATAAGTGTGCTAGAGAGTGTGTGTATAATAAGTGTGCTGCAGAGCTGTGTGTATAAGTGTGTGCTGTGCTAGGCTGTGTCTGTATAATAAGTGTGCTGCAGCTGTGTGTGTATAATAAGTGTGCTAAGTGTGCTGCAGAGCTGTGTCTGTATAA
>ONZH01013036.1:0-41259 GCA_900303285.1 Rhinella marina | reverse complement strand
GCAGCGTTTAGCTGGGCAGAAAGAATATTGTTTACGTGCGACCTTATTGCTATTTTCCTCACCTAGCTTGAAAAAATAAATAAAAATCTGTACATTTTTGTGGAAAACAAGGAAAAAAAAATCCTGATCTTATGAAATGGATGAGATGGTTTGTAAAGAGTTACTATTTTGTATGAGCTGTTTGTGGTTCTGATGTGAGCAGAGGCAAGGAAGGTCGAATGCCCCTGGGCGACGATGCGTTAGGATGACCTGTTCCTCTCTCGTCTTTGAGCTCAAATCTTGGGAGTTGTAGTTCTCCACCTAGCAGGGCAATGACAAAGTATAACTATGTATTATACGTCTTATTTAGATTATCGCTGGTTCAAGAAAGGTATACTTAAAGGGACACTACACTTAAAATATTGATGTATAAAAGGGGCACCCGGTGACATTCACATAGGCGGTGAATGTGCCTAGTTTTTTTTTTTTTTTTTAAGGAAAACAGTGAGGAAACTATTTAACTTTCAGGTGATGGCGCTGGAACCTAAAATGCCTTGTAGCAAGGTTAAAGGACAGAACGCCCAGCTCCTTTATGCTCACACAGTCTGAGGATGCTATTGGCTGCCTCTTTGTTACAGTCGCTTATGTTTTTTGGTTGTGCCCCTCTATCAATGGAAAAAGTGCAAATGGAGGTTTTATGGCAGGGACAGGGGCAGCTTGTTGTGCTCCCTATGATTGGATTCGGTAAGGTGTCTTTGTGCCAGGTAAGTGGAAAAAGTCGCTTATTGGATTGGTGTTATGTGTAGGCTGTCTTTAGGTCCGAGATACATTTATAGATTTAGAGGACGTCACATGAAATGAGAATGAAGCGGGAAATTGTGGTAAGATAGGGTACCCCCACTGACTACGTGCAGCCGAGTCAACTGTGGTAAAGCAGACATCCACAGTAAATCCTCCGTAGGGTGCCCTCACACATTGCAGAATTTTCTGCAACAAATTCCACCAGGCTGGATTTTACAAAGTTGCTGATTTTTCCAAAATGGAACAGGATGGCTATTTTATTTGTGGATTTCTGTGTTGATTACATCTCCATTGAAATAAATGTAGACATTCAGCTACAGGAAATCCACAACTACACTTTATTTACGTTCTGTTGCGCAGCAGAATAGAACGCAGGTATTGACACTCTTCATCGCCATAGGCTAACATTGGGGATGTCCTTATATTGTGAGGGCACCCTAAACTGGCTGTATCCAGACAGCAGGGCATGAAGGATAGGTGAGATATCCACTACAGGTGGTCAGCAGATCCCGGGTCTCGTCCTGCAGTACAGGGAGCTGCAGACCAGCGAGCAGGCTTAGTAGGTTTATTTTATTTTTTACCATAAATGTAAATTCTTAGATTTTTACGTAAAATATGGGGGATTGTTTAATGACTTCTTCTGTGATAACGTGATAAACATAACTGCAAGCTCTTGAGTAACCTGGGGACCCCTCTCCCCCTCGTCTTGTGTTTATGTTGTGTAGCTCTGTCCATCCATTTTAATATCACAGTAGCTGCTGTACTTAGACTTTAAAAAAACAAAAAACAATTGCGACATGTAATGCAACCGCTAAAGCATCCTAAAATTTCTGATGCTGTATGTAGGCGCAATGAATATAACTTTTCAGATTTGTATATTGGTGATAGGTCAGTTTGAACAGTCTATAAACTACAATAAATTTCTGGTTCTTAAAAAAAAAAAAACAAAAAAAAAAAAAAATGGAGGACTGGTATGGCTACTGATGAAGGTGCAAGTGGCACCAAAACGCGTTTAGCCCTGAATATTGCCTACCTAAGCTTGATTTATGAAGAGATTCTCTCAGGAAGATACTCTAACTGGTACTGCAATTGATCTGTCTCCTGTAAAGTAATAACACAAGGAGGTCATTGGTAATCTGGAACCAAGCGCGTGAGTCAAAGAGAGGAGGTGGAGGGACCGAACATTAGGAGCGCACCGAATCAAAGGGAGACGCCGAACGCCGTACACCAGCCACGTGAGGTAACTCAGCGTTATCGCAACGGACAACTGACTAAGGAATAAGGGTATGGGTAAGTGCACAACCCGAAATACCTAATCCTATAGACTAACAACTTATACTAACAAAGAGTAAACCCTGGTCGGCGGTGTAAACGGACCCCCTAAGAGGCATTACCTCCAGCCAACAAACTTAATAATTGGAAGACTCCGCAATATATAAAAACGGCCTATATAATTTATTGCTTCTACTAAAAAGTGTGACTCTATGAAAGTGATATATTTGAAATTGTCACATCTACAGTGAATAGGCATGGATATATCTTTGGGATGAATTCTATGTCATTATATTAACCATTATATGACTAACTAATACAATATATTGAAGCAGTACTGGCTGAAAGTATTTTTCCTTGGAAAGAAAAAACTATTATTACCATCGAGAGAACAATCCATCATAATCGTGTAAAGCCTGGTATTTTATTTATTTTTTCTTCCGCTGGGAAATGGTTCTAAATGATTAGGAAATCCTTTTTGTACATTTTGTATATTTTTATCGATGTTTTATGTACAGTCATGGCCAAAAGTTTTGAGAATGACACAAATATTATATTTTCACATGATCTGCTGCGCTCTGGTTTTTATGTGTGTTTGTCAGATGTTTTTATCACATACAGAAATATAATTGCAATCATATTATGAGTAACAAAAGCTTATATTGACAGTTAGAATGAGTTAATGCAGCAAGTCAATATTTGCAGTGTTGACCCTTCTTCTTCAGGACCTCTGCAATTCTCCCTGGTATGCTCTCAATCAACTTCTGGACCAAATCCTGACTGCTAGCAGTCCATTCCTGCACAATCAATGCTTGCATTTTGTCAGAATTTGTAGGTTTTTGTTTGTCCACCCGTCTCTTGATGATTGACCAAAAGTTCTCAATGGGATTAAGATCTGGGGAGTTTCCAGGCCATGGACCCAAAATCTCTATGTTTTGTTCCCTGAGCCATTTAGTTATCACTTTTGCTTTATGGCAAGGTGCTCCATCATGCTGGAAAAGGCATTGTTGATCGCCAAACTGCTCTTGGACGGTTGGGAGAATTTGCTCTCGGAGGACATTCTGGTACCATTCTTTATTCATGGCTGTGTTTTTAGGCAAGACTGTGAGAGAGCCGATTCCCTTGGCTGAGAAGCAACCCCACAAGTGAATGGTTTCAGGATGCTTTACAGTTGGCATGAGACAAGACTGGTGGTAGCGCTCACCTCGTCTTCTCCGAATAAGCTGTTTTCCAGATGTCCCAAACAATCGAAAAGGGGATTCATCAGAGAAAATGACTTTACCCCAGTCCTCAGCAGTCCACTCCCTGTACCTTTTTCAGAATATCAGTCTGTCCCTGATGTTTTTTCTGGAGAGAAGTGGCTTCTTTGCTGCCCTCCTTGAGACCAGGCCTTGCTCCAAGAGTCTCCGCCTCACAGTGCGTGCAGATGCACTCACACCTGCCTGCTGCCATTCCTGAGCAAGCTCTGCACTGCTGGTAGCCCGATCCCGCAGCTGAAACACTTTTAAGAGACGGTCCTGGCACTTGCTGGTCTTTCTTGGGCGTCCTGGAGCCTTTTTGGCAACAATGGAACCTCTCTCTTTGAAGTTCTTGATGATGCGATAGATTGTTGACTGAGGTGCAATCTTTCTAGCGATACTCTTCCCTGTTAGGCCATTTTTGTGCAGTGCAATGATGACTGCACGTGTTTCTTTAGAGATAACCATGGTTAACAGAAGAGAAACAATGATGCCAAGCACCAGCCTCCTTTTAAAGTGTCCAGTGGTGTCATTCTTACTTAATCATGACAGATTGATCTCCAGCCCTGTCCTCATCAACACCCACACCTGTGTTAATGGAGCAATCACTGAAACGATGTTAGCTGGTCCTTTTAAGGCAGGGCTGCAATGATGTTGAAATGTGTTTTGGGAGATAAAGTTCATTTTCTAGGCAAATATTGACTTTGCAAGTAATTGCTGTTAAGCTGATCACTCTTTATAACATTCTGGAGTATATGCAAATTGCCATTATAAAAACTGAAGCAGCAGATTTTGTAAAAATTAATATTTGTATCATTCTCAAAACTTTTGGCCATGACTGTATTTCACAGAACATATTTAGCCTTGTGATTCACTGTCAGATTACATCCATTCAGGTCCTTGATCCATCTCCTGAATCTCTGTTGTGAGACTCCAGGGAGTGTATCTCAGAGTAGGAGAGCCAGCTGTCAGTCAGTTCTCCTGTTGGTGATGCTGTGAGTGGCACAGTATGGGAATATTACTGGGGGACATAGCATTACTGGGGGCACAACATAAACTGGGAAGCACTATGTGGGCATATTACAGGGGGCACAACATTACTGGGGGGCACAATGTGGGCCTATTATAGGGGGGGCACAGCTGGGCATATTACTGTGGGGCATAGCTGGGCATATTACTGGAGGCACATAACTGGGCATATTAATGAGGACACATAACTGAGGTACAATTACTATGTGGGACAGTAAGGGGACTGGGTGGGATTAGGTGTATAGTTATGTTTTGGGTGGAGTTAGAGGCGTGGCCTAGTGCCAAGAAAATTTGCGCGCCGCACAATTTGTTCCTCTTTCTCCGTCTCCGAAGTTGGGAGATATGACCTTACTATGGCTTCCACATGGCTCCATGGGAGATCTGGACACCAAGGAAATTAACTTCTGTCCTAGCCAAGTTTGCCTTGTGGGGACTCAATTTCAGCCCAGCCTGGGCTAGGAGTAACAACAGTTCCCTCAACAGAACCAGATTTTCTTCCATGGTCTCTGTGTGAAGGAGCAGGTCATTTGCATATTGCATCTAACATTCTGGCTGTGAAAACATACTCCGTATGGCTGCCAATACCTGATAGAAATATTTAGGGCTACTGTGTAACCTCTTGGAAAGTACACAAAACATATACTGTTTGTTGCTCACTGTGAAGGCAAACCTCTACCTACAGCTCTCAATTAGTTCAATGGAGAAGAATCCATTGGCCATATCAATTGTCAGAATACATGACTTATGCCACTTATTCTCACCATTACAGTGCCTTGCGAAAGTATTCGGCCCCCTGGAACTTTTCAACCTTTTGCCACATTTCAGGCTTCAAACAAAAAGATATAATATTTTAAATTTTGGGTGAAGAATCAACAACAAGTGGGTCACAATTGTGAAGTGGAACAACATTTATTGGATCATTTAAACTATTTGTCAGGACAGGGGGGTACAGACAACACAAGACAGTGGGCCCTGAGACTGAACCCACCCACTGTCCCTACCTACTTGCCTCAGACGGCCCTAGGCGGCCGCGGACAACCACGATGGCGTTCCCTATACTGAATAAGTGGAACACCCAACAGGACAGACAAACAAACTCAAAAACGGAAACAAGGAGCAAACAAAGACAAAACCACACAGCAATGCAGTACAAAATCGGCAATGAAGACAATAGTCAAAGGTCAGGTGGAGGGTTGGATAACAAGTACGCAGTAAGAGGGGATAGGGAGGGAAAAAAACAGGAGAAGACACCGGGGAGCTGGGATCCAGGTATGAACCGAAATAGCCAGCAAGGAAGTGAGCAGCTAGCTGAAATTTATCCAGGATCAGAGGCTAGGTCCAGAAGCTGATTGGACCAGCCCTGATCTCAGTACCAAGTTCAGCTGAAGCACAAATCCTACAGAGCACAGTAACTCCTGCATTGCTGGACAAAAGCAATCGGGTGTGTCACAACCACCCAGGCACAGTTCACACTAGGTACTGCACACTCCTGACAGAACCCCCCCTCTTATGAGGCGCCTCAGGACCCTTAGCCAATGGACCAGGCTTAAAAGGGTTAAGTACATGGTATCGCCGAACTAGGCGGGGCGCATGCATGTCCTTGGCAGAAACCCAAGTACGTTCTTCTGGCCCGAAGCCCTTCCAGTGGACCAGATACTGTAATGAGCCCTGAACCCAACGAGAACTTAAAATTTCCTCCACCTCATACTCCAATTCACCTTGGATGATGAGCGGAGCAGGAGGAGGCGATGGGGAAACCAGCGGCACATATTTTTTCAAAAGAGAATTATGAAATACAGAATGGATTCGAAGAGCAGTAGGCAGTTTCAATCTAAAGGTAACAGGATTAATGACCTCCAGAATGGTATATGGCCCAATATATTTGGGCGCCAGTTTCCCTGACTGCACCCTCAATTTCAGATTTCTAGTCGAGAGCAAGACCTTATCACCTAGTATGTATTGATGGCCAGATATGCATCTTTTATTAGCATGCTTTTGGTAGGACTCTTGGGCTTTAACCAAGCTCTGGTGAGCTTGGGCCCACACTGTGCACAGTTTAGAAAATATAGCCTCAGCTGAGGGGTTAACAGATTGGAGTGAACGGACGAGTACCTGGGGTTAAAACCATAATTACAAAAAAATGGCGACATCTTATTAGAACGTTGTTCATGATTGTTAATAGCAAACTCTGCTAGAGAAATGAAGTCTCGCCATTTGTCCTGAGTATTAGCCACGAAACACCTTAAAAATTGTTCCAAAGACTGATTGGTCCTCTCAGTCTGTCCATTCGTCTGTGGATGGAAGGCAGACGAGAGGGACAAGGAGGTACCTAACTTGCCACAAAACTCCCTCCAGAATCTAGCCACGAACTGGACACCCCTATCGGAAACAATGTTTTCCGGAACACCGTGTAGGCGCAGAATATGATTAACAAAGAGCGTGGCTAGGTAACGAGCGCTAGGCAGTTTACGCAGTGGAACGAGGTGGCACATTTTCTAAAATCTATCTACCAACACCCAAATTACAGTTTTCCCTTTAGACAGTGGCAGGTCAGTAACAAAATCCATTGAGAGATGCGTCCAGGGTCTCGTAGGGAACGGCAGAGGATGTAACAGACCCTCAGGAGGCCTACGAGGGACCTTGGACCTAGCACAAATCTCACAAGCCTCAACAAAAGCCTTGACGTCTCGAGCCCAGGATGGCCACCAGTAATGGCGCGAGAGTAAATACTTAGTACCTGCTATCCCTGGATGACCA
Organism: Rhinella marina; assembly: GCA_900303285.1. Taxonomy (NCBI): domain Eukaryota; kingdom Metazoa; phylum Chordata; class Amphibia; order Anura; family Bufonidae; genus Rhinella; species Rhinella marina. The sequence goes on along the minus strand of ONZH01013036.1, from coordinate 34,183 downwards.
GCCAAGACAGAACTATGGATCTCTTCTAAGACTCAGAGTCGAAGGTTTGGAGGTACAAACAGAAGAGATTCTGGAGTATTATGGGGTGTCAGACCCTGAGACTCTGCGATCAGGGTCATTAAGTCTGGTTGCAAGACTGACACAACAACACCGGGTTTTAAAATAGTTTCGGGCTGGTTCCTGGGAGAGCTTTCGATGTCGAAGCTGCGAGACAGGGCGTCAGCCTTGGCACTACCGGAACCAGGCCGATACGAAATTTCAAAGTCGAATCTAGTAAAAAACAAGGCCCATCTGGCCTGACGCGGAGAGAGACGTTTAGCACTATCTAGGTAAACCAGATTCTTATGGTCAGTCAGCACAGTCACCTTATGTTTGGCACTCTCCAAGAAATGCCTCCACTCATCAAACGCCATCTTTATAGCTAGTAATTCCCTATTGCCGATGTCATAATTACATTCGGCTTGAGAAAACTTTCTCGAGAAGTAAGCAATCGGCCGAAGGTTGGTAAGAGTGTCCGATCTCTGGGATAAGACCGCTCCTACCCCTACCTCAGATGCGTCTACCTCCACAATGAAAGAACGCTCAAAGTCTGGTTGAGCCAGTACCGGAGCTTCTGAGAAACACTGCCGGAGTTTGTCGAATGCCTGAGTAGCCTCTGAGGTCCAGTTAACTAGATCCGCCCCCTTCTTGGTCAAATCCGTGAGAGGTTTGGCTATGATGGAAAACCCTTTAATGAATTTCCTATAATAATTGGCGAAGCCCAAAAACCTTTGTAAGGCCTTCAGACTATTGGGTCGTTCCCATTTTTCAATGGCTACAACTTTGAGTGGATCCATACAAAATGAATTTGGAGTAATGTAATAACCTAGAAATGAGACCTCCTGGATACCGAACTGGCATTTCGACAACTTGGCACACAGATTATTTTGCCTCAGAAGCTCCAAAACAGTACGGACATGCACTATGTGAGAAGCCCAATCGGGGGAGAAAATCAAAATGTCGTCCAAGTAGACAACTAAAAAACGCCCTAAATGCTCACGAAAAATATAATTAACAAAATGCTGGAAAACCGCCGGGGCATTGCATAACTCAAATGGCATGACTAGATATTCGAAATGGCCCTCTGGGGTATTGAAGGCGGTCTTCCACTCATCACCTTCTCTCATTCTGATTAAATTATATGCCCCCCGCAAGTCCACCTTAGAAAACCATTTGGCTCCCACTATCTGGTTAAATAAGTCTGGAATCAAGGGCAGCGGGTGTCGGTTTTTAACTGTAATTTTGTTTAGTTCCCGGTAATCGATGCAGGGTTGGAGCCCTCCATCTTTTTTGCCCACGAAAAAGAACCCCGCCCCCAAGGGAGAGGAGGACGGACGAATATGACCCTTCCGCAGACTGTCCTGTATGTACTCCCGCATAGCCTCCCTTTCAGGACAAGACAAGTTAAAAATACGACCCCGAGGAAATTTGGCACCGGACACTAACTCAATAGCACAATCGTATGGTCTGTGAGGCGGCAAGCCGTCCACAGCCTTCTCATCAAACACATCAGAATAATCCGACAAAAATTCCGGAATTTCCCCTCCCTTAGGGGAACCTTCCACCAGAGAGACAGCCATGCAATGGGAATTACACCTAGGACCCCATTTCACAAGTTCCCGGTTGGCCCAATCGAAGACAGGGTTATGTGTCTCCAACCAGGGCAACCCTAAAATCACTTCCGATGACAAATTATGCATAAGCAAAAAATCCATCTTTTCGACATGGACCGACCCCACCTTAACTTCAAGGCAGGGGGTCATGTACCGTATGTCCCCCTGGGCAAAAGGGGCTGAGTCTGCTCCCGTGACATTAACTGGACACTGGAGCAGAAGGGGACATACCTCTAAACCTGAAAAGAACATGGGATTAAAAAAATTAGCGGAGGACCCTGAATCGATCTGAGCATAACCAGAAACACTTCTCTTCCCCAACCTCAGAGATATTGGCAGGAGTAATTTATTCTTTTCGGTGAAGGTTACCGATGTCCTGCTTTCCCATAGTAAAGGCATAGATTGTTCTGAAGGCGATGCGTTCGTCTGACCTTGGCGTCAGTGGAGTCCACCTGCATAGGTTCCTCTGGTGTAGTTATAACAGGAGGGGAAGGGTTAGAATAGGGAACAGGAAATGGTGAGGTTTTGGGATGGTCTGGGGTACCTCTCTCTTGTTGCCTATCCCTCAACCGTCGGTCGACTCGGATGGCTAAAGTCATACTCTCCTCAAGTGAGTCAGGAGTAGGGTAGGCCACTAGCATATCTTTTAACCGGTCACTCAGTCCTGCACGGAACTGAAAGTGGAGGGCAGAGTCATTCCAAGTGGAGAGACCACTCCACTGCCTAAATTCTGAACAGTATTCCTCTGCTGGACGTCTGCCCTGTCTCAATCCTGTCAACTGACGCTCAGCATTAGCTGCACAATCAGGGTCATCGTACAGCAGCCCTAATGTCAGAAAGAATTGATCTATAGTCAGCAGTTCAGGAGAGTCAGGCAATAAGGAGAAGGCCCATTCCTGTGGTGGCCCTTGGAGAAGGGACATAACTATGCCTACCTTCTGGGCCTCATCACCAGAGGAGCGGGGGCGTAACCTGAAAAACAACTTACATCCCTCCCGGAAGGCACAACATTTTTTCCTGTCCCCCCATGAATTTATCTGGGAGCTGGACGGGCGGCTCAAGTGGTGCTGGGGAAGTCACAGTAAGTTGACGTGGGACCGTCTCCTGCTCCTGGACCCTTACAGCTAGCTCCTGCACCATGGTATTGAGCTGTTGCATTTGGTCCACAATATTAGACATGCCAGTTCTGTTGTCCATGAGGCAAAACTACAGTTGGCTGGCTATTCTGTCAGGACAGAGGGGTACAGACAACACAAGACAGTGGGCCCTGAGACTGAACCCACCCACTATCCCTACCTACTTGCCTCAGACGGCCCTAGGCGGCCGCGGACAACCACGATGGCGTTCCCTATACTGAATAAGTGGAACACCCAACAGGACAGACAAACGAACTCAAAAACGGAAACAAGGAGCAAACAAAGACAAAACCACACAGCAATGCAGTACAAAATCGGCAATGAAGACAATAGTCAAAGGTCAGGTGGAGGGTTGGATAACAAAAATTATTTGGCCCATTTACTTTCAGTTCAAAAAACTCACTTCAGAAGTTGAGGATCTCTGACTGATCCAATGTTGTCCTAAATGACTGATGAAGATAAACAGAATCCACCTGTGTGTAATCAAGTCTCCGTATAAATGCACCTGCTCTGTGATAGTCTCAGGGTTCTGTTTAAAGCACAGAGAGCATCATGAAGACCAAGGAACACACCAGGCAGGTCCATGATACTGTTGTGGAGAAGTTTAAAGCCGGATTTGGATACCAAAAGATTTCCCAAGCTTTAAACATCCCAAGGAGCACTGTGCAAGCGATCATATTGAAATGGAAGGAGTATCAGACCACTGCAAATCTACCAAGACCTGGTCGTCCCTCTAAACTTTCATCTCAAACAAGGAGAAGACTGATCAGAGATGTAGCCAAGAGGCCCATGATAACTCTGGATGAACTGCAGAGATCTACAGCTGAGGTGGGAGAGTCTGTCCACATAGGACAACAATCAGTCGAACACTTCACAAATCTGGCCTTTATGGAAGAGTGGCAAGAAGAAAGCCATTTCTCAAAGATATCCATAAAAAGTCTCGTTTACAGTTTGCCACAAGCCACCTGGGAGACACACCAAACATGTGGAAGAAGTTGCTCTGGTCAGATACCAAAATCAAACTTTCTGGAAACAATGCAAAACGATATGTTTGGCATAAAAGCAACACAGCTCATCACCCTGAACACACCATCCCCACTGTCAAACATGGTGGTGGCAGCATCATGGTTTGGGCCTGCTTTTCATCAGCAGGGACAGGGAAGATGGTTAAAATTGATGGGAAGATGGATGGAGCCAAATACAGGACCATTCTGGATGAAAACCTGTTGGAGTCTGCAAAAGACCTGAGACTAGGACGGAGATTTATCTTCCAACAAGACAATGATCCCAAAAATAAAGCAAAATCTACAATGGAATGGTTCAAAAATAAACGTATCCAGGTCTTAGAATGGCCACTTCAAAGTCCAGACTTGAATTCAATTGAGAATATATGGAAAGAGCTGAAAAGTGCTGTTCACAAACGCTCTCCATCCAACCTCAAAGACCTTGAGCTGTTTTGCAAGGAAGAATTTCAGTCTCTAGATGTGCAAAACTGATAGAGACATACCCCAAGCGACTTGTAGCTGTAATCGCAGCAAAAGGTGGTGCAACAAAGTATTAATTCAAGGGGGCCGAATAATTTTGCACGCCTTTTCAGTTTTATTATTACAAAAAAAGTTTAAATGATCCAATAAATTTCGTTCCACTTCACAATTGTGACCCAATTCTTCACCAAAAATTTAAAATGTTATATCTTTTTGTTTGAAGCCTGAAATGTGGCAAAAGGTTGAAAAGTTCTAGGGGGCCGAATACTTTCGCAAGGCACTGTATGTCAAGAGTATGTGCAACTACGGTTGCTGACATGGGTGTGTTCTTGTTCAGGACATGTAGGTCAGTGGTAAGCTGGAATATATCTACAGTATGTCCTTCTTCCTCACTGGCCATAGAGGATTTTTGCACTTTGAGAACCTCTTACAGCCAGTTCCTGGATAGTTCCAGTATTGGCTGGTTGGCTTAGGGTGGGAAGCAATATTGTCTTTGAAGTGGCTATCTGTGGATTGGTTGGCTGCACATCATTATTGGTTATATATACATTCCTAGGCTTCTTACTTTCACTTTGTAACATGTGCTTCAGCCATTTTAGAAAAAAAAACTGATTCATTAACATAAAGCGCGAGGAAATTCGAATTCATGGGAAATTTAATTTTTCCAAAACTTTGGATCGAATTCAATTTTCAGATGCGTTAGTTACATACATAGTTACATAGTTTGATTGGTTCAACGCCACTCAGTACCAAAAGGTTTTTTTGGCGATTATTTAAAAAAGAGAAAAAAAAGTTGTACATACCACCAAAAATTGTATTAATAAAAACTACAGCTCGTTTCACAAAAAACAAACCCTCATACAATTCTGACCCAAATATAAAAAAGTTATGGCTGTATGCATCTTGCCATTTGTGCAAGGGACTCTGATGACCTCCCTGCCACCATTTCCACTGCATACTGCTATGATCTGTTAGGGTCTTCTGCATCGTCTTCGTTGTCGCCCTCCAGTTCCTCATGCTCCTCCTACTTCTCTCCTGTCACTTGGGCAGATAAACCACCTAGTTGTCTGTAAGGCCTCTTTCACACTAGCGTTAGCACGGATCCGGCACCTAAAGGGTGCCAACGGATCCGTGCTAACGCTGATACATGTGTGGAGCCGAAGCAGCGCTCCGGCCCCACACATGTTAACATGGAACAAGACACAGACATACAGACATACACACATACAGACATACATACATACACACATACATACTCACATACTCCAGGGACGCCGGCAGAACGTCTTCACGCGCCTCCTGCGCGCAGTGATGACGATTCCCCACAGCGCCCTCTGCTGGGCGCAGTAGGGAAACGTCATAGCTGCGCGCAGGAGGCGCGTGAAGACATGCTGCCGGCGTCCCTGGAGTATGTATGTGTGTATGTCTGTATGTATGTATGTCTGTATGTATGTATTTATGTATGTGTCTAGCTCTGTAGCCGGATCCGGAATGATCCCCCATTGCAAATCAATGGAGGACAGATCCGGATTACTGGTGTGTCCACACCAAACGGTTCCGTCCCCATTGACTTCCATTGGGGGTCATTCCGGATCCGTCTTGGTGCGGATCCCTGAACCGGAGAGCAAACCGCAGCATGCTGCGGTTTGTTCTCCGGTCTGAAGACGGAACGGAATGCTTTCAGGAGCATTCCGTTGTCTTCAGTTCAGTTTTGTCCCCATTGACAATGAATGGGGACAAAACTGAAGCGTTTAATTTTAAAACGCTAGTGTGAAAGTAGCCTAAAATTCCTGGGTTTTTTATGTCCTCCTCATCCTCATCCTCCTCTGACAGTTCATCCTACTCAGGGCTCAGGTGGCTTAATGACGTGGTATCTTCTGTGTCCTCACTAATCGGATTTCTCAGCATCCCTTCCAGGTTGTGAAGGAGTGGAATGACAAGATCATTCATCCTCTAGTTCTGCCGACTGACAAAAAAAGTGGCCTTCTCAAAGGGCCTGAGCAAACAGCACATGTCACGCATGAGCTGCCACTGGCTAACGTGGAAGTTACAACGGGGGAATAGACATGTCCCTCTTAAGCATCAGGAAATCATTGACCATCTTCCTCTGCTTGTACAGGCGGTCTAACATATGGAGCGTGGAGGTCCAATTGGTGGAAAGGTCACATATGAGTAGATGCTGAGGAAGAGCATTTTGCCTTTGCAGCTCAAGGAGGGTGTGTTTCGCACAGTAAGAGTAGCTGAAGTGCATGCACAGTTTCCTGGACATTTTTAACAGTTCTTGCAGTTCAGTGGTAGACCTGAGAAACTGGGTGACAAAGAGATTGAAGACGTGCGCCATGCAGAGCGCATGGGTCAGCCCTCCATGATGTAGCACAGACAAAATGTTCTTCCCATTATCAGTAACCATGGTTCCTATCTCCAGTTGGCAAGGAGACCGCCAGTGTTCGATTTCTTTATTAATGATGCAGAGCAGTTCCTCCCCGATGTGGCTCCTTTTGGCCAGGCTGATGAGGTGCAGATCCGCATGACAATGCCTAGCATTGCATAGATGATATGATGCATAACCACTTTAAACCGTACGTAGAGGGGAGGGTGAGGACAAGGTGGAGGATAAGGAGGAAGAGGAAGAAATTGGAGCAGAAATCCCAGCATTACAATGCGGAGGCAGCATTACCTGGCCAAGTTGCTTTTGTGCCTGGGCTGGAACTACATTTACTCAGTGGGCTGTGAATGACATATATTGTCCTTGACTATAGTTACTCCATACATTAATGCTGGCATGAACTCTACCAGACACCCAGAGGCCCAAGGACTGGCTCACCTTCTCCTCATGCCCGTGTGCATGACAGGTACAACTTTTTTTGAAAAATAATGTCGGCTGGACACAAGCCATCGGTTCTCTGAAATATATGGAATCAACTACATAGAGCAGGACTGTAGAACCAGCAACTTGGTCAGGTGCACGTTCAGCTTTTGCACCACTGGATAAGTGCACGCATACTGTTGTCTTTGCAATCGCCTCAATAATCGATTGCTGTTGAAACAAGGGGAGGAGTATCAGGAGTAATAGACGGCATAGAAGTCGATGGGAAGGAACAACAGCTTCTTTCTGCTGACGTTGATGAGCCCTGACTGCTTGAGAGGTGGTGTAGGCTGGTGGGAGATGCAATGGTTGCTGCATCAGGCTGTAAGACTAAATTAGTGGCACGGTTTTCCCACGCCACTTTATGGTGTGTTGACGCAATGCCGTTGTGCTTGTCACATAGACATACAGCAGCGAACAGGAAGAGAGAAGTGAGACAGCATGTGCACACTGCATGCGCTGTCTCCTCAAACAGCTGATTGGTGGGGGTGCCCGTGTCGGACCCCAGTCGATCTGATATTGATAAGCCCGGACAACCTCTTTAACTATGAATGTCGATGCACTAGAACCTGCTTCACACAGCGATATACCGTATTACACCTGCCTTTAATACTGAGGCACATTAACTGTATCACTAAAATAACGGATTAACTCTGTATGTCGGTGCACTAGAATATGATGCACATGGCGATACTCTTCCTGCAGTCTCCCTGCACTCCCCTCCTGAATATTCTTTTTTAAAACACTTTGCAGCACAACTGTCCCTATGCTCATCTCAAAGGACAATGTGGTTATGAGTAGAGATGAGCGAGCACTAAAATGCTCGGGTGCTCGTTATTCGAATCGAATTTTTCCCGATGCTCGGGTGCTCGTTTCGAATAACGAACCCCATTGAAGTCAATGGGAGACTTGAGTATTTTTTGCAGGGGACCGGGGCTCTGCCTAGGGAAGGCTGGGTGAAAACCTGGAAACCTCAGAAAATGATGGAAACACCACGGAAATGGACAGGAAACAGCAGGGGCAGCATGCATGGATGCCTCTGAGGGTGCCTAATCGCACCATTATGCCAAATTCTGGGCAACAGCCTGGTGGTGACCCTCAAGGCAATTGTGCTGACCCAGACCAAGATGGGCAAGGCACATGTGCTGGCACATGTTAGGAAAGCACCCAACTAGGTGCAACGAAGGTCCATCACCGCCTGCAGGTGACACCACTGCTCATGCTCTGCTGTGCTATCCCCCGCCCCACGACGCAGGCATAAGCCTGACACAGCATGGTGACAGCGTAGTGACACCAACAAGTGACCAAGTTAGATTGAGGTAGCAGGTGAACCACCCAAAAATGTAGCCTGACACAGCATGGCGGTGAACCCATAGTGACCAAGTTAGACTCAGGTGGCAGGTGAAGCACCCAAAAATTTAGCCTGACACAGCATGGCAGTGACACCACCAATGCCTTGGTCAGACTGAGATTGCAGTCAAATGTCTGTAGGTGAGCCTCCCAAAAATTTGTTTTGGAGTGTCCGAAGTTGACCCTCCTAAAAAATTGTTTTGGAGTGTCTGTAGTTGACCCTCCTGTAAAATATTTTTTTTGTTTTTCCTGTTATTAGTTTATGTACAACCCATGGCTGGCATCAGGGGCGTAGCTAGAACTGACTGGGCCCCACAGCAAAATTTTGTATGGTGCCCCCCCTTCATGACTATCCTGGCATCCTATATGTGCATATGTAAGGGAGAGTTCACAGGGCAGGGGGCACACACAGTGCAGCATGGGGGGCACAGTACAAGGAAGGGGCACAGGACAGCATAGCGGGCACAGTGCATTATAGGGCGTACAGTACAGGGCAGGAGGCACACACTGTGTAGCATGGGGGACACAGTACAGGGCAGGGGGAAAAATACAGCACAGGGGGTACAGTACAGGTCAGGGGGCACACAGTGCAGAATGGGGGGCACAGTACAGGGCAGGGGGGAAAATACAACATAGGGTGTACAGTACAGTGCAGGGGCACACAGTACAGGCCGGGGGGGCACGCATAGTACAGCATATGGGGCACATGGCAGCATACGGGGCACAGTACAAGGCAAGGAGTACAGTACAGTATAGGAGGCACACACTGTGCTGCATGGGGGCACAGCACAAAGCAGGGGGCAAGATACAGCATAGGGGGTACAGTACAGCGCAGGGGCACACAGTACAGGCCCGGGGGGGGGGACGCACAGTAAAGCATATGGGGCACATGGCAGCATACGGGGTACAGTACAGGGCAAGGAGTACAGTACAGGATAGGAGGCACACACTGTGTGGCATGGGGGCACAGTACAGGGCAGGGGGAAAAATACAGCATGGGGTACAGGGCAGCATAGAGGGCACAATACAGCACAGGGAGTACAGGGCAGGGGGCACACATAGTGCAGCATAGGGGACACAGTACAAGGCAGGGGGCACACACAGTGCAGCATAGGGGGCACAGTACAAGGCAGGGGGCACACAGTGCAGCATAGGGGGCACAGTGCATTATAGGGGGTACAGTACAGGGCAGGAGGCACACACTGTGTAGCATGAGGGGCACAGTACAGGGCAGGGGGCAAAATACAGCATAGGGGGCAGGGGGCACGCATAATACAGCATAGAGGGCACAATGCAGCAAAAGGGGTATAGTACAGGGCAGGGGGCACACATAGTGCAGCATAGGGGACACAGTACAGGGCAGGGGGCAGAATACAGCATAGGGGGTACAGTACAGGGCAGGGGGCACACATAGTGCAGCATAGGGGACATAGGGCAGGGGGCAGAATGCAGCATAGGGGTTGCAGTACAGGGCAGGGGGTACAAACTTACCACTGTTGGTCAGGCTGGCAGTGAGTCTGAAGGTCTGCTTTATTGGCTGGCAGGCTGCAGCAATGCTCAGATGGCTGAGACAGCGCTGCTCTCAGTTGCTCCTGCTTCCTGGATGTCTGTTACAGCCAGAGCAGGAGGTCAGCTGGCACTACAAGGGAGGTGGAGGGGCAGGTAAGAGAGGCATCCTGACAGGCAGGCAGGAGTGCAGAGGGTCACATGCAGGGTCCACATGGTGCTTCTGGAAGTCTGGGAGCGGGCCCTGTTTGTGACTGAAGTATTACTTGAAAAGATTGGCGGAGCAGCAGTTTCCTCTCACTGCTCCTCCACCAATCACATTACACAGTGCAGCAGCACAGAGGAGAGGTAGGAGAATCCCTCTCTCCCCATCCTCTTGTTTCAATGCGCAGCATTACGATCCCATCCCACCCCTGGAAAGAGAGAGAAATAGAAATATTACCCTGCTGATTTGCCACATCCCTGCTACTGCTCCCGTGCCCCTGCTGAGCTTGGGCCCCGAAGAGGTCGCTTTCCCTGCTTCCCCTATAGCGATGCCACTGGCTGGCATGGTGGGAATATATAGGTTTGCTTCACAGATGGTCCACTGCACCGTTACATTTTCTTCATCATTGCCAATTACTTTTTCACCAACTGTTGTATGGCAATGATAAAGGGGAAGGTGAATCCACTGCTGAAGAAAAGTGTCATCCTCCTACAAGTCTCCACTTGTTCTCAGTTGAAAAGGGGATGTTCTTGCCGTGGCCTTCCTCATAGTGGCCGCTTCTGCGGACGACAGAGGTGGTGTACCTACGGACAGCCTGACCGAACATGATGGCAGACGGGGAGACACTCCCTCATGTAAAATTGTTTTTTGAGTGTCTGTATTTGACGCTACTAAAAAATTTATTGGAGAGAGGGCCTGTAGGTGGCCCTCCGTAAACATTTGTTTGTATAGAGCGCCCTCAGAAACATTGCCTGTTGGCTCAGCATTTCTGTGCGAAGAGGAGGAGGAGGAGGAGGGGTTGGAGGAAGAGGCATAATAAGTCTGAGAAACCGTGACCGAGGTAGGCCCCGCAATCTTTGGTGTGGGCATTACACGAGTGGCTCCAGGGTCAGACTTGATCCCAGCCTCTACCAATTTAACCCAATGTGCCATCAGGGAGATATAGTGTCCCTGCCCGCCAGCACTTGTCCAGGTGTCCGTGGTTAGGTGGACCTCATCACTAACCACGTCGGTCAGGGCACGGATAAAAAAATTATTCTCTAAACAGTGAACAATTGTGAGGTGTGCGATACACTAGCCGCAGTCTAGAGAATAATTTTTTTCACTCAATTATATAAACTACAGTCCAGTGAACAATTGTGAGGTGTGCTGTACAGCAGCATCAGTCTATAAAATAAGTTTTTTTCACTCAATTATATAAACTACAGTCCAGTGAACAATTGTGAGGTGTGTGATACACTTGCTGCAGTCTAAAGAATAATTTTTTTCACTCAATTATATAAACTACAGTCCAGTGAACAATTGTGAGGTGTGCGATACACTAGCCGCAGTCTAGAGAATAATTTTTTTCACTCAATTATATAAACTACAGTCCAGTGAACAATTGTGAGGTGTGCGATACACTAGCCGCAGTCTAGAGAATATTTTTTTTCACTCAATTATATAAACTACAGTCCAGTGAACAGTTGTGAGGTGTGCGATACACTTGCCGCAGTCTAGAGAATAATTTTTTTCACTCAATTATATAAACTATAGTCCAGTGAACAATTGTGAGGTGTGCGATACACTAGCCGCAGTCTAGAGAATAATTTTTTTCACTCAATTATATAAACTACAGTCCAGTGAACAATTGTGAGGTGTGCTGTACAGCAGCGTCAGTCTATAAAATAAGTTTTTTTCACTCAATTATATAAACTACAGTCCAGTGAACAATTGTGAGGTGTGTGATACACTTGCCGCAGTCTAGAGAATAATTTTTTTCACTCAATTATATAAACTACAGTCCAGTGAACAATTGTGAGGTGTGCGATACACTTGCCGCAGTCTAGAGAATAATTTTTTTCACTCGATTATATAAACTACAGTCCAGTGAACAATTGTGAGGTGTGCTGTACAGCAGCGTCAGTCTGTAAAATAAGTTTTTTTCACTCAATTATATAAACTACAGTCCAGTGAACAATTGTGAGGTGTGTGATACACTTGCCGCAGTCTAGAGAATAATTTTTTTCACTCAAATATATAAACTACAGTCCAGTGAACAATTGTGAGGTGTGCTGTACAGTAGCATCAGTCTATAAAATAAGTTTTTTATTCTTTAGACTGCGGCAAGTGTATCGCACACCTCACTATTGTTCACTGCACTGTAGTTTATATAATTGAGTGAAAAAATTATTCTCTAGACTGCGGCAAGTGTATCGCACACCTCACAATTGTTCACTGGACTGTAGTTTATATAATTGAGCGAAAAAGAATTATTCTCTAGACTGTGGCAAGTGTATTGCGCGCCTCACAATTGTTCACTGGACTGTAGTATTTATAATTGAGTGAAAAAAATTATTCTGTAGACTGCGGCTAGGGTATCGCACACCTCACAATTGTTCACTGGACTGTAGTTTATATAATTGAGTGAAAAAAATCATTCTCTAGACTGCGGCTAGTGTATCACACATCTCACAATTGTTCACTGGACTGTAGTTTATATAATTGAGTGAAAAAAACTTATTTTATATACTGACGCTGCTGTACAGCACACCTCACAATTGCTCACTGGACTGTAGTTTATATAATTGAGTGAAAAATATTATTCTCTAGACTGCGGCTAGTGTAGTCACACACCTCACAATTGTTCACTGGACTGTAGTTTATATAATTGAGTGAAAAAATTATTCTCTAGACAGTGAACAATTGTGAGGTGTGCGATACACTAGCCGCAGTCTAGAGAATAATTTTTTTCACTCAATTATATAAACTACAGTCCAGTGAACAATTGTGAGGTGTGTGATACACTTGCCGCAGTCTAGAGAATAATTTTTTTCACTCAATTATATAAACTACAGTCCAGTGAACAATTGTGAGGTGTGCGATACACTTGCCGCAGTCTAGAGAATAGTTTTTTTTCACTCAATTATATAAACTACAGTCAAGTGAACAATTGTGAGGTGTGCGATACACTAGCCGCAGTCTAGAGAATAATTTTTTTCACTCAATTATATAAACTACAGTCCAGTGAACAATTGTGAGGTGTGCTTTACAGCAGCGTCAGTCTATAAAATATGTTTTTTTCACTCAATTATATAAACTACAGTCCAGTGAACAATTGTGAGGTGTGCGATACACTAGCCGCAGTCTAGAGAATAATTTTTTTCACTCAATTATGTAAACTACAGTCCAGTGAACAATTGTGAGGTGTGCGATACACTAGCTGCAGTCTAGAGAATAATTTTTTTCACTCAATTATATAAACTACAGTCCAGTGAACAATTGTGAGGTGTGCGATACACTAGCCGCAGTCTAGAGAATATTTTTTTTCCTCAATTATATAAACTACAGTCCAGTGAACAATTGTGAGGTGTGCGATACACTAGCCGCAGTCTAGAGAATAGTTTTTTTCACTCAATTATATAAACTACAGTCCAGTGAACAATTGTGAGGTGTGCGATACACTAGCCGCAGTCTAGAGAATAATTTTTTTCACTCAATTATATAAACTACAGTCCAGTGAACAATTGTGAGGTGTGCGATACACTAGCCGCAGTCTAGAGAATAATTTTTTTTCACTCAATTATATAAACTACAGTCCAGTGAACAATTGTGAGGTGTGCGATACACTAGCCGCAGTCTAGAGAGAATAATTTTTTTCACTCAATTATATAAACTACAGTCCAGTGAACAATTGTGAGGTGTGCGATACACTAGCCGCAGTCTAGAGAATAATTTTTTTCACTCAATTATATAAACTACAGTCCAGTGAACAATTGTGAGGTGTGCGATATACACTAGCCGCAGTCTAGAGAATAATTTTTTTTCACTCAATTATATAAACTACAGTCCAGTGAACAATTGTGAGGTGTGCGATACACTAGCCGCAGTCTAGAGAATAATTTTTTTCACTCAATTATATAAACTACAGTCCAGTGAACAATTGTGAGGTGTGCGATACACTAGCCGCAGTCTAGAGAATAATTTTTTTTCACTCAATTATATAAACTACAGTCCAGTGAACAATTGTGAGGTGTGCGATACACTTGCTGCAGTCTAGACAATAATTTTTTTCACTCAATTATATAAACTACAGTCCAGTGAACAATTGTGAGGTGTGCTGTACAGCAGCGTCAGTCTATAAAATAAGTTTTTTATTCTTTAGACTGCGGCAAGTGTATCGCACACCTCACAATTGTTTCACTGGACTGTAGTTTATATAACGAGTGAATAAAATTATTCTCTAGACTGCGGCAAGTGTATCGCACACCTCACAATTGTTCACTGGACTGTAGTTTATATAATTGAACGAAAAAAATTATTCTCTAGACTGCGGCAAGTGTATCGCACACCTCACAATTGTTCACTGGACTGTTGTTTATATAATTGAGTGAAAAAAATTATTCTCTAGACTGCGGCAAGTGTATCGCACACCTCTCAATTGTTCACTGGACTGTAGTTTATATAATTGAGTGAAAAAAATATTCTCTAGACTGCGGCAAGTGTATCACACACCTCACAATTGTTCACTGGACTGTAGTTTATATAATTGAGTGAAAAAAATTATTCTCTAGACTGCGGCTAGTTTATCGCACACCTCACAATTGTTCACTGGACTGTAGTTTATATAATTGAAAAAATTATTCTCTAGACTGCGGCAAGTGTATCGCAAACCTCACAATTGTTCACTGGACTGTAGTTTTTATAATTGAGTGAAAAAAATTATTCTCTAGACTGTGGCTAGTGTATCGCACACCTCACAATTGTTCACTGGACTGTAGTTTATATAATTGAGTGAAAAAAATTATTCTCTAGACTGTGGCTAGTGTATCGCACACCTCACAATTGTTCACTGGACTGTAGTTTATATAATTGAGTGAAAAAAACGTATTCTCTAGACTGCGGCTAGTGTATCGCACACCTCACAATTGTTCACTGGACTGTAGTTTATATAATTGAGTGAAAAAAATAATTCTCTAGACTGTGGCAAGTGTATCACACACCTCACAATTGTTCACTGGACTGTAGTTTATATAATTGAGTGAAAAAAACGTATTCTCTAGACTGCGGCTAGTGTATCGCACACCTCACAATTGTTCACTGGACTGTAGTTTATATAATTGAGTGAAAAAAAATATTCTCTAGACTGCGGCAAGTGTATTGCACACCTCACAATTGTTCACTGGACTGTAGTTTATATAATTGAGTGAAAAAAATTATTCTCTAGACTGCGGCAAGTGTATCGCACACCTCACAATTGTTCACTGGACTGTTGTTTATATAATTGAGTGAAAAAAATTATTCTCTAGACTGCGGCAAGTGTATCGCACACCTCTCAATTGTTCACTGGACTGTAGTTTATATAATTGAGTGAAAAAAAATTATTCTCTAGACTGCGGCAAGTGTATCACACACCTCACAATTGTTCACTGGACTGTAGTTTATATAATTGAGTGAAAAAAATTATTCTCTAGACTGCGGCTAGTTTATCGCACACCTCACAATTGTTCACTGGACTGTAGTTTATATAATTGAAAAAAATTATTCTCTAGACTGCGGCAAGTGTATCACACACCTCACAATTGTTCACTGGACTGTAGTTTATATAATTGAGTGAAAAAAACTTATTTTATAGACTGACGCTGCTGTACAGCACACCTTACAATTGTTCACTGGACTGTAGTTTATATAACTGAGTGACAAAATGTATTCCCTAGACTGCACTACAGATCCCAGCAAGCCAAGGTACAGCAGCAGCAAAAATGAGTACTGAGAGGACTTTGGGCAATTTCATTGGGGTCTGTGTGGACCATGTGCTGTCCCCTTTCTGCCACCAGTGCACAGTGTGCAGCCAAGATGGCGGTACCTGCACTACAAGTCCCAGCCAGCAGCCGAGAGGAGGACAAAAAAGCCCTTGTAGCCCTTAGAAGGAGCGTTGGGTTCTTTGTGGATGATTCCTTCCTAACCCGATTCTAATTTCACGCCCTAACAGTACAGCCAAGATGGCGGTAGCTGAACTACAAGTCCCTGTGAAACTAGAGTCCAGTGAACAATTGTGAGGTGTGCGATACACTAGCCGCAGTCTAGAGAATAATTTTTTTCACTCAATTATATAAACTACAGTCCAGTGAACAATTGTGAGGTGTGCTGTACTGCAGCGTCAGTCTATAAAATAAGTTTTTTTCACTCAATTATACCAACTACAGTCCAGTGAACAATTGTGAGGTGTGTGATACACTTGCCACAGTCTAGAGAATAATTTTTTTCACTCAATTATACCAACTACAGTCCAGTGAACAATTGTGAGGTGTGCGATACACTTGCCGCAGTCTAGAGAATAATTTTTTTCACTCAATTATATAAACTACAGTCCAGTGAACAATTGTGAGGTGTGCGATACACTAGCCGCAGTCTAGAGAATAATTTTTTTCACTCAATTATATAAACTACAGTCCAGTGAACAATTGTAAGGTGTGCTGTACAGCAGCGTCAGTCTATAAAATAAGTTTTTTATTCTTTAGACTGCGGCAAGTGTATATGCTCGAATGTTCGCTCATCTCTAGTTATGAGGTATTTATAGGGCTGTGACATCACAGGGGATGGTTATCTGCAGATTGGCTGGCTGCACGAGATTATGGGTGATCTTGCTTTCCCAGGCTTCTTACTTTCACTTTGTAGACCACGAACAGGGCATCCAAGCCACGAAGGAATGTTTAGACAGAAACAAGACACTTTGTGAGAAACAAAAGCAGTTTATAACGAAGGGCATAGAATATATTCTCAAACATAATTACTTTTGGTATGAATCTGATTTCTACCTGCAGCAAAGAGGGACTGCCATGGGTACCAGATTTGCCCCCAGCTATGCCAATTTATTTATGGCTAAATGGGAGGAGGAGATCATCAGTCCCAAGCTGGGGGCAAGTCTGTTCCTATGGCGGACGTATATAGATGACGTCATATTCATCTGGAAAGATACTAAGGAAGAATTGGACATATTCATTAATGACATTAATCATAACAACTATAACCTATCTTTCACCACTAACATAAGTAGGGAAAAAGTGTAATTCCTAGACCTGAATATTGAAGTACAAGAAAACAAACTTATCTGTAGCACCTACAAAAAACCCACTTCAAGGAATAGCTTCATCTTATTCACAAGTAGCCATCTACCCCGATGGTTAATAAATATCCCAACCAGTCAATTTAGGAGATTAAAAAGAAACTGCACCATAGAAAAGCAATTTAAACAGGAAGCGGAAACACTAAAGACACAATTCATTCAAAAGCAATACCCCAATGATATAATAGAATCTTCACTTGAAAAGGTAAAAAGGATGGATAGAGAGACATTTTTTGAAACAACAACAAAAACTGATGTTGAGATTGAAGGAGAAACAATTAGACTCATCCTACCTTTTTACCAACAACACAAAAAAATAGAAACCATTGTAAAAAAACATTGGCATTTACTAAAGAAAGACAAAACAATAGGACCCACGATACCAGATTACCCCACTTTCACTTACACTAAAGCACCCAACTTAGGTTTAAAAGTAGCTCCTACGGTAAAGAAACAAAAAATAGAAAATGATCACAATAATTGGCTAAAATTAAAGGGATTCTACAGATGCGGTCAATGCAGCAACTGCAGAATCACAAAATTTCCTAAAAAAACATTAGAAGTCAGGTCTACCACTAATTCTTACATACACAAAATCGGAGAGTGCCTGACCTGTAACTCTACTGATGTTATTTATGTATTAAACTGCCCATGTAGAAAACAATATGTGGGCAGAACTAAATGGCCATTCAAAAAACGTATTGCAGAACACATACTAAACATAAAGAAGGGCTATGAACAGCATACAGTGTCAAAGCACTTTAAAGAAACACATAACAAAGATCCCACTTTACTTACCTATGCGGCAATCGAAAGAGTCCCCAAGTCCTGGAGGTGTGGCAACCATATCGCACAAATGTCGAGATTAGAGTCCAGACGAATTTTTGATTTCAACTCTTTAACTCCAGAGGGCTTGAACGCAGAATTAGAAATCTTCGGATTCATTTGAAATCGACGGATCTGATTGGGTGCCATGCCGGGACAGGAATCAGGGTCGGGCTGTATAATAACCAGCACCCTGATCCCCCTCCTGTTGCAGCTCCCAACCCCAACATCTAGCAAAATACCTACAAATAAAAAGACATAAAGAACAATTAAGACATCATATAATAATAAATATCCAATTAATAAAAATAAGAAACAAAAAATAAAAAACAACAAATAAAAAATAAAAAACAACAAATAAAACACTGGCAATAAATTCACATATAGATATTTATCAATTATTACTATACATCTACATACTCCCAATTAATCATTCTAGATAAGAACATTTCCTTTGAAAAAATAGAAATAAAACATAAGAATCTTGTCTATGTACTACCAGTGGAACATACATTGGAGTTACATAAGCACAGATATGGATATACATGGGACAAGATAGATAAATTAATAGTAAGGTACGATGGTGACTTAACCTAACCTTCTCTGTTTATATATTATAAAAGATCATTTATCTATGTTGCCTAATTTTATATATAAATATACCTATCGATGCCCATTATTACAGCCTTGTTAACAAAATAAAATAAGGATATGATGAAAGTAAATGTAATCATTTACTTTCATCATATCCTTATTTTATTTTGTTATTTTTTATAAGTTGATATGGCCACAATATGTCCCTATAAACAAAATGGGTACTATAGCACCCAGACATCCAGTTGAAGCTCTCAATCAAAGGGTTAATGGCCATTTCCCAATTAGGAGCAGCACCAGCTCCAAATTGATTTACAGGATATAAAAGAACAAGATTCTTCCCTAAGCGCCACACCACTGAGGAAGGGGAGCCCCCCGAAACGCGTATGGTGACCAAGTGGCAGCTGGAAGAATTAATTATATATAACTCCATACCCCCCAAACAACAGCGCTACCTCCGGCTTGAGCGATACCTAAACCAACTGACCAAATTAGAAAGGTCAGCGCCGGAGCATCTGATCGCGCTCCCCTGCATACCATTCAAACATGGGACGCCATGTGGAAACGCAAACTAAAAAGGCGCGAATTACACGCGCGAATTTCCAAGCAAAAGGAGCTAGCGACAGCAGGGATACGGGCGGCCTCATCATCAACTATACAGGAGGATCACCCGCAAAAGGAGGGTAACGTACCCATAAATATATGGAAAAAGATATTGTCTCTACTATACTGACAAAGCCAAGGTTTCAGTATATTTACAGAATTACAAATATATGCTGAACCATATATGTATATCTGAATAAGACTGCATGCATTAAAGAGGACCTTTCATGACTTTAAAAAAATGAATCTGCACTATCTACCTGATAGTGCGTCCCCCACTGATGCCAGCAGCGTTGTTTTCTTAGCAAATTGTCCCCCGGTGGCTTCACACGGGCCCCCCGTTCTTCGGTCCGGCTTTATGCTAATTAGAAGGCATCGGAACAGGGAGGAGGAGACTCCCTGTTCCTCAATGGGCGTTGCTTCTGCCCTGCTGTGAGCGCTGTCCAATCAGAGAGGACCGCTCACAGCAGGGCCGAAGGAGTTCAACCCTGCTGTGAGCGGTCCGCTCTGATTGGACAGCGCTCACAGCAGGGCAGAAGCAACGCCCATTGAGGAACAGGGAGTCTCCTCCTCCCTGTTCCGATGCCTTCTAATTAGCATAAAGCCGGACCGAAGAACGGGGGGCCCGTGTGAAGCCACCGGGGGACAATTTGCTAAGAAAACAACGCTGCTGGCATCAGTGGGGGACGCACTATCAGGTAGATAGTGCAGATTCATTTTTTTAAAGTCGTGAAAGGTCCTCTTTAACTATCGCACTGAAAAAACTCACTTGCGAAGACTTATCAGCAAAGACTGATAAACCTATTGGATACTTTTTATCTTTTATCTATATTGGACATTTTTATATATTTTTTATATTTTGTATCTAACACTGCTTTACCATTACTTTGTATTCATTGATGTAAATTGTTACAATCACTCCCCAGTCTATTCGGTAATTAAGGTATCCATACACTATTTCTAAGTCTATACTGCCACCTAGTGGCAATTTTTATAATACTTACAAATAAGAATCTAACTACGGATTACCTACCACTGAATAAACTAAAGGTACCTGGGAGACATCGTTAATTATCATATTTTTATCTCTTCTTTTTTATTTTTTGCATTTTATCTTCAATTTTAATGATTATTTTTAATTTTAGACATTTATACAAATAAATCTATATTTTTCCATGCCAATACCCACCTGTGAGTGTGCTGATTAAGCAAACAATTTACATTCTGTTACTTTGTAAAACGTGTAGCTGCCATTTTAGGAAAAACTGATTCATTACAAAGCACGAGGAAATTCGGATTTATTGCAAATCAAAATTTTCCGAAACTTCGGACCGAATTTTGCTTCAAATGCTTTGCTCAACAGTAATGGTTATACTACACATGTTTTTTTTTTAAATTGCCACATATGGTCAGATTTTTTTTCCTTCTGCAATAAAATGCAGCGGTAAGATGTTGCACACTTAATGGCTTTTTTCTAACAAGCCAATAAAACACCAAGAAAAAGATGTAGTGTAATAGCACCCTTACAACTCCACTTTAGCTCCACTTCAACGGAGTTGGGCTGCAACAGTAGTCATTAAATGGACAGATGTGTTTCTGGAAAGCAGCTATGTTTTTGTAATTGTGTTCATTCCTCCCTCCCCTTTCCATAGACTTGTATTGACGTGTAACCTGCTCTTGCCCTGGACAGTTTTCAAAATTAAAAATAAGGTGACTGCAACAACCTTCGTAATTATTTCTTAGCATTCTGTGTCTACAGCTGCTATGCAGATGAATATGCCTATTTAGAAACACAAGCAAACCCTGTTCAGATTCTGCACGGTTACCTCTTTCTATTGGTTCAAATGTATGTTAGGAAAGTATAGAACAAATGGGACAATGCCCACAGAATCAGACTGCATTGTGGTTGTGGCGAATAAAACTTACTTTGGACAGCTCCCCTTCAAGTGAACAGTGTCCCTGCTATAGTAACCTGGCACAGTAACTACACTTTGGATAAAGCTTTGCTTCTGGATCGTGCAAACAACAGTTGATCATTGGAGATGCTGGAGGCTGAACTCTGTAAAAGAAGATGAACTATTAATTAATAATATTAATCATCAATCTCCAGAAGCGAATATTAACCCCTTCACGAGTATGGCAGATGTCAGGTCTTTAAAGATGGCATCTGCTGTGGAGCAAGCACTACAGCAGACACCCGCAGCTAGTGTCCCCAATTGGCGTAATGCTGACTGCGGACATTTAAACCCTCAGATGCCATGGTCAAATGTGACCACAGCGTCTGAGAAGGCTAAAACCTGGAATGCCTCACCCTGGCAGAGATTGGGGAAGACATTCCTTTGCAGTAATGAGCCTGAGTTGTACTAGGCTTCAAGGCTCATCAGGTATATTAAACTTCAGACCAGCAGGTGGCAGCACTGAACTGTAATATAGTGATTTCTGTATAGAATAATGAAGCAAATTCTGTTATTCTATACAAAATATGATGATTGCAAGTTGGAATCCAATTTGGGACCTAACGGTGAATGGCATAATGAAAAAAAATTCTGATTCACTGGTTTTTCATCACTTTACTTCATAAGGAAAACTAAACAAATGTGGTATCAGCATAATCATACTGACCTGGAGAATGAAGAGCACAAGTCAGTTTTACCGCATAGTGAACACCGTAAAAACAAAACCCATAAAACTGTGGGTTTTATGTAATTGTAATTTTTTTTCCAGCTTCCCTCTACATGGTATGTCATATTAAATGGTGGCATTAGAAAGTACAACTTGTCCCACAAATAAAAACAATTTAGAATGGAAAAATATAAAAGTTATGGATCCAGGAAGGCAGAGAACAAACAACGAAAAAACAAAAAACAGAAAATTGCTACGTTTGAAATTTCCAATATTAATAACAAAGATTAATATCGAATATACAAAAAATACTGTTCAGGGGGCGTGGTGCTATGGATGTCATATTTAAGGGGGCAGGGTGCTGTGGAAGTCTTGTATTAAAGTAATTATCCAACCCCTATAATGTCCTCCCTAATGCCCGGGACCCTCACATAGGCTATACTTACCTCGCTTCCAGGCACCTGCATCACTCCTGATGCCCGCACAGCAGCCGCTGCACCCACGATGCTAAGTAGACTCGACCCTGTCGCGGCCTGCTATTGCCTACAATACCCCTCTCTCCCCCCGTCGCCAGATGTTTTGATCCACTCGACGGGAAGATGCAGCAAGGTGCTGTGGATGTTATTGTTAAGGGGTTCAGCCTCTGTGGATGATATTGTTAAGGGGTTCAGCCTCTGTGGATGTCACTGTTAAGGGGGCGGGTGCTTTGGAGGTCACAATGGCAGGGTAATGTGGAGGTCAGTGTTAAGTGGGTGGGCGCTACGAAGGTCAAAGTTAAGTGGGTGGGCTGCTGTGGAGGTCACTTAAGGGGGAGGGGTGCTGTAGATGTCACTGTTATGGGGAACACTGTGGATATCTTTTAACCACACGCAAACATTAAATGAAATAGAGGAAATATACCTGTGCAAAGCTGGGTCATCCTGGTAAAGTCTTAGCTCCACTTACAGAAATTCACTTTTATATATATATATCTGTTGTCTGTCTGTTCCTTATGCACGGCCAAGCAACTGGACTGATCTGCATCAGACCAGCTCCCTAGGATGTACCGTTCCTGAGATATTCTGAAAAAATGTATTAGCCAATACAAGATATATATATTTAGAATCAGCAACGTATCTGTGTGTGTGTGTGTGTGTGTGTGTGTGTATGTGTGTATAAATATATATATATATACACAGGGTGGGTCATTTATATGGATACACCTAAATAAAATGGGAATGCTTGGTGATATTAACTTCCTGTTTTTGGAACATTAGTATATGGGAGGGGGAAAACTTTTCAAGATGGGTGGTGACCATGGCGGCCATTTTGAATTCGGCCATTTTTGATCCAACTTTAGTTTTTTCAATGGGAAGAGGGTCATGTGACAAATCAAACATATTGAGAATTTCACAAGAAATACAATGGTATGCTTGGTTTTAATGTAACTTTATTCTATCGTGAGTTATTTTCAAGTTTTTGACCACTTATAAAATGTGTTCAAAGTGCTGCCCATTGTGTTGGATTGTCAATGCAACCCTCTTCTTCCACACTTCACACACTGATAGCAACACTGCAGAAGAAATGCTAGCACAGGCTTCCAGTATCCATAGTTTCAGGTGCTGCACATCTCGTATCTTCACAGCATAGACAATTGGCTTCAGATGACCCCAAAGATAAAAGTCTAAGGGGGTCAGATCGGGAGACCTTGGGGGCCATTCAACTGCTACATGATGATGTGTTTCCCTCTTTATGAACTGAAGCTGGCACATTCCCTGAGTTTTTCCAGCAAGATGGTGCACCACCACATTATGGGTGTCAGGTCCGAGCATTCCTAGATGAACAGTTTCCTGGAAAGTGGATTGGTCGTTGTGGGCCAGTTGAATGGTAAGAGAGAGATAAGGAGCCCGTCAGCTCCTCAACTGATGTGCATGTTAATGTAATAGTGCTATAGTATATAGTAGTATATGTAGCATTTAGTATGTGGTGAGCTTTAAGTATATAATATAGTATTATATGTTATGTTTGGTTAGTAATGATGTTATTGAAATTGTGTATTTTTTACATTTTTAATTCTTTATTCCCTTTTTAGATTCCTGGCAACCAGGAATTCATTTGCATCGCTGCATTTTGAGTTCTTGCTGGGCTTCTCAACGATTTCTTGCATTGTTCATCAAACCTATAAAGTCATTTGCCACACCGAAGATTGCCAAACAATATACAAACACCAAAGGCTCAAATAAAATGCAAATTTATTGAATATATAATCTGATCATACAATAAGAAATCCCCAATAGGAATACAGGGATGTACATAAAATACATAAAGAACTGTTAGCAGTGGTAGATGTGTACAACAAAAACAGGAGGACACACTTAATGGTAGTATATAAGGTCAAAAAGGACCGTTACATTCAACCTCCACTCAGATTGTCACTAAAGGACGCGGTAAGCAAGAGTATGCGACAGGAAGACTCAATAGTAATAAATAGGTAAATCCTTCACAAAAACTCATATACTAGAAACATTGATAAACATGGTCCCAACATCTCATGACATACAATGGACAATGAAACAGATTGTGAAATAGATAATAATACCGACCAGTGTGTCACTCCAACCCCAACGTACGTTTCACCTGGAATGGCTTCCTCAGGGGATAGTATGCTTCCACAATAAAGTTCTATTTATACTCATAAGCTTAACAAACACCTGTGGCCATGTAAGCTTAATGAACATAATGGCTCCATCTCGGAACTCCGCGTGCGCTCCACCGTGGAACGCATCGCATCATTTCCTGTATCCTGTCTATCTTGATCACGCCCCACATTGGTAACACCTAAATAAACTAGGATTTCAACCAAATCATCCCCGCATGTACTAATTTCAATGCAGTGGATGATTTCAGTCAATCCAACCCAAGATAATGCTAGTGGAGCCTCGCGGTATCGGAGTGTCCGTAATCCTGCGATATCTGGGAAAAAAAAAACAATCCCCACGTGATCATCCCCGTATACAGTGGAACGCAATTTGCATTCCACCATCTGCAATCACGGTACCACCAGTGTATGATTATACAAACAACTGTCCACTGGCCAACCGATCATACAGAACACTGTGAGATGAGGGTATTGTCATGGGAAGCAGGCGGCGCGCTTCCCTCATGCAGCGCCCCCCCTAGAGACGAGCAGTAGGGAATTGAAGTGCTGGTCTGGTCAGCCAGCACTTCATCAGTTAATTCTCTGTTTGGGTTTAGCCATGTGGTGCTGATCACACCACATGGCTACTTTACATATTGTTTTGACAGCTTGCTCCGCCTCAGGTCATGTGACGCTGGCCACATCACATGATCCTGGGCGGGCTATTTAAAGATGGCAACTTCCTCACTCAGTGCCTGTGATTAGTCTTCTCCCTTTGATCAGTGCTGTGTGTGACCTTGCTGTATTGGATATTTTGGTATTTCGGATTTTGGACTCGGACTTTGACTATTCTTTGCTTGACCCTTGGTATGTTATGTGACCTCCTGTATTTTGACCCGGCTAGTTTACCATTCTGTTATTGTGTTTGTACTGTCTGTGTTTGGTCTCTCCCTGTGTATCCCTTTCCCTCCCTGTGCACTTACGCAGTATAGGGAACGCCGCCAAGTTACGGTGTTGCCGCTTAGGGCTCCAACTGTAAGTAGGTAGGGAAAGAGGTGGGGTTCAGTACAGGGCACACTTTCCCTTGTCTCCCCCGTGACAGAATCACAGGCCATACCATATGGAGCCGTTGCGGGTTCTCTCGGACCAGGTGCAGGGCATGGCACAAATGATCCAGAGCCTGGCTGAGCGACTCCAGCATCAGGAGCAGTTGCAGACGGTACCAGCAGTAGCTCCCTCCCTACCTAGTTCTAACATTGAACCACATGTTAAGTTGCCGGACCAGTTTTTGGGGAATCGAAAAACTTTCCATTCTTTTAAGGAGAGTGTTAAATTATATTTTCGTTTACGTCCACACTCCTCGGGTTCTGAGCAGCAGTGCGTAGGAATTATTATTTCCTTGCTGCAAGGGGATCCACAGGAGTGGGCATTTTCTTTGCCATCTGACTCCCCGTGTCTGTTTTCTGTGGAGGCGTTTTTTCAGGCCCTAGGTTTGTTATATGAGGAACCGGATTTGGCCGCGGTAGCTGAGACTCACCTCAGGGACATTCGGCAGGGTAACCGTCCAGTAGAGGATTACTGTGCTGAGTTTAGAAAGTGGTGTGTCTCCTCTAGGTGGAATGACCCAGCTTTGAGAAGCCAGTTTAGGGTGGGGCTGTCTGACCATCTTAAGGACTTGCTAGTTAGTTATCCTACTCCTGACACCCTAGAGGCGACCATGACGTTAGCTATTAAACTGGATCGACGGGTGAGAGAGAGACGGAGGGAACGTTCAAGTACTTCTCAAGTTGTTGTCTTGCCTGAAACCCCTCTTCTGAGTCCACCTCCCACCAGGGTCCCGGAGGAGCCCATGCAGCTGGGAGGAACTTTGAGAGATCAGAGACGCTTGAAAGGAGCCTGTTTCTACTGCGGTGATATGAACCACTGGCTCCAGCAGTGCCCGAAACGTCCGCCCTCTAAAAAGCTTTCTGCCGTAAGGAAGGTAACCCCAGAGGTGGTAAGAAAGAAAGTTTTATTACCTATCTCCATTACATACAACCAACTCAGGGGGTCTGGTAAAGCTTTTGTTGATTCGGGGTCTGCCACTAATTTTATTGATTTTGATTTTGTACAATCTGTGGGTATTCCGCTAGTTCCTTTAAAGGAGGTGATTCAGATTATCGCACTGGATTCCACTCCATTGAATAATGGGAGTGGAATTTTGTACCCCTGAGGTGATCGTTACTGTGGGAATTACTCATACCGAAACTTGTTCCTTTCTAGTATTAAAGGATTTACCTGCTGACCTCGTTTTAGGTCTGCCATGGTTACAGGATCACAACCCTGTGATCAACTGGTCGGTAGGTGAATTGGAAAAGTGGGGGGTTAACTGTGACAAATGTTGCAAATCTATATGGCAGTTTGGAGGTACCACTGAGTCTCTTATTTTGCCTGAGTATATCAGAGATTTTTCGGTCGTCTTCTCCATGTCCGAGACTGAGTTCCTCCCTCCTCATCGGCAATATGATTGTACCATTGACATCATTGAGGGATCCAAGTATCCCAAGGGCCGCATATATAACCTCTCGACTCCAGAGCGTCAGTCCATGAGGGACTACCTTAAGGAAAGTCTTGCCAAGGGTCATATCCGGCCTTCGGTTTCCCCTATGGGAGCGGGGTTTTTCTTTGTTGGTAAGAAGGATGGAGGGTTGAGGCCTTGTATTGACTACAGAGAACTTAACAAAATCACGGTCAAGAACAGGTACCCGCTGCCCCTTATTCCAGACTTACTGAACCAGGTCCAAGGTGCCTGCTGGTTTTCTAAGCTGGATTTGAAGGGGGCTTATAATCTGATCAGAATCAGAGAGGGGGATGAATGGAAGACGGCCTTCAATACCCCTGAGGGTCACTATGAGTATTTAGTGATGCCCTTTGGGTTAAGTAATGCACCCGCTGTCTTCCAAAATTTTGTAAACGACATTTTCAGACCTTTTATTGGGAGGTTTATGATCGTATATATTGATGACATCCTTATTTTTTCTGCTGACTGGGAATCTCACGTTTCCCACACCAGGCAAGTGTTAGAGGTGTTACGTGAGAATAAATTATTTGTTAAAGGGGAAAAGTGTATTTTTGGAGTTCAGGAGGTGGCCTTTTTGGGATACATTTTGACCCCTTTTTCTTTCAAGATGGACCCAGCTAAAGTGCAGGCCATTCTTGATTGGGTGCGACCTTCCTCCCTGAAGGCGCTCCAAAGATTTTTAGGTTTCGCGAACTTCTACCGTAAATTTATTAAGAATTTCTCGGTAGTGGTCAAACCAATTATGGATCTTACTCGCAAAGGAGCTGATCTTGTTAATTGGTCCCCTGCAGCTATTGAAGCTTTCGAGAAGCTAAAGAGGTGTTTTACTAATGCTCCTGTGTTAATCCAGCCTGACCAGAGCAAGCCCTTTGTAGTTGAGGTGGATGCATCTGAGGATGGTGTGGGGGCAGTACTGTCCCAGGGGTCTTCCACCTTAACTAATCTCAAACCATGCGCCTTCTTCTCCCGTAAGTTTTCCTCTTCTGAAAGGAATTATGATATTGGTAATAGGGAGTTACTGGCAATTAAGTGGGCATTTGAGGAGTGGCGTAATTTTTTAGAAGGGGCATTACACCGCATTACGGTACTCACGGATCATAAAAACCTTATGTTTCTGGAGTCCGCTAAACGGTTGAATCCTAGACAAGCAAGGTGGGCTTTGTTCTTTACTCGTTTTGATTTTTGTGTTACCTTTAGACCTGGAAGCAAGAACATTAAGGCTGACGCCTTATCCCGAAGCTTTCAGGCGTATCAGCCTCCTGACGTTCCTCCTGAGCCCATCCTGCCAGCTGACATCATCGTGGCCACTACCTCCTCTGATCTTGCATCTGAAATCTCGGCAGGACAACATCTGGCTCCCACTGGTACCCCCAATGACAAATTATTTGTGCCGGCTCATTTGCGTTTGCGACTGCTGGGTGAGTGCCATAACTCTGCATTATGTGGACATCCTGGTATCAATGCCACTAAGGAGTTAGTTTCTAGGCATTATTGGTGGCCATCGATTTCCAGAGATGTTCAGGCTTTTGTAACTGCGTGTAACACTTGTGCCAGGTCCAAAAATCCCAAGACTCGGCCTATGGGTGAGCTACATCCATTACCTATACCCAGTAGACCATGGTCACATCTGTCCATGGATTTCATAAGGGATTTGCCTTGCTCTGAGGGTAAAACTGTGATTTTAGTTGTGGTTGACAGATTCAGCAAGATGTGTCATTTTATTCCGTTGGGTAAACTACCATCTGCTAAGGTCTTGGCTTCTGTATTTATGGACCACATTGTTAAACTGCATGGTATTCCTGAGAATATTGTTTCTGACAGGGGGGTGCAGTTTGTGTCCAAGTTCTGGAGGGCCTTCTGTCATAAGATTGGCATTTCTCTGTCCTTTTCGTCGGCCTTTCATCCAGAGACCAACGGTCAGACTGAGCGTCTTAACCAATCTGCTGAGCAGTTTCTCAGGTGCTATGTGGCAGATAACCAGCATGTGTGGGCCAGATACCTGTCTCTGGCTGAGTTTGCCATTAATAACCATGTAAATACATCCTCTGGGGTATCGCCGTTCTTTTGCAACATGGGTTTTCATCCGCGTTTTGGTTCTTTTTCCTCATCTACTTCTGTTGTCCCAGAGGTCAATGTTTTTTCTCAGGAACTGTGCACAGTTTGGGCACAGGTTCAATTGAACCTGAAAAAGGCCCAAGAGATACAAAAAGCTAAGGCTGATAAGAGACGCTCTAAGGGTGTCGATTTTAAGTTGGGGGACAAAGTTTGGTTGTCCACCAAGAATTTACACATGAAGGTACCATCGTATAAGTTTGCGCCTCGCTTCATTGGGCCATATAAAATCACCAAGGTGATTAATCTGGTGTCCTTTAAGTTGGGTTTACCCGTCTCGCTGCGCATACATAACGTATTTCATATTTCCCTGCTTAAACGTTATGTTGCTCCTGTTGGTCCTGAGGAACAGTCTCCACCTCCGATTGAGGTGGCGGGACAAATGGAGCATGAGGTTGCTAGGATCGTTGACGTAAGGAAGGTCCGAAACTCCTTCCAGTATCTTGTGCATTGGAAGGGGTTCGGGCCAGAGGACAGATCTTGGGTACCGTTGACCAGGATGCATGCAGACTCGCTTATCAGGAAATTTCATCTGCAGCATCCTGATAAACCGGCTCCCGCTGGTAAGGGTCCGGTGGCCCCTCGTGAAGGGGGGGGTACTGTCATGGGAAGCAGGCGGCGCGCTTCCCTCATGCAGCGCCCCCCCCTAGAGACGAGCAGTAGGGAATTGAAGTGCTGGTCTGGTCAGCCAGCACTTCATCAGTTAATTCTCTGTTTGGGTTTAGCCATGTGGTGCTGATCACACCACATGGCTACTTTACATATTGTTTTGACAGCTTGCTCCGCCTCAGGTCATGTGACGCTGGCCACATCACATGATCCTGGGCGGGCTATTTAAAGATGGCAACTTCCTCACTCAGTGCCTGTGATTAGTCTTCTCCCTTTGATCAGTGCTGTGTGTGACCTTGCTGTATTGGATATTTTGGTATTTCGGATTTTGGACTCGGACTTTGACTATTCTTTGCTTGACCCTTGGTATGTTATGTGACCTCCTGTATTTTGACCCGGCTAGTTTACCATTCTGTTATTGTGTTTGTACTGTCTGTGTTTGGTCTCTCCCTGTGTATCCCTTTCCCTCCCTGTGCACTTACGCAGTATAGGGAACGCCGCCAAGTTACGGTGTTGCCGCTTAGGGCTCCAACTGTAAGTAGGTAGGGAAAGAGGTGGGGTTCAGTACAGGGCACACTTTCCCTTGTCTCCCCCGTGACAGGTATAAGTAATGTTGAAGGGACAACTGTGTTCCTATTCAATCCATCGGTAAAACGGGTTATCAGTGATCATAGTCCCTGCTCTGGAGCGCAAACGCGTTCCACAGATCTCAAAAAATGCAGATACTGGCTCATTATACCACGAATATCCACTACCACACGTACTTAAATCACAAATCTAGTTCAATGCAAATTACAAGAAAGTATATATATATACACCATATTAAAAACACAGATGTCATGATAACATGAATTACGAAGATGCCGCCGCCTATAACCCATGAATACCTATACAGTGTATATCGACATAAATACATTAGTCTTAATATGAATTATTTTTAAAAATTATTTATAATAACTAGAGATGAGCGAGCATGCTCGTCCGAGCTTGGTGCTCGTTCGAGTATTACGGTACTCGTAAGTGCTCGCTGCTCGGACGAGTATCTTGCCATGCTCGAGGAAATGGCATCTCCCGCATTTTGAATTTTTGGCGCCTATAAACTCAGCCAATCACAAGCCAGGAGACTCTGCGGTACACCCAGCATCACGTGGGGCCCTTACATGTCGATAGCAGGGGTTGGCTGGCACAATCAGGTGACCCTGGAATATACTAGTGACTGCCCGCGGTGCTCGGCTCAGATGCTGTCTGGATGTCGTTAGGGAGAGTGTTAGGGCCTGGATTTAGTACTCTGTTAGGCAGGAGCGATCTCAAAAGAACCCAACAACCCTTCTAAGGGCTACAAGACATTTTTTTTCTCTCCTGGCTGGGCTGGCTGGCACTAGTAGTGCAGCTATCGCCATATATAACCCTTTTTTTTATTGTTTTATCTCAGTGATACAAATCCATTTCATACAGCAGTGTGGAACCATTCTGTGTGTCACAGTTCAGCTGTCCACTCACCACAAACCACAATCCGTATTTTCTGTCCAGGTGACCCATACTGTACGTCACGTAATCAAATACGGTCTATTGCTTTCACTGATACAACTACATTAGAA
Source organism: Rhinella marina (assembly GCA_900303285.1). NCBI lineage: Eukaryota > Metazoa > Chordata > Amphibia > Anura > Bufonidae > Rhinella > Rhinella marina. The sequence goes on along the minus strand of ONZH01013036.1, from coordinate 2,739 downwards.
AAATCTCTGTGCGACATTTGTCTGGGTTGCAGTCAAAATAGCCATAGTCAGCATGGGCTGAGTTTGCTCTCTGATAGTTTCTGCACGTCACGTTAAAAAAAAAAATATATATATATATATATAAAAAAAAAAATATAAAAAAAATAGAAATATAAAAAAATAGTTTTTTTGTTGTTTTATCTCAGTGATACAAATCCATTTCATACAGCTGTGTGGAACCATTCTGTGTGTCACAGTTCAGCTGTCCACTCACCACAAACCACACTCCGTATTTTCTGTCCAGGTGACACATTCTGTACGTCACTTAATTAAAAAAGGTCTTTTGCTCTCACTGAGACAGCTACATTACAAAAATCTCTGTGCAACATTTGACTGGGTTGCAGTCAAAATAGCTACAGTCAGCAGGGGCTGAGTTTGCTCTCTGATAGTTTCTGCGCGTCACGTTAAAAAAAAAATACAAAAAAAAATGTAAAAAAAGTTTTTTTGTTGTTTTATCTCAGTGATACAAATCCATTTCATACAGCTGTGTGGAACCATTCTGTGTGTCACAGTTCAGCTGTCCAGTCACCACAAACCACAATCCGTATTTTCTGTCCAGGTGACACATTCTGTACGTCACTTAATTAAAAAAGGTCTTTTGCTCTCACTGATACAGCTACATTACAAAAATCTCTGTGCGACATTTGTCTGGGTTGCACTTAAGCAGACCAATTCTGCCTAATCTAATAGTTTCAGTGTAATTGCTCCATACTGCACGGTACGTAATAACATACGTAATTTTGCTCTAACTTATCCACCTATATATTTTCTTGTTCAGATTGAACAAGTTTGTGGGTTTCAGTACAGCAGGCCCATTTATTTATTTATTTTTTATATAATACACTTATATACAGAAAATGTTGAACCCCAGGGCTAAGGGTCGAGGACGTGGGCGTGGGCATTCAATTACTGCAGGGGGCAGAGTACCTGCTGATGAGGGAGCAGGGGAACGCCGCAGAGCTACACTCCCTAGCTTCATGTCTCAACTTACAGGGACACGTGGTAGAGGACTGTTGAAACCACAACAGTGCGAACAGCTGATGTCGTGGATTGCGGACAATGCTTCAAGTAATTTGTCCACCAGTCAGTCTTCCACGCAGTCCACCCACGTTACCCAAGGGAGCACTCCTCTGGCTCCTCCACCTCAACCTCCTTCCCCCCAGTCTGCCCCCTCCCAGGAAAATTTGGAATGCAATCCAGCATACTCTGAGGAACTGTTTTCTGGACCCTTCCCAGAGTCACAAACCACTTCTCAGGTTGCTGCTGACCTCTTTCCCGATGCCCACGTTTTCCAACTGTCGCAGTCTGTGGGTGATGATGATGACAATGTTGACTTAGTGGAAGAAGTGTGTAAAGAGGTGTCAGACGATGAGGAGACACGGTTGTCAGACAGTGGTGAAGTTTTTGTCAGGGCAGGAAGTCCGAGGGGGGAGCAGACTGAGGAATCAGAGGATGACGAGGTGACTGACCCAAGCTGGGTTGATAAGCCGAGTGAAGACAGTGCTTCTGAGGCGGAGGCGAGTGCTGCACCAGAACAGGTTGGAAGAGGCAGTGATGTGGCCAGAGGGAGAAGCAGGGCCAGAGCTGGTGCATCAGCAGCAACTGTTTCACGTATTGAAGTTCCCATGGCGAGGTCTAGATGTTCGCAAGTTTGGAGGTTCTTTAAAGAAAGTGAGGATGACCGACGATCTGTGGTGTGCAACCTGTGCCACACCAGGATCAGCAGGGGTGCCACCACTACTAGCCTAACCACCACCAACATGCGCAGGCATATGAGTGCTAAACACCCCACTCAATGGAACCAAGGCCATTCATCTCCTGCGGGTCAAACCACTGCTCCTTCCCCTGTGTCACTCGCTGCCTCTGCTAGTCAACCCCCTGCCCAGGCCCCCGGCACGAGTGCCTCCCGCCGGAAAACCACACCTTGGCCTCCACGATCCTCCACAGCGTCCACCAATGTTTCCCAGCGCAGCGTTCAGCTGTCTTTACAGCAGACGCTGGTGCGCAAGAGGAAATACAGTTCCACCCACCCACATGCCCAAGCCCTCAACGTCCACATCTTCAAATTGCTGAGCCTGGAGATGCTGCCCTATAGGCTGGTAGAGACCGAGGCCTTTCGCAATCTCATGGCAGTGGCTGCCCCTCGGTATTCGGTCGCCAGCCGCCACTATTTTTCCCGATGTGCCGTCCCATCCCTACACCAGCACGTGTCACAGAACATCATCCGTGCCCTGACCAACGCTGTTTCTGAGAAGGTCCACCTAACCACGGACACGTGGACAAGTGCTGCCGGGCGGGGACACTATATATCACTGACGGCACATTGGGTTAACTTGGTGGAGGCTGGGACCGAGTCTGACCCTGGGGCCGCTCATGTACTGCCCACACCGAGGATTGTGGGGCCTACCTCGGTCACGGTCTCTCATACGTACTATGCCTCCTCCTCCGACCCCTCCTCCTCCTCCACCTCCTCCTCCGAATTACCATCCGTGGGCACGGCGCCTTCAGTCGGTAGCTCTAGACACAGCAGCAGTGCCGTGGGTAAGCGCCAGCAGGCGGTGCTCAAACTGCTGAGCTTAGGTGACAAAAGGCACACCGCCCAAGAGCTGTTACAGGGCATCACGGCGCAGACCGATCTGTGGCTGGCACGGCTGAACCTCAAGCCAGGCATGGTTGTGTGTGACAACGGGCGTAACCTGG